>CM057086.1:5084503-5094503 GCA_029959045.1 Taenioides sp. WSHXM2023 | reverse complement strand
GATCCGTGGCGATTTGCCATTCCAGATAAACTCTGCAATAAGTTTATCTAGAGCAACAAAGAATTTTCTGGACAAGTGGAATGCATTGAAAAAGATAAAGGTATCTTGGCAGTATGTTCATTTTAACAGAGTTGACACGACCAATCAATGACAGCGGTAATTGATTCCATCTCTGTAACTCTGCTTTTGTATTTTCAAACAATGACAAAAAGTTCTCTTCATAAAGTGATTTATATACCTGAGTAACCTTAATACCCAAGTAGGATAAATAATCTGATTTCACTTTAAAGTTAAAATCTGTGAAAGAGATTTTCTTTGCTTTTGAGCCGATGCTGAGCAGTTCACTTTTATGCATATTTAATTTATAGCCAGAGATACTGCCAAAATCATTAAAAATGGTAAGAGCATGGGGGAGAGAGCTTAAAGGATCGGATACATATAGCAAAAGATCATCTGCGTACAAGGACAGTTTATGTTCCTGGCCTGCTCTATAAACACCCTTGACCCTATTGTCTGTCCGTAATTTAATTGCCAGGGGCTCAATAGACAGTACAAAAAGAAGAGGGGACAAGGGACAACCCTGTCTCGTACCGCGGTGGAGTGGGAAGAAGGTGGAATATAGCGAATTTGTCCTGACACGTGCCATAGGTGAAGAATAGAGTAGTTGCACCCAAGAAATTAATTTAGGTCCAGAACCGAATTTATTAAGAGTGTAAAACAAATAATCCCACTCCACCCGGTCGAATGCTTTCTCCGCATCAAGCGATAAGGCTACTTCTGGGGTTACTGTTGACTGTGTATGCAATATATTGAAAAACCTGCGCAAATTAAAAAATCCATGCCTACCCTTAACAAATCCAGTTTGATCCGGTGAGATCAAGGAGGGCAAATGCCTTTCAAGACGGAGAGCAAGCAGTTTGGATAAGATCTTAAAATCCACATTCAATAGCGATATTGGGCGATATGAAGAACATTCAAGTGGATCTTTATTCGGTTTCAATAATAAAGAAATATTTGCTTGCCGGAGCGTAGGAGGAAGAGATTCTGAAATAAAAGATTCTGTATACATGTCTCTTAATAGAGGAGAAAGGCTTTCTTTAAAAGTTTTATAAAATTCGACTGGGAAGCCATCTGGTCCCGGTGACTTTCCGCTCTGCAGTGCACCAATTGCCCGTTTAACCTCTTCCACAGATATCAACTCTTCCAGTTGATCTTTGAATGCAAGCTCCAAGGTAGGAATGGGTAAATTCTCAAAAAAATTGTCAAATAAATGTCGTGATTTTAAAGACCCAGACTGGTAGAGATAAGAATAAAATAACTGAAAGCTCTCATTTATGATTTTAGGGCTTGTAGAGACCTTCCCATCCTGGGACCTGATCTCAGGTATCAACTGTGCGGATTCTGATTTACGCAGCTGATGCGCCAAAAGTTTAGACGCTTTCTCTCCATGCTCAAACCATAACCTTCTAGATTTATGAATCATTCATTCAGCTTGTTGGGTCAAAATCAGATTGAATTCAGTTTGCAGGACAATTCGCTGTCTATACAATTCTGGAGTAGGGGCTACTGAATGTTGATTATCCAGTTGAGCTATTAAGCTTGTCAGTTCAGTAATGCGATTTTGTTTCTGCTTTTTGTCATAGGAACAATACGATATAATATGGCCCTGCAAGTATGCCTTTTAACTTTCCCAAATTGTACTGTAGGCCACATCAGGGGTTATATTTGATTCTAGAAAGATATCAATTTGTTTAGTGATATGTTGTACAAATAACTTATCTGATAGTAATAACGGGTTAAGTCTCCATGAATATGTAAAAGGTTCATTTGGAAAGCTTAATTCTAAAATCAGTGGACTATGATCAGATATGACTATGCTCTCATACCTGCAGGTTTTAACATTGGAAATAATTTTATTATCCATAAAAAAAGAATCTATGCGCGAGTATGTTTGATGTACTGGTGAAAAAATATACCGCCAGACATCCACTGCCTCATACATAATTGTTTCTTCTGCTTTATTAATCAACAATTTTGTGAAGTCCGCCGAGATAACTCTTGTTGTGATTTTGGGCTATACAAAAATAAATTGAATTGAATTGAATACATATTCAGGTATGATTGCAGTGTTTGTGTGGACTTAGAGATTGAAAAATGTTTAATTGAGGAACGGTCCAAAAATGGGTCCATAACTGTATTCATATCACCACCAAGTACCAAGTGGTGGGTGTTAATTTGAGGTAAAGAATGAAGAAAATTGTTAAAAAATTTGTGGTCATCCCAGTTAGGGGCATATACATTTGCCAGAATAAGAGGAATGTTGAATAATGTGCCGGTCACAATTATATAACGACCATTGGGGTCAGCTATTGTATCAGAAGCCATAAATGGAGTATTTTTATTTACAAGAATAGCTGTCCCTCTTGCCTTTGCATTAAATTTTGAATGAAAAACTTGCCCTACCCAACTTCGTTTTAATTTTATTTGCTGTAAATTTTTGAGGTGTGTTTCTTGCAAAAATGCTATATTCACTTTAAGGTGAAGAAGATGAGTAAGTACCTTATTGCATTTAATTGAATGATTCAATCCTTTCACATTCCAACTTATGAAATTAACATGGCAGCCATTACTTACAATGGGGAATGCGTTATTAGAAGGGGTCACCATGGTAGTGTCCGGAGTTGTAGACATTCAAAAGTTCTGTCACTACAGGTACAAAAAGAGAGGTAACTGCTGTCTGTAACATTGCAAAATAAAAAGCAACAAAAGAAGAACAAATAAACATATATCCCCCCTCCCCCAGTTCCACAGTGCTGTCCCCAATCGACAAACACAAAAACCACAGTCCCGTTGTGAGGAAAGGAAAAATAATAATTTGCACATTTAGTAGTTTTTTTTTTCTTTTTTTTTTTTTCTCTTAAATAACAGTTAGTAAATTAACTTTAACTCTGACATATATAATTGTGTTCACCCCTTAGCACACAAGCTGTATTTGGTCTGATCACATATTATAAAAATGTGTCAAAAGCAAGTGCACTTCTCATAACGTTTGTTAAAACGTGACGTGAACTATCCAGTGCACTAATGATATACCTCAAAAGAAAAACTATTAGCAGTATATAAATGGGTTGCTCATTTAAACAGTAAACAAAACGTCAGTGCAATGCAAGCCATCAACATAAGAAAGTTAATTGCCCGTATACATTCTCGTTTTATACATTTTAACTACTCATCCCTCCCGAATCTGGAATTAATGAAGTCTTTCACGCTGCTGGGAGTGTCAAATACCTTCGTTTCTCCATCACAGGTGACACGAAGCCGGGCTGGGTAGAGAAGGCCATAACGTACTCCCTCTTTCCCCCGAAGCAACCCTTTTACCTCGTTAAAAGCTGTACGGCGTCGGTTCAGTTCGGCACTAAAATCCGGAAAAATGAGGATCTGTTTTCCGCGGAATTCCAGCCGACCTTTATCTCTGGCGAGGCGCTGGATCCGTTCCTTCTCCTGATAGTAGTGAACACGAACGATGAATGGCCGTGGCTTTCCTCCTCCCGGGGGTGATTGAGCTGACGCCCGGTGAGCCCTGTCCAGGACCGGGGGGGTTCTCCAAGCCGCTTGGACCACCCAGCACTTCATGTAGCAACTCAGCAACGAACCTGGTCGGGTTTCCCTGCTCCAGGCCCTCAGGTACGCCCAGAATACGGAGGTTGCATCTTCTTCCCCTATTCTCCAGATCGTCCAACTTTAATAGTAGTTTTTCGTATTTGCTGCTTAACTCGTCATACCTCGTCTCCATGGATACCAAGCGAATGTCCAGATTAGACAGGTCCTTCCCATATTTGCTTAACTTGTCATTGCACTCCTCCAACACTTTATTAATGGGTGCAACCGCTCGGTTAATTTCCTCCCGCAGACCAACGTTTTCTTCTTTAATCACTTCTTTAACAATGTCACGGAAAGCCTGAAGTGTGCTAGCATCAATAGCAACAGTGCTAATAGTGGTAGCCTCTGGAATAGCGGCTTGTGCAATTGCTTTGCTAGCCTCTGAGACGCTAACTTGAGCTTTTGCGGATTTTGGAGGCATTTTGCTAAAAGAAACTATAGACAAGCTGTCAAAATAAGAAGGTTTCTCTTCCAAACGCCGACGACGTATTACACTGAATGTACTGTGCAAATTATTAAGTATTTTGATAAGGATGTTGGGACCTCGTGGTTCGCACGTCTATTCCATCACGTGCCCCTAGTGGACCTCCCGACAGATACCTATCTATGCAGTTTTGAAGGCAGTAATTAAAAACACTTCACCTGTCCCTCGTAATCCACAAATCCAAGAGGCAAGTGTCCAGCCTTCGTTCGTGCACCTTTTCTCTCGCTAAATCAGATCCACTATCATCTGCCCGGCCTACGGTTAGAGTTTAGCCTGGGTATCCAAACACGCTGATGGTGCGCACATCAGCTGTTTTATTTTTATTTATTCAATATTTTATCAGCTAAGTCAGTTAAGAACATCTTCTCATTTGCAATGACGACTTGGCCAAGAGGCAGGTTTCTCCTACACGCTTCTTTCTGGATTTGGCTCTGGATGAGACTGGGCGACATGTTTAGAATGAGCACAGTGTAAACGATGATTCAAAATTGTATTTAATGATTGAAGAAAAATCTGTGGACACAAACAGTGAGCATATGTCAGAGTCCTCATATTGTGTAGCGCGCGTGTGTGTACATGTGTAGGCCTGTGTGTGTGTGTGTGTGTGTGTGTAGGTCTATGCGTATATGTATAGAGCCTTTTGCTCAGATGTCTCATTTACATATTAGAATTGCGGTGGAAAAAGTGGCACAATTTCCAAGGGAAAATCAGGTGCAACACACTCACAAATAGCACATGCACTTTTTCAGTTTCAAAGCACCTGTATAGTGAATATACCTCCAAGTGTTAACCATAAGGAGTGTTTGAATAGCACCTGAGAGAGATCCCTAGATTACTCAAACATGCATGGATGACATCTAAAACCTCTTCATACATGTTTATGATGAGGATACAACATTAGAACACGGTAGAACATGGTAGAAAGTTAAACACAGGTGGAGCTGTAGGAGCCTGTTGGAGAATGAGCTCCTCTGTCCCTGTATAGTCTCTGTATATAGTCTGTATAGCATACATTCATACTATAATACTCCCTACAACTGTACAACAACTCACCCTTATGTAACAGATATTACTCCCTACAACTGTACAACAACTCACCCTTATGAAACAGATAATACTCCCTACAACTGTACAACAACTCCTGGACACTGCTGTGACGCTGCAGGACACAGAGGAGGGACACTTTTGTCTCTCCCACAAGATCTGCTGACCCTCCCTGACCAGTCCTCCAGTAAAACTGCACTAAGACCTTTGACTGAGACACAAAGGACACTGAGATGCACAGTGGAAATGTTGCTGCACTAAAACTTGAATTCACTGTTTTTAAAGAAATCTCCAAACATCTGATGCACAAATGTTGAATCTTGTCATTATTTGTTTGGGATCAGCTCCACAAACTTGTCATATGAATCTCATGGCTTAAAGTTCTTTCACCAGAAACACTCACGTCTTTGGGATGATGGCACCACTTTTTGAAGCTGTTGTGAAGTAATCAATTCAGTTTTGCAAAAAAAAAAAAAAAATCAGTTTATGATCCAGAATGTGTTTTCAGAATACACTGTGGAATTAGCTTAGGCTGTTTGTATGACCTACAGTGAACTACAGTAGGGTGACGACCGGCCCCCTCTCCCCTGACCACCGGCCCCCCTCTCCCCTGACCATCAAACCCTGTCTCCTGACCCCTCGTCCTCTCTGACCACCACGGTACTGCAATAACTCAATAGCTGCTTAAATATAGATGACTTTTATTGAACTGTTTTGTAACATTTTCAACTGAAAAAAATAAAGGTTCAATTTAGAAAAGCAAAGAGTAAGTGTAATCAAAGTATTGGTTCTTTTCCATCAGCTCCCAGTGCACCTTTATACTGTTGAATAAAAAAAAATAAAATCAATATATACCAAGAGCCCACAGTGCCATCACCACAGCTTCATTGTTAAGTTCATTGTTCATTGATCAGTCTGGTCCCTACTCCCTCCAAACCAAACATGATCGTCCTTTGTGCCTTCTTTTTTCCTCGTAAGCAGCCATAATGGGCAGTTGGTAGAGTGTTAGTCCACTGATCAGAAGGTCGGCAGTTCAAATCTTGCTCTCGACATAAACATCACTGGTTGAGTAGTCAGTTTGGTGGTGCAATTCCAGAATACGAAAGCTGTGAATGTTGTCTTCTTGGGCAAAACACTTACCCGTACACTGATGATGGTTTGAGTGCCTTGAAGGTGGAAAAGCGCTGTATAAAAATGTGACATATCCATATTTGTTTCGCTGTCCCTGGTTGGCTAATCCACCTGTCAATCACGCCCATATGAACTTGAGGAAGTTCACCGGTGACCAGACTCACATCTTCACAAAGGACTGGACAAGTGTGTGTTCTGGAGTCCAGGCGACCATTTTCATTCATGTAGATACAAACCTGTGTGAGAGATAATCACATTTCTGATCTGGCGCTCTCTCAGACTTGTTTCCTCGGTGACGACTCACGAAGGACCTTGGACACGTTTAAACTTAAAAAGACATCACTGCAAAATGAAAACTCAAAAACTGCAGTTCCAAATATTAAAGGATGTCATTATTCTGAAATAGGTTCCACCACCTGCTTGTCTCCATAGTGATGTTGTTGCTCCTGTTCCTGGAATGTTCCTCACTGTGGCATTAAACCTACCACGGAGATTACAGGTCAGATCTGTGGAGAGGCGAGCCCACTCACAGTAAGAATGCACGTTTCTCAAGGTATTATAAAGCAATAAAACACCTTTGAATGAATGCAGAAGCTTCAACATTTATGCATCAGAAGTTTGGAGATTTCTTTCAACAGAGACTCTCCCTGTTCTCGATCTATTGATACTTTGCAGTAACATTATGATGGGGGTGTACTGTGTATATGTTTATGGGGGAACAGGAGTGGAGAAGAAGTGAAGAAGTGAAGTGAAGAAGTGAAGATCATGACAGATTGTAATGTGTTAGAATAATTACAGATTTAGCACATTTAACACCCAGAGGAGAAAATACACAGCACCTGCCCCAAATATCATGAGAACAGTGAGAAATCAGCCTAGCATCTCGTTAATAACTTCCATTTAATGATGTATCCACAGATCTGATGAAATGAACTGACATTCTTAATATACAGTTCAATCCATTAAAAACATACCTAAAGAGAGGCTATTATGCAAAATGTACTTTTTAGTTTTTAGTTTTCTATCATGTTCTCATCAAAAACATGCTTCAAGAGGTTTTAGGTTTCCTCTACAGTGGAGGAAGTAAGTACCTGATTCTTTGCTGATTTTGTAGGTTTGCCCACTGACAAAGAAATGAACAGTCTATAATTTTAATGGTAGGTTTATTTTAACATTGAGAGATAGAATGTCAAAAAGAAAATCCAGAAAATCACATTAGAGAAAATATATTAATTGATTTGCATTTCATTGTGTGAAGTAAGTATTTGATCCCCTACTAACCATTTAAAGTTCTGGTTCCCACAAACCAGTTAGACTCTCCTAATCAACTCGTCACTTGAATTAGACTCCTGTTTTAACTAGTCACTTGTTAAAATGGTCTGATGGATTGACTACTACGGTAGTCAATCCATCAGACTCCAAACTGTCCAACATGGGAGAGACCAAAGAGCTGTCAAAGGACGTCAGGGACAAGACTGTAGACCTGCACAAGGCTGGAATGGGCTACAAAACCATAAGCAAGAAGCTGGTGTTAAGGAGACAACTGTTAGTGCACTGTTTGAAAATTGAATAAATACAAAATGACGACCTCAGTCGACCTCGGTCTGGGGTTCCACACAAGATCTCACCTCATGGGGTTTCAATGATCATGAGAACAGTGAGAAATCAGCCTAGAACTACACAGGAGGAGCTAGTCACTAAGAAAACCATTGGTAACACTTTACACCACAATGGATTCAAATCCTGCAGTGCTCACAAGGTCCCCCTGCTTAAGAAGGTGCAGGCCCGTCTGAAGTTTCCCAATGAACACCTGAATGATGAATGATGAGAGTGACTGGGAGAAGGTGCTGTGGTCAGATGAGACCAAAATCGAGCTCTTTGGCATTAACTCAACTCGCCGTGTTTAGAGGAAGAGAAATGCTGACTATGACCCCAAGAACACCATCCCCACCGTCAAACATGGAGGTGGAAACATTAGGCTTTGGGGGTGTTTTTCTGCGGATGGATGGAGCCATGTGCCATTAAAATCCTGAGTGACAACCTCCTTCCCTCCACCTGAAAACTGAAAATGGGTCGTGGATGGGTCTTCCAACACGACAATGACCCAAAACATAGAACCAAGCCAATGAAAGAGTGGCTTAAGAAGAAGCACATTAAGGTCATGGAGTGGCCCAGCTAGTCTCCAGACCTTAACCCTATGGAAAACCTATGGAGGGAGCTGAAGCTCCAAGTTGCCCAGCAACAGCCACAAAACCTTAATGGTTTAGAGATGATCTGCAAAGAAGAGTGGACCAAAATTCCTTCTGATATGTGCGCAAACCTGGTCATCAACTACAAACAAAGGTTTTGCCACCAAGTACTAAGTCTCTTTTGGCTAGAGGGTTCAAATACTTATTTCACTCAATGAAATGCAAATCAATTATATAGTTTATTTAAAGGCAAAAGGAGAAATTCAATTTGTCAACTGGACAAAGTTTCTTTAAAGTTATTTTCTGGACTTTCTTTTTGATATTCCATTAAAATTATAGACTGTTCATTTCTTTGTCAGTGGGCAAACCTACAAAATCAGCAAAGGATCAGATACTTATTTTCTTCACTGTATGTTTAAGTAATGTAGCGAGGCTGCACCCACAAGCCTATGTCGCTCATGTTCCCACACGACAATTCTCCATAAATACAAAAGCAGAATACAAAATTGTACACAGCAACAGCAATACCCCATAGAAATAACCTGTGTAGCATGATCAGAGGGCACCAGTCTGGACCCACTAGCTTTAAGGTAAACATGTAAGTCTCATGTGTCCTGCTTGAATACTGTTCTGTACAGACCTGACATATGATCCTGTTAGCAGCAGTTTGTTTAGTTTGGATTTGGAAGAATAACCTGATTCTGCACAGTCAAATCTACTTAGCTGATGACAGGTTAATGCTGTGCTTCTATAGGTCCCAGCTCACACGTGTCACAGATGAGAGTGTTTTCTGTAAAAGCTGATGGCATCAGTTTGTTTATGGAAAACTAACCTGTGTCCGAGCTGAGTGACATGTGTTTGTGTGTGGAAGGAGGTTAGACTCATACACACGTTAGTCTCGTGCCTCTGTTAAAGGGCCTATATCACACAAAACAGCCATGTTAGAATGTTGTTTCCTCCTCAAAAACACACCTGGAGTTGTGTTTTGTTTCATTTACATGTTTGAGTAATCCTTTTATCTCCAAAGCTCAGAATGCTTTGTCCCACCTTGTGTTTTCAAGTTAACAGCTCCTTTAACCTTTAGTTCAGTAGAGATGGCAGTTCTCTCGATTCTAGTGAAGTTGTATGGAGTTAACAACACAAGGCATCACAAGGTGGAGCAGAATGTTTTCTGTTTCAGAGAAGAACACAGCCTAAATATACAGGATGTGTGTGTTAAACATGTGTGCATTAAATTAAAATTAAATTCATTTAATTAATTTAATGAATACAATTAATCATAAATATCATAAATCATAAATATCAGAAATTAGAAATTCATATTATTGTAAATCTTGAAAATGATGCACAAACTGTCTCTGCTCATTTGAACAAATACTTTATAGAATGTGTGAAACACCTCTTCAGTAACATTCATTATACCTGTCAGAGAAATGATGTTGTGAATAGTCAGAATGTTCTAACATTTTCATTAATGAGTGAAACTGATTTT
>CM057086.1:5069503-5079503 GCA_029959045.1 Taenioides sp. WSHXM2023 | reverse complement strand
GTTCCATTTTCCTGCTGTTCTTGAACTGTGCGTTGCAACACTGGAATTTCCCCACTGTGGGACTAATAAAGGCATATCTTATATCTTATATGGTGAGATAATACCCACAGTTTCTGATGAAAAATTTTGGAAAAAGACAGTATAGAATTGCATTTTAGAGCATTCCACACAGATGACATCACACTGGGAGAATTCTATCCAAAAGTGTGTCAAGATTTACACAAGAAACATGTTTTTTGTCTGATACTTTAACAAAGGTTTTTTTCTTATATTTTGATCAAATATTAAGTTCTGTGACATTAGAGGAGTTTTGGAATTCATGAATCATGATTTCCAACCAGGAAGTACAATGTGAAACCTACAAAGGACCCAGACTGGGAAAAAGTACATTTATTTTGTAAAATCTTCAATATAATGATCGTAGGTATTTTAGTGAAATGAGTGCAACCTGTCCTGGATGTGATGATGTCACAGCTGAGGGAAAACAATGAACATCTTTACAATGTATGTATGTATTTATTTTAGGAATAACTCATGTCACATTAAAATTATTACAGTTGTTTAAAGCTAACAAGTTTAGTAGTGTGACATAAAGTATATGAGTATATGAGTGTTAGCAGTGACTGTCAGTTACACTGGTAATCCTATGTTATGATGGAGTATTACTACATGGGGTATTTATTACATCATCACCTCTAGTGAGCTGAGGCAGGTCAGTCTCAGGTGGAGTTTGCTGTGGAACAGGACTACATTCATACCATGCTCCATACAGCTGTACAACAACTCACCCTTACGTAATAGATAATACTCCCTACAACTGTACAACAACTCAATCTTAAGTAACGGATAACCTTATGTCCTGTCAATCAGCACATCATTTGCACTGTCGTTCTAGTCTCTTGTTTATAGCTGTGATTTTATAGTTTATTTTATAGTTTATTACTTATTTTTCTATTTTATTTTGACTTGTACATATACATTTATTTTTATTATTGATGAGTGAGCTACTGTATCCAAATAATTTCCCTTGGGGAAATTATTATTGTGTCTAATTCTAAGTCTAACTGTTAGATGCAGATTTGTTGACCTGGTTTATGGTTCATATCTCTGTCATTACTGGGCCTATCCACATGAAACATAAACTGGCACAAAGTTCAACATCTTCTCTATCAGGAGAAATAAACTGAAGTGAAATGTTTTTTTCACAATTGCTTCAGAAAGTGGAGCCATTATTCAACCCCAAAGATGTGACTGATGTCAGGTGAAAGGACTTTAAGACATCATTCTCATTGTCTGAAATGTGTTCTTGTCTGTTAAGTTTCTGTGCATTATTTCCACAGGGGCCACTATTTATTTTAGATGCAGAACCAGGAAGTGTGCGAGTGCAGAGAGAGATACGAGACTCCATCTTGTCCTGTGATTGGTCCCTTCCTCTGACTCACACAGTTACAAGAATACATGAAGAATCTGACACACAATACTCAATAGGCCCGTAGGCTGTGTGGGCTTTGCATATCCTTCCTGTGTCTGGGTTAGTATGTTGGCGTCTTTTGTTTCTAACAGCGTTTATTTTTTCAGAATTTAAGGACACTTTTGAGATCTAGCAAAAAGATAATGGTAGTTCTTAACTTAAGTTTTATCTGATGTATTATTATTTTTTTAAGCTCTGGAAGCCCAGATTTGAACATTTTAACAAAGTATTTGCTAGTCCGATCAGGTTCATTAGGTCTTCTACATTCAATATACTTCAGATTCTTCTGTACAGACTTCTGTTTGTTCCTCTTCAGTGTCTGGTGATGTTGGATATGTCTGCTCAGATGATTTAAACAGGTTTTGGATCTGTCCTCATACTTGGAGCAGTAGGACGACAGCACAACAGTTGGTACGCACCCTAATCCTGGTTTATGGTCTGGTGGGCGTGTTTCGATGTCTCCCTGATTCTGATGGGACTGGTTGCTCTCTGTGTCGGGGTTCTGTTCACTGATCTCTGTACCACTGTCACAAAGATATAAGGCCATATGGGAATATAAGAAAAACACACAATAACACACAATAATAACAGAAAAGACATTTGTGTTACCTCTGATACCTTCATTTAGCCTTTGGTGTGGACGCTCAACTTGATAAAATAACTAAAGCTACCGAGTGCAGCCAGACAACAGCACTAACTTAGACTTTGTTAACTCTGCATCATTACCCATGTACTCAGAGGATGAGCATCTTTTCTGTTGTTTTTATGTGCTCTGTTCATGGATCTATTAAAGACTCTCTGGTAGAAAGTGACAAAGTAGAAAAGCAAAAGTGCTTAAAACAGCACTATAGCAATACATTTCACTAATAGTTTCTTCCTCAAAATTTAATTTATTGTTGCAGATTTTCATAAAAAATTGCCTTATAAAAGATGTTTTTTTGCTCTTGTACTGTAACAAGTAGAGAAGAGTTAGCCATACACTATGATAATAATAATAATAATAATAATAATAATAATAATAAAAATTATAATAATAATAATAATATTCTCCGACCACCACCACCGTCACTCACGCACACACCACTTTCATACTAGGCAATGTGGGTGAAGTGCCTTGCCTAAGGACACAACCACAGTTTTTGCCCCTGGCGCCCCCCTGTGGCACCTGTTATTCCCAGTGTCTCCCATCCAAGTACTAACCAGGCCCGGTCCTGCTGAACTTCTGAGATCTGACGAGATCAGACCTTGACAAGCCGGTATCGGACTGATATCAATATCGGCAAGGACAGCAAGGCCAAGTATCGGTATCGGATCAGATTTAAAAAAATGGTACTGGAACAACACTAGTTTTTATTATCATCATGCTATCAGAATCTGTATTGAATATCGAGCCTATTCCTTAGTATTGAAATAGATGAAACAGAATAGAAATACTTTTCACATACTATGAAACTTCAGTGCATTTCCAAATGTCTGACTAGCTTGGCTTTTCTTCACATCTATTCATTTATTTGAAAAAAAATCTTAGGAGATTTCCTTTACAACATTTCATCAGACCAATGAGTAATTTACAGTTTTAAATTTTAAGTGTGAAAATGTGAAATTTCTAGCAAAATTTTGCACTGATTTCACCTCAGTGGAGTCTGCCTCTACCAAAATGAAATAAATGAATGAATGAAATATAAATGTCAGTACTTTTCCAAACTGAACACATCGCAGCCAATAGACTTTTAGCGAAAAGAAACTTCATCAGGGCCCAAATTACACTATTTTTCTGATCTATGTTCTAATGTTGTTTCCTCATCACAAACACACCTGGAGTTGTGTTTTGTTTCATTCACACACGTTTAACACACAAACTCTGCATTTTTAGACTATGTTCTTCTCTCAGACTCAGAAACAAAATACAACTCCACGTGTGTTTTTGAGGAGGGAACGTTCTAACATGGCATAAACTCACAGGAGTCCATTTTGTGCGTGCTATAGGACCTTTAAACAATTACAGAGCTACATTTTTGTGCTGTGCAGTGATCAGTACAAATGAGCACGAGTGATAAAGCCTTAAATCAGACCTGTTCTGCAAACGGACTTTCTTCTCATTGACCCTCTGAAGTTGTATTTGGACATACATGAATCACTCCAACGTCAGTCTTACTCTTTCTCAATCAGTGATACGCGTAAGATTCAGCAGCGCCGCGTTGTCATTTTTCTACAAATGAAAAAACATTTATGGCAACGTCAGCTCCCATTGGACCCCACAGTTTTTCTAAAGTCAGCGTACTTGTTTCTTTATTAAGTCGTTTTAGATGAAAACTGTGATTTAAAATGTGTAACTGATAAAATGATCCACAGGTGTCGTAGTGATAATAACTATAGAACAGACACAAGCACAATAGGTCCGTTTAAAACACTGATGGAGTTACTTTTACGAAGATCAATACAAAAGAGTGCGAGCGATGACGCATTTACAGCGAAAACACTGATAAATACATCGTGTGTGAATCAATGTAACTCCTTTTATGAAGCCAAACTAAACAGAACAGAGCCCTTCTTCTTCTTGTTTAGTGCAGCGTTTACACCAAAAGAAACAACAGAAAATATCAAACGTGAAATATGATCTGTGTGAAGTCATACCTCCACCCAATGAAGAGGAGTGGAAGATGAAGAGAGAAGCTTAAGAGGAAAGGAGGGAAGAGGATATGAGGAGGAGCAGAGAAGAGGAAGAGAGAGGAGGAGGAGAGGGCATAGTAGAAAGGAGGAGACGCAGAGGAGGGGGAGAGGAGGAGAGGCAAAAGAGGAAAGAGAGAACGGGAGGAGAGGAAGAGAGGACTAAACATGAATTATTAATGCAAAGTTGTTTTTCTAATCTCAGGTAAAATGTTTGTATTTGTTGTGATCAGAGTAAAACGGCAACTGCCAAATGGACCAGCGCCAAGTGCAGGTTTTACAAAGGGTGCCCATTTCCTACTCGCTCCTTTTACTTTGCTTTTTTTTCTTTGTGATAATTGAGAGTTACAAAACTGGGA
The DNA here is from genome assembly GCA_029959045.1 of Taenioides sp. WSHXM2023. Lineage (NCBI taxonomy): Eukaryota > Metazoa > Chordata > Actinopteri > Gobiiformes > Gobiidae > Taenioides > Taenioides sp. WSHXM2023. Next base: position 5,075,006 of record CM057086.1, on the reverse strand, counting down.
AATGGATTGAAAAAAAGAAAAAGAAATCGGTATAAAGCCGCTGAGTTTTTGAGACATGTTTTGTTGCATTGAGCGATAAAAACGTCTGTGACGTAATGACAAAAGATGATGTTTACAGTGGAAATAGCTCACATTTTTCTGCACATGTGTCGTGTTGTTTTAAAAGGTTGGTTCAAATCCCACACCTTTTTGAGGGCCCATGTGCGGCTACTTTTTCTTAAAGGGCCTATATTACTCTGATCTACATTATAATGTTTTTGTTACCTGGAGTTGTGTTTGAGTTATTTCATTCACACATGTTTAACACACAACTAAAGGTAAAAGGTAAGTGTTAACTTGAAAACTATGGTGGAACAGAGCATTTTGAGCTTTGGAGATGTAGACAGACTAATAATAAATAAACTCGTGTGAATGAAACAAAACACAACTCCAGGTCTGTTTTTGAGGAGGGAACAATATAACATGGCTTAGAGCTCACAGGAGTCCATTTTGTGTCATATAGGACCCTTAATTAATTTCTGTTTGTCCAGCTTCTGATAAAAGAGAACTCTCATGGGCATGTAAAACATTCAGAGTCTGTAACCCACTTATTTTGAGTCCAATCAACCTTTCTCAGAAGAGGCTGGACCAGTTTGTCCCCAAACCCACAAATAAAAAAATAACCACCAAATTCACAAAAATGTAATAGAACTTTTATATGAATTCTGGACTTTTTGCCTAAATCTCATGTTTAGTGAGATGTGCTTCAGCACTGACATGGGAATGGTCAAGACCCAACAGAATCTCAGTCTGCTTCTGTCAGGCCGTCCCCAGGGACACCAGCGATACCTGTTCTTATATTTACCCCAAAGAATTCAGAATAATGAGAGTAGATCAGACTCTTATAATGAAAGGAAGCATGAAAGGCGTCTCCTCAGGATTGTCTTAGCTGGAAGATTGTACCTATGGTGCATGTTTTGGGTTGATGGTGGAACCCAGAGTTCCCAGAGGAAACCCATCCAGACACAGGGAGAACATGCAAACTCCACACAGACAGGCCCGGGTGACTTGGGAATTGTATCTGAACCTTCTTGTGTGCAGAGAGTGCTAGCCACTAAGTGCCCCCTGTAATGAGAGTAAATCAGCAGAGGCCAAAACCCCAGAGCCTCAGCTTCCAGCCGGGTGTTAGTTTGGTTTGTTTGAGGAAGAATAGAATAGGAAGCAGGAATGGTGAGAGTGGATTTGGTGTTAAAAGCTGGAGTTTCCCTTCAGTTGCAGACAGGAGTTTCCGACATAATATTTACATTTGATTAAAAAGGATGATCTGATAACGCTGGGGCATTAGCTCATCATGGAGCCTATAGAATGCACATTCTGAGCAACACACACAACAGCCTAGGTCCCATCCAGGATGTAAGTCGTGTTTTTAATAGAAATACCAGTGTTAAAGGGCCCATATTACGCTTTGTTCTGTTCTAATGTTGTTTCCTCATCACAAACCTCTAGTTGTTTTTTGTTTCATTCACACATGTTTCACACATGTTTAACACTCAAACCACAAACATCAAAGACTACACAATGGTGCCGAATACCATTTGTGTCATCGATTAAAAAAATAAAACTGGAGAAGGAAGTTCATCAGTGGAGGTGAAAAATGGGGGTAGATGAAATATGTAATTAAAGATGACTCAAACATGCACAAATCACTCCAAATACAACTTCAGAGGGTCAGTGAGAAGAAACTAATATAACATTGCTAAATGCTCTGAAAAGTTTTTGCAGAATAGGCCTTTTACATCTCACTCAAAATAAATTATAGCCTCCTGTTAGTGTCGTTTACACGGTCCCTTAGGTCAGATGTCCAGAGCAGACCAGTGCAGCCAGTGAACTGTGGCTTTTATATTTTATGGGTGTGTATATTTGAATAAAGCCTTTTCTAACTCCAATCTGTCATGTCTGTAATGCGCTCATAATGAAGCCCATTGTCTCAGGTGGTTCTGAAAAGACTCGGTGCATTAGACTCCTCCACAGAGACACGGGGGCGGAAGCAGGACACATAGCGGTGACAGACAGCGGGGCTACAGGACCACACAGCGGCTCCTCTCCTCACTCCCGAGCGACTGGACTTCATGCTCTCTCACGCGCTGCTCGTGCACACGCACAGAGGAGCGCGGAATCTCTGAGGCTGGAGGCAGAGCGTGCTCAGGAGCAGAGCTGTGGCGCGGAGCTCCGGTGTTTTCTCCGGTGAAGGATCCGCGCAAAGAGCGTGACAGACGCGCACAGCTGTGCGTCACCGCGCGGATCACCGCCTTCTCCTCGTGCCAAATATAAAGCGTTCCGGTACCTCTCCAGCACCCTCGCGCTCCTGCTGCGCTCCTGCACGCGGACCCTCTCCAAGCGGACCGTCTCCACGCGGACCCTCCACGCGCCCCTGTCGTGCTCCGGCCCGGGTCATGACCATGTCGGAGGCGAGCCTCGCAGATCTGAACCTGACGCTGTCGGACGCGTCCACTTGGACCGCGCTCGCGCAGAGACTTTTCGGGAATCATTCCACGGTGAACCGGACGCGCGAGGAAGACCTGGAGGTGAACACGGACGTGTACTCCAAAGTGGTGGTGACGGTCATTTACGTGGGGCTGTTTGCCGTGGGCTCTCTGGGAAACTGTTTCACGCTGTGGACGCTGTTCACCAAGAAGAGCATGCAGAACCTGCAGAGCACCGTGCACTACCACCTGGCGAGCCTGGCCGTGTCGGACCTGCTCATACTGGTGCTGTGCATGCCCATAGAGCTCTATAACTTCATCTGGGTTCACTACCCGTGGCTGTTTGGAGACGCCGTGTGCCGTGGGTACTACTTCCTGCGGGACAGCTGCTCGTACGCCACGGCGCTGAACATCGCGAGCCTGAGCGTGGAGCGCTACATGGCGATCTGCCATCCGTTTAAAGCCAAGAGCATCATGTCTCGCAGCCGCACCAAGAAGCTCATCAGCGGCATGTGGCTCGCGTCTTTCGCGCTGGCCTCGCCGATGCTCGTGGTCATGGGGCAGGAGACGAGCAAAGGAGTGAAGCTGTGCACCACCATCGTGACAATGGTCACCCTGAAGACCGTGATACAGGTAGGTCTGCGCGCTTTACGCATGGAGAGCGCGCGTTACGCACGGCTCTGTATGGCACTGGCACCACAGGTGCTGGTTTTGTGGCTGTACATGAGCGAGCGCAGATTACAGAGTGCTGTACTTCAGACACACGCTTTGTTGTACTTCAGACACACGCTCTAAATGCGGCGCACAGGACGAGAGATGTGCGGAGTTTCATGAGGCTACAGTTGTCACTCAAAATATGAATACATAGAAAACAGTGTTTAAACTGAGAAAACAGTGTGTGGTTTGCAGATGGCCTGTAGTGTAATAGTCGATGATTTCATACATTCGATATTTATTTTTTATTGTGAGGAATGTGTTGACAGAATACAGAGAACACTGAGGGCCAGCGCTGACACTTGTCCGTTTGCTGCACAGGCAGAGGCACGAGCGTGTCTATAAGCTCTGAGAGGAACACGAAAATAAATGGGATTATGAAAAGTTGCGCTTGTATTATCACAGAAACTCCCCCACGGCACATTTGAGCTCTCAGATGGGGCTCTACGCTGTGTCCAACTGCTGTGATTTTGGGCTAAAATCACAGACTGATTTTACGTGCAGGAAACAAGCAGGATTCTCTTTGGTTCTGAGAGGTTTTGTGTCTGACACGTGGGAAATAGATGTTACACAAATTATACTAAGGAATAGGCTCAATACATTTCAGTACTATGGTGATTCCCGTGTGTTCTTATATGTGTGTACTCCCTCAGTGGTCCTGTAGGTTCCATAGTGGTCCATGGGTGTATACTAGTCTATGTGCTCTTATACTTGGAAAGGAAAGGTTCATTTTTGTCCTGTCATTGGGACTATTTTTAGTATCAATACCTGCTAAAAGAAGTACCTACTTTCGATACTAGTTTTAGTATTGATTAGTATCTTAATTTTAGTACTTTTGACAAATTTATTCCTGAAGTAATATTACATTTCTACAGTATAAGTCTACGTTGGTGTTTCTCTGTGTTGTGGGTTTTCATCCCATTCTGGGGACTGAAATCTGTACACACACACACACACACACACACACACACACACACACACACACACACACACCTATACCCGTTTCTCGGATTAGAGGGACAATTTTTGAAATTTTTGGTAAATCAGACTGGACATAGGGCTATGGGGACACCGGGTTCCAGTGGTGCTAGAGCTACAAAATACATATCAAAAATCATGAAAAAAATCAGCGAACCTATACACAACTTAAAATTTAAACATTTTCTTTGCCCGACTGAGATATAAAAAAGGCTATTTTTTCAGACTTTCAGGTGGTTTGTAGAGACTTTTCTGTAGCTCGGTCTATAAGGACAGTCTGGTGTACAAGGTCAGTGATGTCATCATACATATACACAAAGTATGTCCTGATTTGAAAGGACACATGGTGTGTAAAGCCAGTCCACTGTACACACACACATTAAATAAATCTGGTTTGAAAGGACACATGGTGTGTAAAGCCAGTCCACACATACGCTGAGTATAACCTGCTTTGAAAGGACACGTGTATTATAAGACTGTGACTGATACATCATTTTAATAAAATTAAATAAAATTGAATAAATTAAGACTATATATTAGTTTTCTCTGTTGAGCATTACAATTTGACATACAAGTTTAAAAAGTTTACAGAAAACACCACGGCTCTTATCTGTTGTGATCTACTAACAGGTGGGCAAAGTGTCATTAAAACAACTAGAAGCATAACACAACAGTGCTTGCATCCACTAGAACAAACTATGTATTATAGAGTTTTTCATTGTCCTGGAGCAACTGCCACTGAGTGGCTGACCAATAAAACAGCACCTTTGCGCTCCAGGGGCGAGTCGGGTTGACACCATGACTTATACATGAGACTTATATCAACACACAACACATTTGTTGAATTACTGAACTATATTTAATTTAGCCAACTCAAGAATAAATTCCTTAAAAGGACAGCATTGTAAAAATTACTGAAGGAAAATAAAAGTGAATCCTGGCATTAAAAGGCCCAGGCTAACAACATATCAAAACAAAACGCTGCCTGTGAGCACAATGTAGTCACCTACATAATTTTTGAACGGAGGACACTAACCTTGTAAACATGCCTAGATAGGTAAAGGCTCAGACTGTCCAAAAGTGCATTTAGTGTTTAGCATTTTTTTTTTTTTTAAAGGCCAATCCTCTGTTGCGCACAAAATCTCGAATGTTTTGAATAGATCTCCTCTCCAAGATAGGTTGTTCCTTTTCTTTGCACTTCAGACACTGCTCGTTGGTGACAGTGATACCGTTTTCAATAAAAGGCTTCATATGTTTCATCACCGCTCGTATCTCCTCCCCAGACCATGGTCTCTTCACACACCGCCTTGATGAAACACATAAACCTGATCAATAAAACAAAAAAATGT
>CM057086.1:4930817-5069403 GCA_029959045.1 Taenioides sp. WSHXM2023 | reverse complement strand
CGGAGTCCCGGAGCACAGACACCGACTTTTAACCACATACAGACCGAGTTCACACCGAGTTTAACGAGGAAAAGCGCAGAGAAAGCGGAGTGATTCCCTGCGGAGTTGGGGAAGAGTTCGGAGAGATCGCGGTCGCGGGGTCACGGTGAGTTCTCGGAGCAGAGTGAACTTTGTCTGGAAAAGTTTAGGAAGAAATCGTGTTTTTAAAAAGTCTCCGTTCCAGTTTAGGCTGTTTTAAATCGGTTTATTTCACTGGACCCTGTGTAGCTTTACTTTACTTTTTATTACATTCGATTATTTAAAGATCAAAAGAAGAAATAAAGAGAATATCGTGATGCATTAACACAATACAGGCTCATCTGATTCATTCCCGAGGTCCAGTTTACATGAGAATTATACTTTATTAGCTTGTTAAACCATAAATTAAAAGATTAAAAAGAATACTAGAGGGTTAATACAGTGAAGGGAAGAATACTTTGAAAATGTAGTATACATGTAACAGAGTACGCATTAAAATGTAACATACTCTGTTACATGGTCCTATCAGAGTACTGCATAATGAATACTTTGAATACTTATTATATTTTAGTAAAAAAAAAAGTCTACTAGCCTAGGCAAGGCAAAGCAAGTTTATTTGTATAGCAAATTGGTACACAAGTAATTGTGCTTTACAGAATAAGAAATACATTAAAATTACAATACAAACAAATCAAAACAAAACATAAATAATCATAAAATAAAAAAAGAGAGACACAGCCTACATAGTATTACAATTGTACATCTGTAGCCTTGTGTGTCAAGCATTCATTTATGTCCAATTAGAAAAGGAAAAATTGCACACACGCCCATGGTAAGAGTGGGTTTTTTCTCTGATAACTTCAAGTACAAGGCCAAAAAGACAATTAAGTACAGCCATGTGTTCCTCTGATCTGATAAAAGTAACAGTATTCTGATTAACACCAAATGAAACAGTAACGGTACCAGAGTACAGTTAAATGAGTACTCAGACTACATATTCATGGTATTTGGTTTGAGTAAAACTGAGTTACTTCCCAACACTGGGCGAATCTGCTTCTCTTTTTAAACATGGAGCCACTCGCCTGTTACTTTTTAAAACTGTAATGTTCAATGATCATCCAAATATTATTTTATTATTTTGTCATTGTTCTGTAATTACCATATACAATCTATGGTAATAACATGTTTATTCATCCTATACACCTTCAGTTCAATACATTTTGTAGAGTTACCGGGCCCCTCTTGAAAGTGACACATTAAAGGGCCCATGTTACACTGTAGTTTTTTGTTGTTGTTTTTTTTGTTGTTTTTTTTTTTTTCACACAAGTTTAACACACAAACCCTGCAGATTTAGGCTGAGTTCTTCTCTCAAACAGAAAACACTCTGTTCCACTTTGTGATGTCATAATACAGGAAGTGCTCCACTGTTTTTAAACCCCATACACCTTCACTAGAATCATTTGGAAGAGTACAGCCCTCTGTCAGTCTCTGAACTAAAACTAAAAGGAGCTGCTATCTTGAAAACTTCACTTTTAGGTAGTAATAAGTTGTAGTTGTGTTCTAGAACTTTCTTCCTCATTCCTCTGTACTCAGTGTGTCTCAGTGTGAGTATTCAGAGTAGTTCAAAGTGAAGTACTAATGATGGAGAGTGTTATTCAATGGGCCAAACACTGAGCTTTACACACTCACGCAGAGGAGTGACTTCAAAGTGCACACACATGTTTCATTTTCACACACAATGATTGTATAGAAAAGTCCGGCCGACGGGACAAAGGATCACACACAACAGCAGTACTCACAGTACTCACAGTACTACAGGAGGTACGACCAGAGGGAGAGTGGAACTTTGGGGAATATTATTGTTTTTACAGCAAAATGAGCCATCAGATTATGATTTCTTATTTCATACGAGCGGAAAAGTACACGTGAAATGATAAAAGATCTGGTCATAGTCTGGTTTAGTCCTGATCTAGTCCTGGTTAAATCCTGGTATAGTCCTGGTCTAATCTTGGTTTAATCATAGTTTAGTTTTCGTCTTACTCCTGCTTTAGTTCTGGTCTAGTCCTTTTCTAGTCCGATTTAGTCCTCGTCTTTGTTTAGTCCTGGTTTAGGTCCCGTCTAGTCCACCTAAAGTGTGATTTTGTTTTAGTCATGCTGAGTCTTATGATATTAGATCCTGGGACAGTGTTTCTCAACCAGAGGTACAGAGCCCCTCCTTCCCTCTCCCCAGACCCGTCCCAAAATGTGATGTGCTTCTAAAGGTCCTGTAACAGAATCTTTCTCGTGTTTTTGAGTAACATGAGTCTTCAGTACAGATATATTGAATAAACAGCTCTTGAGGCCAGCTGTGTGCCGTCTGTGTGCATGTTAGCATGCTAGTTGTTGCTTTACTTTCACTGCAAAACTCCGCCTTGATCTCTAAAAGTGCTTATAAACTCACGGTGGTGAATAATAAGGATGCTCAGAATGCATTGGTAAGTAGCTAACCCACTTGCCGCTGCGTTCCAAACAGGAAGTGAACATGGGGGCACTTCTGACTCCATCGACTCTGTTACCTTCAACAGCATTGCTTCTGATTGGCTCTTTGGTTGCTATGATACTCGAAGTTAGAATTCCTAATATGGAATTCAGCTTCAAATTCACTCCTCGATTAGCTTCATTTGACTGGAGCTGAATGCTGTGGAAGACTTCACATTCCCTCAATCCACTTCTTTACACAGCCTGTGGACCACAAACTGTTTAAAATGAACTAGTTTTGTTTTTTGCGTTTTTAAGTAAAGTAAAGTAAAAATCAGCTAGAGCGTCTTTTAAATACACAGTGTCACCTCCAGGACGCAGGGACGTGAGAGGGGCCAGTGGAAAAACACTAGTGGGTGTAATTCCTCATGTGTCCAGCAGGAGGAGGGACTTTGAACATGTATTTTATTTACAACAGAAGCATAAAAGTCGTGATCAGAGATTTATGAATGAAACGGTTTATTCAAACTCACCAAACAGGAAGTCACTACTCTCACTGAAGAGACTGGCTCCAACTACAAGGACTGTGGAAAAATACACCAAAAAGTAAACTCCTGGACAACTTCAGAATGCAGTAATAGTAATAATATTAGTAGTAGTAGTATTAGTAGTAGTAGTAGTAGAATGTTAGTACTGCAGCAGTTACAGTACATCTAGGACAACAGATTTTAGTTTTGCAACATAAAAAAAAAAAAACCTGTCTCTGCTCCTGTCTGCTCCTCTGCCCTGCTCCTCTGTCCCTGCTCCCGCCTGCTCCTGTCCTGTCGCTGGTATATGATCGACTCCTGGTGTCACAGTTGGTTGCCCTGCTGCTCTGCACCTGCCTCAGAATAAGCAAAACCACATTAGACATAGAATGATAAACCAGGAGTAGAGCGGAAACTTTGGAAAAACTCACCAGAAAGTCAAACATTGAACCGCGACCACCATCTGACCTGCGCCTCCAGAAAACACAGCACTTTTACCCCAAAGTCAGGTCCATTCTGTCATTTGAAGTCAAACGCGGTACAAAAAATCCACAATTAAATGTTGGAACTATAGGATTTGACTCTGACCTAAACCAGGACTAAACCAGAACTAAACACAGTTAAACTAGGACTAAACCAGGACTAAACCTGGCTAAACAAGGCTAAACCAGAACTAAACCAAGACTAAATCAGGTTTAAAGCAGGAGTAAACATGGCTAAACAGGGCTAAACCAGGAGTAAATAGGACAAAACAGGGCTAAAGAGTGCTAAACCAGGACTGAACCAGGACTGAACCAGGACTAAGCCAGGTCTAAACCAGGACCAAACCAGGAGTAAACCAGAACTAAACCAGGAGTAAACAATGGTAAATCTGGATTTAAACAGGACTAAGCCATGGCTAAACCAGGACTAAACTAGGACTGAAATAGGACTAAACTAGGACTAAACCATGACAGACCCACAGTTACATTCCAAGTCTAAACTGTAAATGACTGACGTTAGCTTGTAGCCAATGCTAAAGGTAAATGGTCCAAATCTTCCTCCAGAAAAAAACATTATTACACCACTTTAGTCTTTTTACTTAAAATTCATCAAACTCAATCCATTGCTAAAGAAAAAGACACACATGGGGTATATAACTTATATAAGTGTTTTAATGTGCACCTGTCAGGTGCAGGACATTATGAGAGTCATGAGCTGGTATCAGAACCTCCTCTTTCCTCACTCTGTCCACAGTCTGACGCTTTGTCCCAGCTTCAGTCTAATCTGGACTTCAGCTTTCACAAACTTAAACAGAAGAACATTCTGGTCCTGGGTCACGCTCCCTCTGACACAACCACAGAGTGTGTACAGAAGAGTGACGCCACCCGCGGTGTTCAGCTCCAGTCAAATGAAACTCACCGAGGATAGCAGTTGTAGCAGCTAATCATCAGCTAATGATTAAAGGCGGATAAAATAGTGAAATAAAAACACAGGATCATGTAGAGCGGGTTAATACGAACATTTTAAGACGAAAATGAGGAGCCTGACAGCAGCAGTTACTGAGAGAGGGGTGACAATTTTTCAATACAAAGGGAACTGAAGTCAGAGTTGATGGAGCCAGACCCACACCCATGCTCACTTCCTATTTGGAACGTGGCGGCTAGCGGGTTAGCTATGTCCCTTTATACAGTTTATGGATGCGACTCCCTGTGACACAGTAAAGGCCTCAGAGTGTGGCAGATGAGCCGAAGTGTGCCAGAACCAGACCTGCTCAGGATATGACACAAATATCATAATATTGATACTTTGCAGTGACATCATGCTGGGGGTGTTCTACATGTATCTCTAGGGTGGAATGTTTAGGAGTTACCATGGAGACACAATGGACACATTAGCAAACAGAGCCAAAAAAAGTTTTAAGATCATCTGAAAACTTATGAAAAAATACAAAACATTTTCAGGAGCCTGTGATCAACATGGTCCGGTTTAGGAGTTTGATTTCCAACAAAAAGGTGAGAGTGACTCACTGAAAAACTGTTGGCTAATGCTAGCTAGTGTGTGACTGTAATGTTATTTGTGTGGGACTTGTTTAACAGCACAAATCAGCTCTCCTGTTGTAGTTCCAACCGAGTCAGTTCTTGATCAAATTCTGTTAAATTAAAGCTCAGATCAAACTTTCAGACAGAGCAGTGCCTTCAGTTAGCATCACTCCTCCAGGGAATCTTGATGATCTCAGCTGCAAAGTATCAATAGTAAATAGTTGTATATTTTGTTCTGTTTATAGCTGATATTTACTGTCATATAAAGAGCTTAATATTAAGACTTAAAGCAAAATGGACTTTTCAGATCTTTTCATCATGTAGTCATAGTATTTGGAGTGACTCGTGCATGTTTGATTCGTCTTTAATCGCTTATTTTCAACACGCCAAAACGCCGATCTACCCTCGTATGCACTTCCTTCTCCAGTTTGATTTGGCAGCGTCGCATCGTCATTTTGGTCCAAATGAAAACAAAAAAACGCTCTGCTCGAGTGTGATATGCAGCTACCCATAGGAGGGGCCCACAGCAGGCGGCGCTTTGTTGTCATGACGTTGTGGCTCCCACTGGACACCACAGTTTTCTAACACAAACTTGTTTCTTTTATTCTGTCGTTTTAGATGAATATTAAGATTTAAAATGTGCAAATGATAACAGAACAGGGGTCAGAGATTATAACACAAGCACAGTGTGTCTGCTTTAAATCAGACAGGAGCCAACATGCACATTCCTCTAACCATTTCCTTTTGTCTTTTGCAGATTTCCACATTGTTCTCGTCACAAACAGGACCCAGTGATGGACACACCGTCTCCTCAGATCTCCTCAGATGGCCCACACATCTTCATACTCTCATCTTCACATTTGGAGCTTGGCTGTTTTTGGCAGTTGTGAAATTTCCAGCTCTAAATGACTAATACACACTCATTGAACCAAGTGCATGATACACCTGTCTCTTCCACTCTCTCTCTTTCCCTTTCTCTCTCCTTCTCTCCCTCATCCCTCTCTCTTTCTCTCCTCTCTCTTCTCTCATTCTCTCTATCTCATATCTCTCTCTCCCTCCTTTCTCTTTCCTCTCTCCCTCCTCCCTCTTTCTCTCTCCTCTCTCTCTCTTCTGTCTCTCCTCTCTTTCTCCTCTTTCCCTCTCTCCCCTCCCCCCTCTCCCTCATCCCTCTCTCTTTCTATCCTCTCTTCTCTCACTCTCTCTATCTCATATCTCTCTCTCCCTCCTCCCTCTTTCTCTCTCTCTCCTCTCCCTCTCTCTTCTCTCTTTCTCCTCTCTCTCTTCTCTCCCCCTCTCTCCCCCTCTCTCTCCTCTCTCTCCCTCTCTCTCTCCTGCCTCTCTCTCCTCTCTCTGTCTCTCTCTCCTCTCTCCACCTCTCTCTCCTCTCTCTCTCTCCTCTCCTCTGTGTCCCTCTCTCCCCCTCTCTCTCCCTCTCTCTCCCGGTGCAGTACTGAAGTATTTGTGGAATGTGGACTGTAATATTCTGATAGACTTGTCTTTGTTCGAGCTCTGACCTGAGAGTGCCAGGCCAAAGGGAACAGCGGCAGTGAGGAGGCTGTGGGTTAGACTCCTGATCTCTGAGTAGAGAGTCTGTGCTGTGTTACTGTGGCAGAGTGGTTAGTAGACTTGGTCCTGGTTCAAGCCTTATTTGATCCTTGTTTAGTCCTGGTTTAGTCCCTTGATATAGTCCAGAGTCTCCCCACAATCAGCGTGCATCCCACTAATGAAACTACTGCACATCACACACCACCACAGCCTGGTAGAGATCACTAGATTACTCAAACATGCATGGCTGACCTCTAAAACCTCTTCAGGCATGTTTATGTTATAACATGGTTGAAAGCTAAAAAATGTTTAATAGCACCCACTCTCTAAGGAGTGCAGTTGGATTGTTATTCTTGGGAGTAGGGTCACGTAGGGGTCGTGTAGGGGTCATGTAGGGGTGTCTCAGGTCGCCGTGGGAGACACTTTCTGGTCGGTGTGAGTGACAGACTGTGCTGTGAGTTTAAACAGCAGAGCTCAGGACTGTTTTCACTCCACACACAGGACATGAGGGACGAGCTGAGAAGAGCTGACCTACAACAACACGGAGCTTAATGACCAGTGTGCCACAGACACACGCCGGCCATTTTGGAGACCAGCAGGATTGGTCTTATATGGTCATTTTTTATGTAAACTTCAAATTCCTGATGTACAAATCCAAACATGCACAAATCACCCCGCTCTCTAGGCCTACTTTTTCCAAAGATATAATATTTAGTTTTAAAGTGCTCATATTACTGTTTTCTGATCTATGTTGCAATGTTGGATCCTTCATCGAAAACACACCTGGAGTTGTGTTTTGTTTCATTCAAACATGTTTAACACAGAAACCCTGCACATTTAGGCTGAGTTCTTCTCTCAGACTGAAAACACTCTGTTCCACCTTGTGATAATACATGTGGTAATACAGGAAGTGCTCCACTTTGTTTTTAAACTCCATAAACCTTCACTAGAATGATGATTTCAGCTCTGGAATTGCCAATCTCTACTGAACTAAAGGTAAAAGGAGCTGTTCACTTACCAGTTCATGACATCACAAGGTGGAACAGAGCATTCTGAGCTTTATAGACGTGGGCAGACTAAAGGATAACGTGTGTGAATGAAACAAAACACAACTCCAGGTATGTTTTTGATGAGGTAACAAAGTTGGCTTAAAGCTCACAAGAGTCCATTTTATGTCATTTAGGACTTTTAAATTGTTAATCGTATTACTTCTGTTTTAGGTGAGTATATTTGATTCGATTGTACTGTATGTCATGTTGATGTGTAGATAACGTGGATACTAGGGCAGTGCAGGCTGACACATACTGTACATCTTTCACTGTTCCTCCTGTATTGTTGTATTCTCAATGAGTATATTAGATGTATGTGATTTGTAGATCTGTAGAATACCTGGATCTCAGGCAGTGATGGCAGCTGTAAACATCTCAGACCTCTTGTGTTGTTGGTGAGTAGATTGGATTGGATTAGATTGGATTTGTGAATAATGTATTAGAATGTTTTAATGTGTAGATGTCCAGATGAGCTGGATCTCAGGCAGTGCGGGCTGCTGTAAACATCTCAGACTGTTCCTCTTGTGTTGTGGGTGAGTAGATTAGATTTTATATGTGAATAATGTGCAGATGTCCAGATGAGCTGGATCTCAGGCAGTGCGGGCTGCTGTAAACATCTTTGACTGGAAGCTGCTGATCTGGAGAGGCTTTCAGTTGGATGTTTGCAGCTGCCCACTGCCAGGACCAACCGAGAATTCAACCAGGACCAACAGAGAACTCAACCAGGACCAAACCAGAACTCAATTAGCACTAAACCAGAACAAACCCTGAACTCAACCAGGACCAACCCAGAACTCAATTAACACTAAACCAGAACAAACCCAGAACTCAACAAGGACCAACCCAGATCTCAACCAGGACCAACCCAGAACTCAACCAGCACTAAACCAGAACTCAACAAGGACCAACCCAGAACTCAACCAGGACCAACCCAGAACTCAACCAGGACTAAACCAAAACTAAACTGGGACTATACTAGGACTAAACCAAAACTAAGCCAGGACTAAACCAGGAAAAAGCAAGAACTCACTGAGAACTCAACCAGAACCAGACTTGAGTCTTGTTCCCGGTCTGTGCTGAGCGTGAGATGTTTGGGGCGGAGTTTACAGGAAGTGGGTGTGACAGAGGAAGGAAGTCCTGATAAACACACCGCCCTCTGGGACTAAAGACCGGAATGAACCCCACCAACGTCCCCTAAACCAGGACTGAACCAGGTCTAACCCAGATTTAACCCAGATCTAAACCAGGACTGAACCAGGAATGAACCCGGACTAAACCGGGTCCAAACCAGATGTAAACCAGGTCTAAACCAGGAATGAACCAGGACTAGACCAGGACTGAACCAGGACTGAACCAGGACTAAACCAGGTCTAACCCACATCTAAACCAGGACTGGTTATGGTGACATTATGGTGATGTTTTCTCAGAGTGACCTTTGACCTGAGAGTGAGCGGTGTAAACATCCTACACTCTCGGTGCTGCCCCCTGTGGCCGTGAGTGTGAATGTTTGCTCTGCTCACCTCACACTCCTCACGTTTATCAGATTCCACTTTTGTCTGGAGTTTATTTGTCACAGCAGTCCAGGAGTTGTATCAGCGGGATGAATACGAGAATACAGCATTTTCAAAACAATCAAAGGTAACCATGGTGATCTGAACATGTGATGTGTTACAGTTAATACCCCACAGAAGTAAAATACCCCCTCTTCATAATTTATAATAAAAATATGGAAAAATTGTTTGAATTGTAAAGTTGAAGTTTGTCATTTTGTCACTGAATAATCAGGATGAATAAACAAGTTACACGTGCAGGTCCTTGGCTCTTTTATTGTGAAAAGCTGTGCAGTCTGGTGTACTTCCTGTGTATTTTACTCATTTTTCCTCCAGAGATAAGACCACTCCAGTCATATTTCTACAGATTAGACAGCTCCAGTCATATTTCCAGAGATTAGACCACACATAATTCCCATTTCACCAGAGCACCAGTGAGATGCCCCAGTGAAGGGCTCTGTGTGCTTCTGTCTAAAGATGGATTCATGTGAAGGAAACAAACAAACTGAAGTAAAGTGAAGCTGATCTAATGATCCTGTCACAGTCACAGCCTGCTGGTCTGGAGCTACAAACATTAAAACTCCACTCTCTTGAATATTTCTTTAAAATTACGTTTTTAGGCACCAAAACAAGTTGCAATAAAAGCATGCTCCCAAGTATAGTAACATGCCTCCTCCAGAAAGTTCCACACTGTGGCTTTAATATAACACTGATTTATCCACATAAACAAATATAGACTGTTTATGTTCTCACGGCTATTAGCCAATCAGAGAGCAGAACGAAACTGATCCTACAACAGACTGCCTGAATAAACCTGGTTCAGACAAAGTGTAATCCTGGGTCAGATCTAGTTTGGTCCTGGTTTAGTGCTAGTTCAGACCAGGTTTAGTCTTGGTTGGGTACTGTTTTAACATTGGTTTACCCCTGGTTTAGTACTGATTTGAGTCCTGGTTTAGACTTGGTTTAGACCTGGTTTAGTCCTATACATGGTTTAAACCTGGTTCAGTCCTGGTTTAGAACTGGTTCAGTCCTGGTTTAGTCCTCAACCTGGTTTAGGACTGATTTAAGTCCTGGTTTAGACCTGGTTTAGTGCTGTATCAGTCCTGATTCAGACCTGTTTTAATCCTTATTCAGACCTGGTTCAGACCTGGTTTAGTCCTGGTTCAGTCCTGGTTTAGTCCTGGTTCTGTCCTTGTTTAGACCTGGTTCAGTTCTATAAAAGAATATGAAATGTTGTGGAGGACGTTGTGAGGTCCACTTTTAGACTAAAATAGATTTATATCAAATATGAAACCGGAAGTCGCCGTTTAAAGAGACAGTCACGTGACCAACCCCAAATGTAATACACGAGAGTCAAACCAGAGGGCGGCCCTGCATCATTATTTCTGTGGCTCTGACACTACTCACAAAGTCCTGGTTTAGTCCTGATTTAGTCTTTCATTTAATATTGGTTGAGATCTGGTTTAGTCCTGGTTTAGACCTGAGTCATGTCATGTCATGTTCTGGTACTGGTTTTAGACCCGTTTTACATGGTTAAGTCCTGGTTTTAGTCTTGATTTAGTCCTGGTTTAGTCTTGGTTTAAAGCTGGTTTGGCCTTATTTTAATTCTGATTTAGTCCTGGTTTAGCCTTGGTCTTGCATGATTTAATTCTGGTTTAGTCCTAGTTTAGTCTTGATTTACACCAGCAGCATAGCAAGGCCCCTGTGCAAATCTGGCACTGGGCAATGGGCCCCTCAAGGTGCCGTGGGCCCAGGTGGTTTGCCGAATGCTACACCACTGCTTTAGACCCTGTATAGTCCTGGTTTAGTCCTGCTTAATTCCTGGTTTAGTCCTGGTGTAGTCCTACTGTTTTGTTTTTTTATACTTTATTGTGTCGTTTGCCAATGAAGTATGTTTTTCAAAAAAAATCTTACAACAACAAACAATATGTTTTTCCCCTGGTGATATAAAGTAGAACTATATGTATAGACACATACACATCCCTATACATTTAGTTATGTCTATATTTAGACTCTGTTATATACCATTATATCCATATTATAGATGTAAGTACGCTTACGTATATCTATGTACATACATGCACAGAAATGTGCTTCTACACAGTCATATATACATAGACATAGATATATAAATAGACATATACATAGACATATAGACATAGCTAGATCGATAAATACTTTATTTATCCCGAAGAAAATTCATTTTTTGGCAGAAACAATACATTCAAAACATACATATAAACATATATACACATAAATAATAATAATAATAATAATAATAATAATAATAATAATAATAATAATAATAATAATAATAATAATAATAAAGACTAGTTTTAAAAAAATAAAATGAACCCTATAGGACTTTCTTTTGTATTGCTGGTTTCAGGTGACATCACAGTATTCTACAGGCCCATATGAATGAATACAGATGGGAGCAGCTGAAATTGAAATTGTTAAAATGCAAAATGATGTTGTAATACAGTGAGTTCTAAGGCTTTGTCAGTAACTGGTTCAGCATTTGTGAGTTTACCTTTTGGATATTTCATAGCAAAGTACAGTGTGATCACCTTGCCAAGGAGTATGGAGTATGACATCATCACATTCTAGAATCTGAAAACTACACATTGAGGCTATCCACCTTATTCCTGAAGTTACTGTGAGCGCCGAGATCATGATTCGGGTTGTAAGTTCAATACAGACAATAAAGTCGTTTTGAAGTCTCCAGAGAATCAGTGCAGTGTTGTTTTGTTCGTCACATGAACATTGAACATTTTACACAAATGAACCGACTTCATGTCAGATTTAAGATGCAAAACTTTTCCCAAATTCTCCATTGACAAGAGTGGGATCTCTGCAAACAAACATGATTTGGGAACATTTAGAGACAAAAGTGGACAGGGTGGAATAAGATGGATAATACCTGGAACTAAAAACACCTGGTTTTAAATGAATTACTTTTGTTGAATTTGATTAAAATATAAGATAAGATAAGATAAGATAAGATAAGACTTTATTGATCTCACAGAGGAGAAATTCACTCGTGACAGAAGCTCACAGTCAGGGGACAGTATAGTGCAAAAAAAATTGTGCAAAACACTCAGAACAATAAGTAAATAAAAAATAAAATCACAATAAATATTAACATATTTACAACATCAGGTAGCTCTTATGTACAGGGAGTGAAAGAAATGTAAATATATAATAAAACATATCTCTTATATATATATATATATATATATATATATATATATATATATATATATATATATATATATATATATATATATATATATATATATATATATATATATATATATATATATAAAAGAGCTGGAGAAGGCCTGGAAGGTGAAGGCATCAGTGGTGCCCGTGGTGATCGGAGCACTCGGGGCTGTAACCCCCAAACTGGAAGAGTGGCTAAAGCAGATACCCAGAAAAACATCAGACATCTCAGTCCAGAAAAGCGCAGTACTAGGAACAGCAAAGATACTGCGCAGAACTCTCAAGCTCCCAGGACTCTGGTAGAGGGCCCGAGCTGATGAGGGTGAGAGAGACCAACCACCGTGGAAGGTGAGGAACACATTTTATATATATATATATATATATATATATATATATATATATATATATATATATATATATATATATATATATATATATATATATATATATATATATATATATATATACATATATATATATATATATATGTGTGTGTAAAAGAATACAAATATACAAATATATAAATATATAATCTGAGGACAGTGGAGGCGGTTACTGAGGTGACATGGTTACAGGTTATTGCACGGGCTATTGCACAGGTTAATGCACAGGTTATTGCATGTGTTATACAGTGGAGTTGTACAGTCTGACAGCAGTGGGGATGAAGGACCTGCGGTAGCGTTCCTTCTTGCACTGAGGGTGCCTCAGTGACCATATTGTCTTAAATAGTTTTACCCTTCAGTATTTATGTTGTTTCTTTCAGATCATGAAATTGGATGATTGATTCTTGCCTAGAATCACCAGTGTGTACAGACAGATGTGACCAACAGTGCAGTGCATGTTGTTGTCAGTAATGAGACACTTTATTTGCTTATCATATTAGTTCTTTGTTCAGTCCTTATTTAGTCTTACTTTAGTCCTGTTTTAGTCCTGTTTTAGTCCTGCTTTAGTCCTACTTTAGTCCTGTTTTAGTCCTGTTTTAGTCCTGCTTTAGTCCTACTTTAGTTCTGTTTTAGTCCTACTTTAGTCCCTGTGTTGTTCCTGTTTGATCCTGTTTTTGTCCCTGTTTGGTCCTGGTTTAGTTCTGGTTGAACTTCCTGTTTTGAAGCAGAAGTAACAGAGAAAGTTTCAGCCTACATGAGACTGAGGAAACTCCCCGAAACCAACGTGCCACCGTCTCATCACAGAGTTACAGTCTCACTACAGTCTCAGCACCGTTTCACCACCGTCTACAGTGAAATACAAATACTGCACTATGAATATTACACTGTACGGGTCCCAGTGTGAGAGGTAGCTCAGGGCTCAGTCTTCAGCATCACAGTATCAGACACAAGACAAATAAGACCTCAAATGCTCAAATCCAGACTATTACGGGGTTTGGTGCAGTATTTATGCTAAATATGTGTGTTTGTGACTTTGTTTATTTTGCAAAATGATCTTCCTGGAAAGAAAATGGTCCAGATATGAGATTTTCAGTGTTTTCATCTCATAATGTTTTGGACTAAAAGCACCTGCTGGACTAACCCCAGACTGAACCGGGTCTGAAAGTGGACTACAAAAGGTCTAAAACTGGACTAAAGTAACAGGATGTAGATGTCCAAAAATCTGTTTAATAAGAATTCATTTAAAGTCCTTTTAACTTATATCATTGTGATGTACAAACCTAGTTTCAAGTAAAAAAGTAAAAAAAAAAAAAAGGAAAAAAGTATTTGTCGAAACTACAACTCAACTAAGAGTAACTGTTTAAAGTGAATGTGAAGGACAAAACATGAAATAAGTCACAAATAATTCTGGTCTTTTCAAAGGACAGACTCCCAAAAACAAGTAAAAGTACTGTTACACTGTACAGTATATTACTATATTACTTGATAAACAGTGTTCCCTCAAATGTGGTCTACTGAACATACAAGATTAGATTAGATGTACTTTCTCTGTGAGTGGACGTTGCTGCAAAAAATGTGGAGTTTTGTTAAATTTGACCAACAATTTGACCAAGTCACTGAACTTTAGAATCTGTGATTGAACGAACAGTGAGTTACTCTGTGAATCATCAGGTGCGTGGTTCATCACTCTGATTGTCTTTGCAGTAAAAGGACTGGGTCTGATCTAATTTTAAACATACTTCTCCAAATCTCCAGACCGTATGTTAAAGTGCGATGACAGTACTATATATACATTTTATAATTATGTCTTATTTGACACCTGCTACTTTTTAAATTTATTATTACCATTTATATGTTTTCTCTCTGTTATTATTACATTATATTATGATGTGTGAGCTGCTGTGTCCAAATCATTTCCCTTGTGGATCAATAAAGTTTGTCTAAGTCTACGATAATGGTAAATGGTTGCATTTTTATAAAGTTTGCCACCTTCAAGGCACACATTGCTTTACAACAAGGAACCACTCACACATGCACACACCGCTGACACCGGGGGGAGGTGGGTTAAGTATCTTGCCCAAGGACACAGCGACAGCATTCATCTGTGGGACAAACACCTTCAGTGGACAAACACCTTCAGATCAGTGGACAAACACTCTACCAACTGTAAGTAATATAGTAGGTGCAATGTATTTTTATTCAGAATATTCTGCAATTTATGTGACACTCCATTTTAGACAATATGTCATTTTGCAATCTACAATCAAAGAAAGAAATGTGATATCATTGACCCTTTCTGTTTCATTGAAATTTGAATTTAGTTTTGTTCAGATTCAACATCATCATTTACGTAAACCTTGGGAAACGCCACGTTACATTTTCTGTAAACAAGCCTCAGCTCCTTTAAAAGAACACACTGGAACCTGTCCAAATGTCAAATCATCAAATCACTGACTACCCAACAATGTGCATTTCCCCTGAAACCACTTTTCCACTTTTTGTGACAGAATCACCAGGTCAGTGCTTTGTATCAAATACTTTGTGTGTGTCTAAAATAAGCCTGGTGTATAAAGCTTTTTATCTACAGATTTTTGATATTTATATATATTTTATAACCATCATTGTAGTGGAGATGTGTGTTCTAAAACCAAACTGATGTTCATTCAGCCTTTTAAACAAAACATTCCTGCAAAATTGTACAAAATTGTGAAAGCAAAGAAACAGGCGGATAATTACAAAACAAATGTTTGTCCCACTTTTGTGCAATGGAAGGACTTTTGGATTTTCATTTGATCATCTGAAAAATCCTGTTTTAAACCATCAATTGCAAATATGTCCAAATGGATTGACAATATTCTCTGTCATATTTTTGACTCTAAACATATCAAACCCATTATTATCAGCTGACTTTTCTGTTTTAAAGCTTTTCACATTTTTTAATATTTCATCTTCATTTGTCAAGCTTAAAGGTGCACTGTGTAACATTTTACCTGCTTGTCTCCATGGAAATGTTATTGCTTTGTCTAGAATGTTCCACAGTATAAATTAAACCTAAATCTAAATCTGTCAAGAGTATGCTACATTACATTTCAGATCTGTGGAGAGGCGTTTCCTTCGATTCACAGAAGGAACGACTGTATTTTTGTGCAACAGAAACACACGTCATGAATAAATGCTGGAGGGAAATGTTTAATGTCATACCATGGAACATTCCAGGCAAAGCAATAACATCTCCATGGAGACAAGCAGGTGATGGAGCCACCAAATAAATGTAAAGCCTCAATCTCAGTACCGGTACAATTTTCTTTGCAAAATTTTGGCCTATATTTACAAAATCATCTTCAAACTCATTAACGATTTCCTGAATGTGACTTTTGTCATTGCCTTTTTTATTTACTGTGTCTTTTGCAGTTAAGAACTTTCCTTGTTCCCTGGATATTTTGTCTATGTTCGACCAATACTTTTGTGTAGTAATCTGTCTTACTATTTCTAATTCTTTTAACTCATTTATTCTTATATTCTTTGTATTTATTTTCAGCTTTTTCTGTTCTAGATTTTAGGAACTCACGTTTCTGGATCTTATCTTTAAAGGATATTGTTCGGAGTGGACAGCATGTTGTAAATATTCAATAATGTATTAAAAAGACATCATATCCTTCATTATGGTTATGCCTCTCAGCCCAGTTCTGCTTCTTTCATTTTATTTTCTGAGCTTCATTTGCTTCAGCTGTTCTGTGTCTCACTGTTCTTGAGTAACTACAGTATAGCTCGAAAACAAAAAACACTAAAATCAGTAATAAATCCTTCAGTGTGACCAGTTTCATTGGTAAAGTTTATGTTATAGATTAATGTGACTGATAATGTTATTCTAGAAGCTTTTACAGTCACTGGGAATAAAGTACCACTACAGTACTATTATAAAAGATATTATAAAGACTTAAGACTTAAATAGAACTCTTCTTGTCATTTTCAACACATTTTTCAACTTTTCTTCACAAACTGCTTCTTGATTTGTGTAAAACGATCATTTATATTTTCAACAGGTTTAATCCCACCAGATAAAGTCAAAAGAAGAGTGTCATGAGCACACTGTCACACACTTTAAGCAGCAGTGGTGCCCCGTCTGCAGCACAGTGGCCCACACAGTCACACACGTTTAACACTTTGTTTTACAGTGAATAATCCCAGGTCACGAGGAGAGGCTCAAATAGAACAGAACAAGTGTCGTTACAGTTCAGTTCACTTTTAAAGGGCACTTATTACACTGTTCTGATCTATGTTCTAATGTTATTTAACACACAAACTGAAACTGAAGGTCGCTCAAACACGTAAATGAAACAAAACACAACTCCAGGTCTGTTTTTGAGGAAGAAACAACATCAGAACATGACTTAAAGCTCACAAGAGTCAGTTTTGTGTGATATGAGACCTTTAAACACTTGAAGCTTTAGCATTCCTATTGGACAAATGGAGGGAAAGTTTAAACATTTCACTTGCTGCTTGTTTCCATGGCAATGTTATTGCTTTGCCTATAATGTTTCACAGTATGGCATTACTCACATCTGTCACCATGGAGTTGTTTTGTTTCATTCACACGTTTGAGTAGGGCAATGCACACCCCAACCAGAAGTTTCATAGTGGAGCTTTAAATGGTTTATTGCTGGTTTAGATTTTATTCTTAAAAATATCACCAGGATTAGAAATGATTTAGTTTCAGTTTTGGTGAACAGGTTTAGTCCTGGTTCAGTCTGTTTTCAGTTATGGTTTAGACCTGGTTTTCACTCTGGTTCAGGTAAGGGCCACTTTTGACATGTTCTCTTGTCCTGGTTTATCCTGGTTCAGTCCTGGTTTAGTCCTGTTTAGTCCTGGTTCAGTCTTGTTTCAATCCTGGTTTTGTCCTAGTTCAGTTCCTAGTTTAGTCCTGGTTTAGTCCTGGTTCAGTCCTGGTTTAGTCCTGTTTCAGTCCTGGTTTAGTCCTGGTTCAGTCCTAGTTCAGTCCTGGTTTAGTCCTGTTTCAGTCCTGGTTTAGTCCTGGTTCAGTCCTAGTTCAGTCCTGGTTTAGTCCTGTTTCAGTCCTGGTTTAGTCCTGTTTCAGTCCTGGTTTAGTCCTGGTTCAGTCCTAGTTCAGTCCTGGTTCAGTCTTGGTTTAGCCCTGGTTTAGTTCGTCATAAGAAAAACACTACACCATTGCATAATAGTAGTTTTATTCACATTTCCAGGGACAGTTTGTGGATCTGAGGGAAGCACAGAGTTGTATTGAGTTCAAACCATCACATTTGGACGTTTACACACAAAATCCTCACACAGTATATGAAATATTGTATAAAGAAAGAGGCACTTCAGACACATTCACACATTATTCAACTGTTCAACCACAGCAGGGAGTATTCAAGAGGTCGTCAAGGAAATGCAGCAGACAGAAGCTACAAAACAGGACCCAAATCAAGGTCTGGTTTAGACCTGGTTTAGTCTCAGTTCAGTCCTGGTTTAGTCCTGGTTCAGGTCTTGATTTTAACCTCACTTAGTTGCCATTTAGACCTGTTTTAGTCCTGGCTGAGTTCCAGTTTAGACCCAATAGTCCTGGTTTGAACATGGACCTGTTTTAAGACCTGAATTAGTCCTGGTTCTGTCCTAGTTTAGTCCTGGTCCTGGAGGGTTGTGCTCCTGTCTGCTGATGTCACATGGCTTTTATTCATAACAGATACAAAGATCGTATAAATACATAATATAAGTACAGTGTGAAAGAATGGAACGTACCGAGGAGTGGAGCAGTTTGAATCAGGCTCAAAATAGTAGCTGTTCAAGTTAAAGTGAGTTTCACACAGTGCTCAGGAGTTTGGCTCAGTCCTGGATCCTGTCTCTGTTTCATGTCATTTATCAAAATATGTGAAGAATTACAAAACTGTTTTCTGAAAAGTGTAAAGAAAATGACCAGGAAGACACAGACCGCACAACGCTCCATTTGAAAACCTGAGTCGACTTCAGACCAGAAGTTACACAATGAGTCAGTCCATGTTTAAATCAGGTTTAGACCTCATTTAGTCCCTAATTGGAGCTGGTTCAATTCTAGTTTACTCCTGGTTTAATCCTAGTTTAGTCCTGGTTTAGTCCCATCATAGACTTGATTCAGTGCTTGTTTAGACTTGGTTCAGTCCTGGTTTAATCCTAGTTTAGTGCAGGTTTAGTTCTGGTTTAGTCCCAGTTTAAACCTGGTTCCGTCCTTTTTCAGTCCTGGTTTAGTCCAGGTGCAGTCCCTGTTAAAACCTCATTTAATCCTAGTCCTGATTAAATCCTGGTTCACTCGTTGTTTAGTCCTAGTTTAGACCTGATTTAGACTCGAGTTAGACCTGGTTCAGTCCTGGTTCAGTCCCTGTTGAGACTTCATTTAGTCCAACTGAACCACCAAATCTGCATATAAAAAAAAACAAAAAAAACAAACAAACATTAAATTAAAATAAAAGATTCTCTGGATACTTTGTATAACTTGACTGTGGTTACATCTGTACAAACACGTGTGCATCCACAGATCAGAAAAGACTTCAGATCACATCCAGAAGTTCAAGTTGTCTGAGTATTGCTCTGAACTACACGCCCACATGCCCCTCCCTCTGTCCCTGATCACATTTCAGATTTAAATAAAGAAAAAAAAAATTGTCTTGGCTTCATTTAAGGCCGTCCATTTTCTCCGAAGAACAAAGAGGAGAAGAACTGTCCCGTGATCCTCTGCTACATCAGGATCATACGCTCACGCAGGAAGCCCTTAACACAAGCTAATGCCTCTCTCGCTCCTCCTCCACAGTCCTGGTTTAGTCCTGATTCAGTCCTGGTTCAGTCCTAGTTTAGTCCTGGTTCAGTCCTGGTTCAGTCCTAGTTTAGTCCTGGTTTAGTCCTGGTTCAGTCCTGGTTTAGTTCAGCACTACTGACTCTCTCTTCCTCCCCTTGTCCCTCTCACCTCTCCCCCTCTCCGCCCTCCTCCCTCCTGTGATGCTCTGGTGTGGGATTGGGCGCCCTGTACCCGCTCCCTCCCCTCTCGTCCCCGTCCTCGTCCTCTCCCCCCCTCCCCCTCTTGCTCGGGGGGCCCCAGATGAAGTTGTGTGCGGGCCGGTAGTGTTTCTTGGCGTAGCGCAGCAGTCGCCTCCTGGTGGCGGCGTTGCGGATGGTGTACACGTAGTACTCCAGGGCGCTGTGGGTCATGTTGGACAGCGTTCCGCGGACCAGGGACTCCTCCAGAAACAGACGCACGAGAGGGGCCTTGAACGTCTCATAGCCCAGCTCACCCAGGGACTTCAGGATCCGAGTGATGCGCAGGTAATTATGCTGAGACCTGAAAGGAACACATCAGTTTAGAGATTCAAGTATGTGAGAAGAAAAAGGACTAAACCAGACTCAAACCAGGACTTAACCAGGCTTAAACAAGGTACTAAGCAGGACTAAACAAACCCAAGATGAAAACAGGTCTAGAAGAGGACTAAAGCAGATCTAAACCAGGACTAAGCAAGAACTAAGACGATGAAGTGAGTGACGCACTGGTAATTGTGAGAGCTTCCGTCAAATAGGGATGCACCGATACGATACTGGTATCCAATACCGGTGCAGAATGTTGAAGAATAAATCAGAGTTACATAACACAACTGGATCACTTCTTTAAATAAGAAAGAAGAGCCATTTACTGTCCCTACACTGGTATGGGTTAATATCGGGTATCGGCAGATACTTAAAGTATCGATATCGGAAGTGAAAAAGCTGGTGCACTGTCAAACATTTAAAACAAGACATTTTGTAATGGCAATGAAAATGGGAGTAACATCAGGACTAACCAGTTCTAAGAAAGGTTTAATCTAGAACTAAACCAGGTCTTAATGAGAATAACCAAGTACGAGACCTGGAATAAAGCTGGACTAACTAAATCAGAACTAAACCAGGTCTAAACCAGGACTAAACCAGGGCTAAACCAGGTCTAAATCAGGTCTAAAGCAGGTCTAAACTAGGACTAAACCAGGTCTAAATCAAGTCTAAACCAGGTCTAAACCAGGACTAAATCAGGTCTAAAGCAGGTCTAAACTAGGTCTAAATCAGGTCTAAACCAGGACCAAACCAGGTCTAACCCAGAACTAAACCAGGTCTAAACCAGGACTAAACCAAGACTTAACCAGGTCTAAACCAGGACTAAACCAGATCTAACCCAGAACTAAACCAGGTCTAAACCAGGACTAAACCAGGGCTAAACCAGGACTAAACCAGATCTAACCCAGAACTAAACCAGGTCTAAACCAGAGCCAAAGCAGGACTAAAGAGATAAAGCTTTCAGAATGTCTGCTTCCCCACTGTCTCTCACTGCAGAAACATGTAGCGCAGATGGTGCAGCGCCAGCATCTGCCATTTTGTGCCACTTACATTTGTTTAATTGAGTTTTCGGCTCAGAAAGTCATTAGTGCTGCGTTACTACGGAAACACAATGGGATTTCAGATTTAATGAGCAAAAAACCAACTGTGTCACACTGAGGACGACTCCCTTTGGCCTATGGAGTTTCAGGGAGCATTTCTGTAGTGATACAAGGGTTAAGGTAATATACTGTCTTCATATGTGTACTCTGCATTTGACCCATCCTTCAGGGTCATCACAACATTCTAGAATCCCTATAGTTAAACAGAGCTGGAGGGCAGGTCAGAATTCTATAGGGGAATTTGCTGTTTAACTGTCAGATTGCAGATTTGCTGACCTGGTTTATAGTTAAAGGGCCCATATTATTCTATTTTTTGATCTGTTCTAATGTAGTTTACATTACAAACCCTGCAGATTTAGAGTTCTTCTCTCAAACAAAAAACACCCTGTGATGTCATGTGGTGATACAGGAAGTACTCCACTGTATTTTTTTTAACTCCACACACCTTCATTGGAATCATTTCAGTAATTTTAGTCCAGGAATTGCTAATCTTTACTGAACTAAAGGTAAAAGGAGCTGTTAATTTTAAAACGACTAAAACTACATGACATCACAAGGTGAAGAGTGTAATAAAGGGTGTGAATGAAACAAAACACAACTCTGGGTATGTTTTTGAGGAGGTATCAACATTATAATATGCCTAAAAGCTTTTGTGTAATATAGGACCATTAATATCTCTGTAATTAAACAAAAACTGGCACCAAGTTCAACGTCTTTCAGAAAATAATGAGGAGGTTCAGCAACAATTTTGAGATTTCAAAAACAGTGAAGCTCCCACAGAGTTATATAGACCCTACATTGTACCAAGCGTGCAAGATGTGGGATTATTGTGCAGACACAGACACCGGGAGAACATGCAAACTCCACACAAAAAAGCAGCTGAGGAGTGGGGAGAAAGGGCTAACCACTCTGCCAGTGTACATCAGAGACACACACTGTGACACTCACTCGTTCAGATGCTCAAATCTCTGTTCCCAGTTCGGAGCTCGCGCAACATTCCCATTTTTATCCAAAAGTTTGACACCGTAAAAGTCCAACATGAGGGAGTACGCCGCCACAAACCTGCGCCTGGCCTCTCGAGTGCTCTGGAACTCCTGAAACAAATACACAAACACGTGAGGGTTTACATGGACTGGGACTTGTTTTTCTTGTAGTAAGGGGTGGACAGGCTGAGTGCAGATTGGCAGCCACATCTCTGTCATTCAGCCCCGGGCAGATGTACACATGGAAGTCAAACGCATTAGAATGGCTAGTAAACTTAATTACAATGATCATTGTA
Source organism: Taenioides sp. WSHXM2023 (assembly GCA_029959045.1). Lineage (NCBI taxonomy): Eukaryota > Metazoa > Chordata > Actinopteri > Gobiiformes > Gobiidae > Taenioides > Taenioides sp. WSHXM2023. Next base: position 5,046,905 of record CM057086.1, on the reverse strand, counting down.
ATTAAGCTCCTCCCTTCAAGCAGATATAAGGCAGTGTCCGCCAGCATCTGACCAGAACTGAAGAAGCAGCTTGGATGAGCTGCGAAACGTATTCAACCAAATAAACTCTGTCCAGTTGACAAATTAAATTTCTCCTTTTGCTATGGATTCTACCTGGACGACTGAGGGATTCTACACACATCTGTAGACTCTTACCTTAATCTCGTCCTGAGTGAGTTCATGTGCGTAGAAGTTCAGCCCTTGTTCTCTCAGAGGAAACAGCCTGAGGACAAAGAAGAACTACATGAGAACTAAACCAGGACTAAACCAGGACTAAACCAGATGTAAACTAGGATTCATTCTTCTTCTTATCCTGTACAGAAGGTTTAACCAAGTCTAAATATTTGACCCATCCTTCAGTGGCGCTGGGTTAAATCTGCACACGGTAACCTATCTCTAGATCTTGGTCACAACCTTATCTTAGAGGATTTGACCTATTGTGCATGTTTTGGGTTGAGAACCAAGACAGGTCTATGAAGGGTCTACAGATGATCGAAGCAGCACTTAACAAAGTTCTAAACCAGGACTAAATCAGGTCTATCCCAGGTCTATCCCACCCAGGTCTAAACCAGGTCTAAACCAGGTCTACACCAGGTCTAGACCAGGTCTAAACCAGGTCTAAACCAGGTCTAAACCATACTCTGAGTTAGTGTCTCACCACTGGATGTAGGTGTGATTGTGCTCTAGCTTGTCGTAGTCTCCTCTCCACTTTGTCAGAATCTCCTCAATGTAGATCCCTGGAATTGAAAAAGAAAATTCTATTTACAAGCAAGCATATCTCTGGGTGTCAGATGCCCTCCCAACCTCCTATATCCCTGTGTGTCAGGTGCCCTTCCATCCTCCTGTATCCCTGTGCGTCAGATGCCCTCCTTGTAGTGTTAGACTTTTGAGGTGCGTTTTCAAACTCACCATCTGGAACCAGGGGGATTTTGTTCAGGTAAAAACGAAGGTTGCGATATTCGTTCGGCTGCCTGGACTTTCTATAGTTCTGTAAAAATAATCAGAAAAGGAAAGACTGTCAACAATGTGATAATCAATGTAATAAATTCAATTAAAAAATCAATATGTAATCAATATATTTCCTATAACTTGCTAACACATAACATATTTAGATCACCATGTTAAGTCACTCCCCCTTCAGAGCTCTATCACAACACAATCAGTGTGCATCAGGTTTGTCAAGTTGTTGTGTACAGTTTTGTATCATGTTCTTGTATATTTATGAAGAATTGTCATGTGGGAGCATGGGTGATGTAGGCTTGTGGGCGGAGCTTTGCACAGAATCTTACAGCTAACCAAAAGGAGGGTTTGAATAGGGCCCGGGAAAGATCGCTAGATTATTCAAACATGCATGGATGACATCTAAAACCTCTCCAGGCATTGTTATAACAGAGTACAAAAGCTAAAAAAAAATGCATAATAGCACCTCTTTAAAGAAACAAACACTTTTTTAACAGTATACCTGTAAAACCACAAAATGCTTTAATTTATTCATTTACAAGAAAATGAAACCCCAGCTTTAATCCAGAAGCCATTCACATATTTAGGAATTCAACTGTTTTTCATGGAATCTAAAGTTGCACTATATGACTTATCTAGCATTTTGAGATGTTACTGCATTGCCTGGAATGTTCCACAGTATGGTATTACACTTATCTCTCTAACATTTAGTTAATTACAGGTGTATTTATTTACTGATCCACAGATCTGACTTGTTACTTGGCCTGGTTGTGTGACCTGATTTAAAACTGCTGTGCCTGATTTTTACGGTTTTAAAAAGAGTGAAAAACAGAACTAGTTTATTTTAAAGGGACCAAAGTTATTCCTCACTTACCTTATGCATACAGAGCGTTCAGTTTTTACCATGATGAGTTTATAAGCAGTTTTCAGAACTCTCAGAAGCCAGGAACTTGCCAACAACTTGCATGCTAACTGCGCACTTTCTGATTCTCGGACAATAAAACACTTTATAATCAGATACAGACAGCACACAGTGGACTTACTCTGACCTCAAGAGCTGTTTATACAATATATCTGTACTGGGGCAAGACACATTTACTCAAATACTTGGGGGGAAAAAAATCATGTTCAGCCCCTTTAATTTGAGTTGGACCTTTAATGCCATACTCTGAAACATTCCCAGCAAAGCAATAACATCTCCATGGAGACAAGCAGCTGGGGACCCCTCTAACAGAAATGTTACATAATGCCCCTTTACATTGTTGTGTTTATAATTGTGGCGCACAGAAGTTCTCTGATGACTCTGCAGTGGTCGGGTGTATCAGGGATGGACAGGAGTTGGAGTACAGGACACTGATTACAAACTTTGTGGAGTGGTCCCAGGCAAACCATCTGCTCCTGAACGTTGACAAGACCAAGGAACTGGTGATTGACTTTAGGAGAAAGAGGACACCTGTGGAGCACATTACCATCCAGGGCCAGGACGTGGAAATAGTGGACTGCTACAAGTACCTGGCGTACAGGTGAATAACAGACTTGACTGCTCTTCTTGAGCATGAGTCTGCTCATGCTCAAGAAGGGCATGAGCAGACTCTACTTCCTGAGAAAGCTCAGGTCCTTCAATGTGTGCAGCAAGTTACTGGAGATCTTCTACCAGTCTGTGGTGGCCAGCGCGCTGTACTTCGCTGTGGGAGCGGCACCAGTAAAAGAGACATTGGGCGTATTGACAAACTGATCCGTAAAGCGGGTTACGTGATCAGCTGTGAACTGGAGACATTTGTCACAGTGAGGGACAGGAGGTCACTGGACAAACTGCTCTCCATCATAGACACTCCTGCTCACCCACTGCACCAGACTATAGAGGGACAGAGGAGATAATACTCCCTACAACTGTACAACAACTCACCCACTGCACCAGACTATAGAGGGACAGAGGAGATAATACTCCCTACAACTGTACAACAACTCACCCACTGCACCAGACTATAGAGAGACAGAGGAGATAATACTCCCTACAACTGTACAACAACTCACCCACTGCACCAGACTATAGAGAGACAGAGGAGATAATACTCCCTACAACTGTACAACAACTCACCCACTGCACCAGACTATAGAGGGACAGAGGAGCTCATTCTCCAATAGGCTCCTTCAGCTCCGCTCAAACAGTGAGAGATTCAGGACTACATTCATACCATACGCCATTCAGTTGTACAACAACTCACCCTTATGTAACAGATAATACTCCCTACAACTGTACTACAAGTTAATCCCAAGTAACGGATTACCTCATGCCCTGTCAATCAGCATAGTATTTGCACTGTCGTTCTTGTCTCTTGTATATAGCTGTGACTATATAGTTTATTACTTATATTTCTATTTTATTTTGACTTGTACATATATTTATTTTTATAATTATGTCTCATTTGACTCCTGTCTCTTGCTCTTTTTGCTACACCATCTATTTTTGTTACTCTATGTTATTACATTATATTGTGATGTGTGAGCTACTGTATCCAAATCATTTCCCTTGTGGATCAATAAAGTTTGTCTAAGTCTAAGTCTAAGTCTAATACAGTGCTAACATATTTGTCTTATTTACCACAGGTGAGAACATTTCCTGGTTTCAATGTAAATTAATGTGGAAGTGTAAGAATCTCTGAAGATGGCCCAAATATGTCGTGTTGTTTTCACTGGTCTGAGTTCATTGGTGCAGGAGACCAAAACATATTTTTTCTTTCACATCACTTCCTCACTGCTGGCCCACCCATGTGATGACAGAAACATGCACCATGTGATCAGTTCTGACCAATTGGAGCTCTAGCTGCTAGAGCAGAGTTAGCTCAGGCTCAGAGCGGGACTAGGCTAGATATTACAAAGCTAACTTTTAGGCGCTTGGAGGATTTAAAATACAGAAGAATCCTACAAAACCTGTCCTTTGAGAATGCTGTTGACGACGGTTTGAATTCCCCAAAAACACATTATACTCTATGGGAGAATTGTTTTCCAGAGCTCACGGGAGCTGCAGTACCCAGAATGGCCACTAGTCGATCTTACACCAGGACAGAGGGAGTGTCTTCTCCAGGTCTTATTATAAATCCATGTTTTGGACTTCAGTGTGATTTTTTTTAATGTTTATTTAAATGTAATATTTGAGTTTTACCGGGTAACTGTGTCTGTATTTGTACAGGTCTCTCGCTGCGTAGAAACTCCTCTTCATCTTTGGGGCTGATTCTGGAGAATCACACAACTGAAACAAAACAAACAATGCATCAAATATCGTAAACTAATGTCATATTGAACTGTGGTTATGTTTTCAAATCAAGAGACATTTCACAGGTCTCATTTTAAACCCGAGAAGCATTCACATCTGAGACTCAAATCTGAACTTTAAACTCATCCGAGAATCCCATGTATTTCAGAACATGCTTGGGTTAGCAGCTTTTACACAGAAGAAGACCCTGTAGAGACACAGGGAGGGCATCTGACACACAGGGACATTTCAGAACATATTTGTAGAGGTCTAGAGTACAGGGTTAGCAGCTTTTACACAGGATAAGACTCCATCGGACACACAGAGGTTTAGGTCTCAAAAAGGACATGCTATTATGAACATGAGACTTACTCTACTACAACTACTGCTGATACTACTATTTCTAAGCTTAAGGTTAAAGTTAGCCTTTATTGTCCCTGTAGGGAAATCCTCTGCATTTGTCCTCTGCATTTGACCCACCCTTCAGTGTCTCTGGGTTAAACCTGTCAGGAGCAGTGGGACACATCTCCAGATATTGAGCTAGTCTTGGTCAGGACTACCTTAGCTGGAGGATTTGACCTGTTGTTCATGTTTTGGGCTGATGGGGGAAACCAGAGTGCCCAGAAGAAACCCACCCAGACATAGGGAGAACATGCAAACTCCACACAGAAAGACCCGGGAGTCAAACCCACATCCTTTTTGACGCAATTAGCAAATCGTAAAGGCTGCAACTTTTGGAGAACCATGAAATATCTTATTCTGCATAAAAGCTACTAACCTGTTCTGAAATGTCCCTTTGATCAGATGCCCTCCCTGTGTCTCCATCTGTGTCTTATTCTGCATAAAAACTGTGAACGCTGTAACCTCTGTAGAAACATGTTCTGAAATGTGATTCTTGCATTAGTTTTATCAATTCTTCAGGACACGTTTAAAATGTGAACTTTGAACAGAATTCTGAAATCACAAATGTAATTACAATGCTTGCCAGAAAAATCACAATCATATGTTTTTGTCGTTGACCTAATAATAAAGGATTCAGCAGGTCTTGGCAATGTGAATGTACAGATCTGAGTCCCCATAATGTGAGATAGCCACACATACGTTTCATATGCGCTTTGCTCAAACAGGATTGGTTCTGCTCCTTTACAAACACATTAATCCCTCATATCCGCTCTAACCAGATCACAAACACAACATTTGAATTGGGAGGCTTTGGGGGAGATTTCAAATTTAAAAACATGTCGTGACATTAAAACACTCATAAATACTGTTTCTGAAGAGGGGTCATAAAAGGAATCTGCCCACTTAATCCAATTTGACTTCTACGGGGTATTAAGTGTAACACATAACATATTTAGATCACCATGTTACCTTTTATTATTTTGAAAATGCTATATTCACTGAAAACATATTAACATGTTTTATAAGTTTTTGTTTTTGATGAGGGAACCACGTTATAACATGGTAGAAAGCTCCAAAAAGTCGATTTTGCATAATATCCCTTCTTTAACCTTCAAAACGAGTTTAAAGTATAGGGATGTGTCATTATTTCATATACATCGTGATAATCGTGTCTGATGATCTCCTATTAAAGAGCCCATATTAAACTATTTTTCTGATCTCTGTTCTAATGTAGTCTCCTCATCACAAACAGACCTGGAGTTGTGTTTTGTTTCATTCACACATGTTTAACGCACAAACCCTGCATGTTTAGGCTGAGTTCACACAAGACTGTATAAAGACGTGGACTAAGTGAGTGTGACGTTGCCCATAGCGTTCGGCTCCAGTCAAATGAAGCTTGCGATCCTAACGGTTATAGGAGCGATTTGTAACAAGGTTCTATATTATGAATCATTTTTTTAACGGACAAAATAGCAAAATAAAAACACCAGGATCATGTAGAGCAGGTTAATCTGAACATTTTCAGACCAAATTCACGAGGATCACTGCAGCAGTTACAGAGAGAGGGGCCACGATATTCCAATGTAAGTCAATGGGAGCCAGAAGGAGCCAGAAGAGCCGCATGCGAACTTCCTGTTTGGAACGCGGTGATGAGCGAGTTAGCTATGTCGATTTACAGTCTATGGTTCACACAAAAAAACACCTCCACCTTGTGATGTCATGTGGCAATACAGGAAGTGTGTTTTTAAATTCCGTACACCATCACGAGAATAATTTGGATAGTTTCAGTCCTGGAATTTCCAGTTTCTTCTGAATTTACGTTAAAAGGAGCTGTTAACTTGAAAATTACAGCTTCATGACATCACAAGGTGGAACAGCGCATTTTAAGCTTTGGAGATGTAGACAGACTAATAATAAAGAGTTACTCAAACATGTGAATGAAACAAAACACAACTCCAGGTCTGTTTTTGAGGAGGGACCAACATTCTAACGTGGCTTAAAGCTCACAAGAGTCAATTTTGTGTATTATATAAGACCCGCTAAATCAGATCATGTCAGATACAGCTGTACATGTGTTTAAGCCCGGCTCTTCTAGCACTCATGTGTCTGAGTGGTTTTCGTTTGCCTAATCCACCTTGGCGTTTTAGATTTTGCGAGGTTAATCCCAGCTTCCCCATTCAAACCACTTCACTTTTGCCTCGATTCTGGAATGTTTTTGTTTGGGAAGTGGGAAGTAACTCATCGCAAATACTCACATTACTGTAACTGAGTCAATCTTTGGGGTAATTGTACTTTTTTGAGTAGATTGAACCTTTACATGTTCTTGAGTATAATTCTAGTCATAATTCTGCGAACATAACATCACTGTATCACCCGCTCTGATTGGAACAAGCTCAGAAAATACGCAGATTGTGGTTTAAAATGATTAAATTCAGCTTTAAATGGCTCATATTATGCTCTTTTCTGATCTGTTATAATAATTTTTACAATTTCCATGGCAATTTCACAAATAATAATGTAGTTTCCTCATCACAAACATGTCTCAAGTTGTGTTTTGATTCATTCACAAGTTTAACACACAAGCACTCCATATTTAGGTGGAGTGCTACTACAAATACAGTAAATAGTAAGTAAGTAAGTAAGTAAGTAAGTAAGTAAATAGTAACTAGTACTCTGAGTACCGTAGTTTGTTTTTGTGTTTTTTTAGAACAATTTTGGAAGCAGTAAATGTACTTGTAATTGAGCACATTTTTAGTCATGCAACTAGAGATGAACTTAGCATTACTCTTTCCAGCAGAGCACATTTTAAAATGTCTGTAACAATAGAATCTGTCATATCTGTGGTCTTTTCATTCATGCTTTAGTAAGGTGCTTTAACATGATCTATTCCCCAAACATACAGTATTTCAGTACAGCAGCAGCAGCAGCAGCAGTCTTGGGAAGTAACTGAACATGTACTGAAAATACTCCGAATACTCACGTACAAAATTATTTGTATTTACGCAACTGTAGGCTACATATTGATGATTAAATATGTGTAAATATGTTTGTGACAATATGTTTTAAACTGCTCATTTCCCTGTGTGAGCGGAGAGAGCAGGGACAACACAACTTTCAAATTAGAACACTTGAAATGTACTGGGGATTAAATGTACTTATGTGCTAATAAGTACTAATAAGTGCAAACCTTGAAAATAGTTTGAATTAGATTTAATTAACATTTAATAGACAACTAAGGCAAAAACTAAAACAGAGAAAACTAATAGGGACAAAGAACAGGTGGGTGGGGGTGCATCCTGGTGTGTGGATTAGGGTCCTCTGGGTAGAGCTAGACTAGAGAATTCTGATGGATCGGATATTGGTTCAGTGGATATCGGTTCAGTCGATATCCTATTTTATCAAGACGATTTACTGGGCAATGTTTTAAAGTTGCTCTGTAATTTTTTTTAATTATAAAGAACAGTTACAAAACACATTTTGTGTTCAAAGGAAATCAATCATATTTTCAGTTTCAGCCCTAGTATCGGTTGATATCGGCTACTGACAGACACTTAAAGCCAAAGTCTCGACATTGGTATCTGAGTACAGTTGCTTTCTTAAATTAAAATGAATACATGGCTGTACTTCACCCTGCAGTTTTGGGTTAACACAGTATTAGTGAGAAAAACAGAAAACACAGCTCTGGCAGCATGTGCACGTGTGAGTTTTTGTCTATAATTAGAACAAACAATACAACAAATATTAAGATGTTTGTAATAGGGCCATATGTCATGTTTTTCACTAATATAATGCAGTTGGATGTAGAAATATCCTATTCCGAGTATTCAGAACCCAGTGCTCTGACTGGACGGTATCATAATACGGTACAATAGTCCACATTTGAATTCTTATATTGGGTATTCTGTTAGGCTATTTTCTAAGTATCGTTCCCATCACGTGCAGCAGCTACACCATGACATTATTCTGGTGTGGTTCGCTCGTGGTTACCTGGTCCCGGTGCTCCGTGTCTCCGCTGGCCGCCCTCTCGCTCTCCGCAGCCGGGCTCACGCTCTCTGACACGCCGCTGTCCTCGCTCTCATTCTCGGAGTCGGAGCCCCAGGTCGAGTCGCACTCCTCCACGGTGCTGGGCTCCTTCAGCCGCCATCCTCCCACCAGATTCCCCATCGACACTGACCGCACCGCCGCTACCCCCGTGACCGCCTTCGGAGCTCTCTTTGTCCTTCTGGATCCGTCTCTCTCGCCGCTCTCCTCCGCCGCGCCACGCTACATGCCCACCCGGGACCGAGCGAGCGCAGGACCGCGGGCTCTCGGCTTTAAAGGGGAAGGAAGCGGGGGTTTCCACATTAGCAGAGCGGCAGAGGGGCGGCAGGGGGAGCGGCAGAGAAGCGGCAGGATGCGGTGATGCGCGGAGGAGGATGGTCTTAAAGGGACAAGACATGAAGTTAAGTGAAGAGTAAAGTCAGGCTTTGGCGGGATCTTCGAACATTTTTCAGCCTTAGAAACATTTTGAACACCATTCGTAGGCTATTTAAAGTTGCACTGCGTAACTTGTCTGCTCAGGGGTCCGCCACCTGCTTGACTCTCTAAACTTATTTTGCAGTTCTTCCATTGGTGTTTTATTATTAAACTAAAGACTTTGGAAAACGTGCATTCTTACTGTGAGACTGTGCGAGCGTCACCTTTCCACAGATCTGACCTGTAACCTGGCAGCGTCACCTGCTTGTGTCCATGGAATTAGATGACGTAGAAGTTTAATGCCTGAAGGTGGAACATTCAAGGCAAGGCAATGGTATCTCCATGGAGACGAGAAGGTGGCGGACTCTCAGTAGTGTACCTATGTGAAAACAACAAATGAAAACAAAATATACAACGCTGCACTGAGGAATGAAACCGTTTAAATGAGGCTAACAACAATAGCTGCTTTAACTTCAAAGCTTGTTCTGCATTATCAGGCTTCCTAATTTGTTTTACAGTTTCAGTCATTTGGAATATTATGGAAAACAGCCTGGCCTGGGAACACCTTGGGGTCACCCCTGAAGGAGCTGCGGGAAGTGTCAGGGGTCAAATAATTTCCCTTGTGGATCAATAAAGTTTGTCTAAGTCTAAGTCTAAGTCTAAGGGTGAGGGAAGTCTGGGAGTCGACTAGATACTAGATGTAATTCAGCTCTGATTTCGAGGAGTAGAAAATGTTACATTGTTTTCAATAAGAATTCACCGTCTGCTGTCTCACCGGGGAGTTAAACGGTTTAAAGGGCCTGTATTATTTTCTGATCTATGTTCTAATGTTTCCTCATCACAACCAGACATGGAGTTGTGTTTTGTTTCATTCACACATGTTGATCACACAAAGCCTGTATATTTAGGCTTCTCTCAAACAGAAAACGTGCTGGAACGCACTGTCCCACCTTGTGATGTCACTACATGACATCACAAGGTGGGACATTTGGAGCTTTCGAGATGTAAACAGACTAATAATAAAGGATTACTCAAACGTGTGAATGAAACAAAAAACAACTTCAGGTATTTATTCTAAAATGACTAAAAGCTCACAGAGGACCTTTAAATAAAGTAACAGCAGCAGCTCTAGTTGAAATAGATCGTAGTAGTGAAGTGAACATCTGAGAAATAAATAAAGAAGTAAACGAATCATATCTGGAGCACGCACAGGGTATGAGATGTTCTGTGGGTGTCTCTGACCTTTGACCTTGTAGGGATCCTAGAGTGAGAGAGGAAGTGATGTAATCGAGAGTCGCCCAGTATCGGTCTGTGTGCATTTTACACACACACTTAGACTTAGAAAAATTTTATTGATCCACAAGGGAAATTACTACACATGCACGGACACACACACAGGTGCGCGCGCGGGCACACACACGCACACACACACACACACACATGCACGCACGCACACACGCACACACACACAGATGCGCGCGCGGGCACACACATGCACGCGCGCGCGCGCACACACACACACACAGATGCGCGCGCGGGCACACACATGCACGCGCACACACACACACACACACACACCTACACACACACACACACACACACACACACACACCTACACACACCTACACACACACACACACACACACACACACACACACACACACACATACAGTGTCCAGAGGTCTGACCGTAACTAACCATGTTCTGTCAAATTAAAGGAGTCATATGAGGGACCATGAAGATTCAGTGTTTCCAGACAGACTGTGGTGGTGGCAGAATGATCGTCCCCCATAGTCTAAATACTTAAACATACACTGCAGTAACAAATTGTACTATTTACTGAATTTATTATCTTATTATTGTTCATGCTTGAACATTAACAATTAAGTTCTAAGATTTTCACTTCAGCTTTTTACTATGTCCTAGTTTCCCCTTACCATTTACTCACCCAGAGTTGTATTTGGAGTGATTCATTTGTGAATGTTTGAGTCATCATTAATCGCTTATTTTCAAGATGCCATTTTGCCGTTCAACTCCCGCTTTCACCACCACTGGTACACGCCCACTGTTGTATACTGACCAAAGTAAAAGTTGTAAAAAAATGTAGATATCTATACTTGACTTAAGTTAATTTTAAAGTGGATACGTTTAACTTTTACTTCACTACATTTGAGAGCTGCTGTATCTGTACTTTCTACTCCACTACATTTTTTAATTGAACTGAAAAGTAAAAGTATTTTTTATTATAGTCTGAGACCTGCTGAAAAGGCTGAGGGTTTATTTTTAAACCATGTTCATAATTTGAGCAAACAAACAAAAAAACAACAACAACCTATAAACGAATTAAAAAGATCGATTACATTGTTTCTGTTGAACACATTTCAGCACAAATCTGTATCAAAATCACTATATTTGAAGCTTTATCAGGCGTAACTTTCCGCATACATTAACTTTTTACTTTTAAACAGGTACTTAAACACTTTTACTTATGTAGATTTTTTCATGTGGTACTTTTACTTTTACATGAGTATTTTTTCTTCCGGTTTCTGTACTTTTCTTATCTGGGTAATTAACAAAATGGAGTACTTCTTCCACCATTGGTACTGACCTCGTTCTCTAATGTTATTTTCATACATAGGTTTTGGCAGCGTTGCATAGTAATTTTACAAATAACAAATAAAAAAAAAGCTATCCTTAGGAGCTGTCGACTCTTTGTTGTCATGACGTTTATGGCGACGTCAGCTCACATTGGGCACCACAGTTTTATTAAGTTGTTTTAGATGAATATTGTGATTTAAAATGTGCAAATTATAACAATAATCCGGGTGTCATAGCACAATAGGTCTTTTTTAATCATCCCTCATTTTCTAAAAACATGCTCAAATATACATTGCAATAACAAATTATATTATTTACTTTTTCTTGCAGTGTTAATCACTGTTTAAACATTAACTATAAGGTAGGGCTTTATGATTAATCACAATCAAATTGAAATCACAATTTGAATGGACACAATTAACACATTTCTTTAAATCTCCCAGTTATATAGTCCCCTGCCCTCCATCTAAAATTATGACATCCACAAATTCTAGAATGTGAATACAACAAAGAAGAAAGAAAGAATAGAAAGAAAAGTGCTCCAAAGAATAACGTTTCTTGTAACAGGCTGGCCTCAATTGTCAGGAGTTGAAATGCTGCCCTCTTCTGGTGAAAAATACGAACTACAAATTCTAATTCATGATTAAAAATGCTGTTTTTTAGCGATACAGCTTACATGTTTTACTTCTTTACAAAAAAAAACTTGCCTAATATACTAATGATAGCTTATACAATAATTTTAAACATATACCTAGTTAGTAAATACATGAGTACTAACTATATTTTTAATGATCCAGTTGACGTTTCTGTGCCAGTAATGTAAAGATTATTAATAAATTGTCTTGGGTCTTGTTAGACTGCTTTCACATTAAGATTTGATGATAAAATCGGACAACGTTGTTTTCTTCGGGAGTATTAAAAAAAAAGAATGCTCCAGGTGAGGCTCGAACTCACAACCTCGGCATTGCTCTGCTTCGTACTGACATATAAGTACCGCGCGCTAACCGATTGCGCCACTGGAGCTCACTGTTTCTCGACCGCAGAAGGGTTTAAGAGCGGGAGCCTCCGTGTGCACAGCTGGAACACCGCTTTGGGACTTCACAGACACATTTACAGATTAAAACAACTAAATAATGCGAATTTACTTTTACTAAACATCCAATAAAGCGGAAACCGTGGGATTACACTTTTGTTGGGTTGTCTAGTCTAGTTCGAAATAAATAATCTCTCTATACTTAGTTATATTACCCAGGATAGTAACAAAACAAACAGTTAACACTAAATTTGAGCAAAAAAACTAATCCATGGCATGAAACAACATTTACACTTTTTTCACTTCCTAACTCGGCTAGCTTTCTCTTTTCCGACTTTCTTTCGATTTGAGGAGATTGCAACTTGATTCATAGGGTCTGTAATAAATAATAACCATCAAAACAATCATGTTTGACAACACTGACCAATTTAGAATTTTAAAAAGTAAATTGCGTCAAATCGTGGTGGAACCTTTTTCTGTGACAGAAGCAGAACCTTGGGCGGGGCTGTGTTTCCGCCCGAGCCCAGAAAAGAAGAGCACTTTAAACGTGTGCTGCTGACCTGCTTCTGTTGTCTCGCCGGTCCAGTACAAAAAAATCTGGGCATATTGGACAAAATACAGAATAACAACGGATTGTTTAAATGGAGAACGATATCATTGTTTCTCTAGAAGACCTGGGGTGAGTTTGCAAGCTTTAAAATGTTGATTGGGTTGGAAATCGCGATAGAATTCTGGCTAAAGTCCAACTCTAGAGCTGCTATCTGGCCCTGTTAAGCGCTACGTCAACCAGTCTCATCTGCTCTGCGTTTCTGTGCACAAGCAGAGATTTATTTTAAGAGGAGTGAATCTAATAAAACAGTATTCATGATAGGGTATTTCTGCGTTATTTAACCAAACATCAAATGCATTCAGTTAGGCAAATGACTTTTACTAAACCCGAATGGATTTTCTGTTATAAAACGATGTGTGCAAACTCAAGAATGAATGATTTATTACAGCGACCCTTTTGATGGTTAAAATGACTAAGGAGCTTTCATTTGGTAGCCTATTGTGTATTTGATTAATAGAACTACTAGAGAATAACATTAAAGAGCCGATATTACACAAGTTTTTTGTGTTCTAATGTTGTTTCTTCATCACAAACACACCTGGAGTTGTTTTGTTTCATTCACACATGTTTAACACACAAACCCTGCAGATTAAGGCTGAGTTTTTCTCTTAAACAGAAAACACTCTGTTCCACCATGTGATGTCATGTGTTGATAGAGGAAGTTCTCCCCTGTGTTTTTAAACTCCACACACCTTAATTGGAATCTTTTGGATCATTTCAGCCCTGGAATTGCCGATCTCGACTGAAGGTAAAAGGAGCTGTTCACTTGAAAACTACCACTACATGACATAACAACATGGAACCATAGACTGGATAAATGGACATGGCTAACTCACTAGCCACTGCGTTCCAAATAGGAAATGAGCATGGTCATGATTTGACTCCATCGACTCCGGCTCCAGTTCACTTTCAATTGAAAAAACTGCTGATGTGAGCCTTGTAATTTTGGTCTTGAAATGTTCGTATTAACCCGCTCCACATGATCCTGATGTTTTTATTTCTCTATTTTGTCCCAAAATCAACCTTCGGATTTGCTTTTTGGTTGCTATGATTCAGTCGGAATATCAAATATGAAACTCTGGTCCAAACTACTCACGTCGTTGAACGCCTTACCTGAATGGTATGGATGACGTCACACTCCCTTAGTCCACTTCTTTATACAGGCTATGGGTGGAACAGAGCGTTTTGAGTTTTGGAAAAGTAGACAGAATAGTGATGCAGGATTGCTGAAACATGTGAATGAAACAAAACACAACTCCACAACTCTGTTTTTGAGGAGGGAACAACATTGTAACATGACTTAAAGCTCAAAAAGAGTCAATTTTGCGTAATATAGGACCTTTAAGATGAAACATAATTCTTTGTTAAATGTTTTTAAGGTATTATGTGTTGTGATAATTCTACATATTTACTTATGTTCATTTACTTGCTCAAAATAAATGTATAAATGAATCAATAAATGAAATGGAGAAAAAGTCAATATGGCTTAAATTATAAAACACATTTGTACCTAAAGGAGTTGAAACCTGGTTTAGTCCCTCATTTAAGGACGCAGTGCCTTTTTTTTTTTTTTATGGCAACCAAAATGACAGTTGGGCTGCAAGATGAATCGCAATTAAATCAAAATTGCAATTTGAATGGACACAATCAGCAAAACACAAAGACAGCAGTTAGGGTTAGGGTTAGGTGGTTATTAGTGTGATTATTTCCTCCACAAACAACAAAATCTCCTGAATTATTGGCTTATAAAAAACTGCTAACCCTGTAGTTTAGATGTACTACACCTACAGGAGGAGTTCATGTAAAAACTACTGTATCATGCAGAAAGAAGTACTAGGAAACAATGTATTTATATAAACATAGATTCAGTTTGTGAATCCTGAGTTTAATCTGACTTTTTTACAGTGAAATTCCAAAAAATACCAAATCTTCAGCTCCCTCTCTTCTCCTTTCTGCTGTTGTCCCATAGAAATCTTGAACATCTAGAGAAAATGAATAGTCGACTAATACACATTTGGTCGACCAAGACTACGACTTCAGCCCTAGAAAATCGTTCATTCACATTTGATGAAACTCTTCTCAGACCCTCTGGAGGAGCTGTATTAGGTCTTTTATGGCGTATGTGTGTTGATATACTTCATGATCCTGTGTTGTTCTGCACATCCAGATACCAGGGCCCGCTCCTGGATGATGGCTCCCTGGACTCGGCCTCATCGGGTGGAGCCACTTCTCCTGAATTCACTAAACTGTGTGCGTGGCTCGTGTCAGAGCTGCGGCTCTACTGCAGACTGGAGGAGAATGTCCACGCCACCAACTGTAAGACTTTATCTTGGCCAGCTGACGTCAGTGCAGATTATGCATGGATATTTGGCTAGTTAATGCATGTTTCCTTTGTTCCTTTGTTTACATGTGTTACATTTGTTTAGCAATTAGAACCAATATGGCGGCAGGTGGCAAAACTGACAGACTTCTAAGTTAACATTAGCTGCAAAACATAAAGATTGGAGTAGAGTTAGAGTAGAGTGAGAGTGTCTGATTCCTGACTCAGAAACAGTATTGGTCACCCTCAGTATCAAATTCCCTCACCTGTCACCCCATTTGTGGCTAAACCTCCTTGTCAAAGCCCAATCTCGTCAGATCTCAGAAGCTCAGCAGGGATGGGCCTGGTTAGTACTTGATGGAGACCACTGGGAAAATCAGGTGCCACAGTGGGGCGTCAGTTGAAAAAAAAAAAAAAAGCCGTTGTTGTATCCTTAAGCCAGACACTTCACCCACATTGCCTAGTATGAAAGTGGTGTGAGCGTGAGTGTTGGTAGTGATCAGAGGGACCGATGGCGCATATTTTGTCAGTCTGCCCAGGGCAGCTGTGACTACCGGGTATGGAGTGAATAAATAATGCACCAAATTGTAAAGAGACTTTGAGCGTCTGTATAAGACTAATGCATCATTATTATTATTATTATTATTATTATTATTATTATTATTATAAGAGCTCAGTATTTTAGCTATATATCCCCTTGGTCCCTCCTTTCTCTACTATAAACAGAAGCTTAAGGACATGAATGTCTGAAATAACTTAATGCATAGACTGTTGGAATGAGCAGTAACATTTTTATTATTGTTTTTAAGCATACATAAAATATGAAATTTGTGTAAATAAAAGTACTTAAATAAATACTGCCCTCACAGACATGATTATTAAACTGTATGTTTGTCATTCTGCAGGTCCCAGTGAAGCAGAGGGGTTCCAGCTGGAGATGAGCGGACTTGTGTCTGAACTGAACTGTCCTTATCCAGTCCTCACCACAGGGGACCTCAGCCAGAGATTCCTCCAGAAGAACCACTGTCTGCTACTGCTCTGTGAGTCTGGACCGGGGCCTGGACCGGGGTCTGGACCAGGGACTAATTACTGGTGTCTTTATTGTTCAAAAATATGTGGGGAAAAATGTACATTCAGTTCTTTCTGTGAGTGGGGTCACTTCTTCACCGATTTGGCCTGTAACTTGGCCTGGTCATGCATGTCACTGTGGAGAAGTTTAATTCCATACTGTTTAACATTCTTGGAGACAATCACTTGACTCTCCTGAAAAGTAACATAGTGTTTCTTTAATGTTATGTATGTAGCTGTTTACTAGCCTCATATCCCTGAGTCATGTGTGTATGCTTCAGTGCACCTCCTTACTCGGCTGTGCTCTGTGTAATAACCGGCCTCCTCCTGTACTCAGCGGCTAACAGAATGTTCAGTGGAGCTGGAGGTTTGTTTTCTCACAAAGTGCTGACTAATCTTCAGTTTGAGAAACAAGAGGCCGAAGTAAAACCTACTGCTGTGTTTCAGATGACATCACAACATTCTATAGACCAGTAACATTTAATACAGATCGGGCTCTGTTCAAATGAAAATTGTTAAATGCAAATTTTTGTTGTAATACAGTACAGTCAGTTTTTAGATATTTCAATAAACACTGTAATGTTATCAATAGGGAAATCTAGTTCTTGCCCTCAACCTGGGAGTATGACATCACATTCTAGATCTTTACCTTGCTCTTTGTAGGCCTGTGAGCTCTCAACATAGACCCTGGGAATACAACACTTATTTCACTTCTTTTAAATGTCTTATTGTGAACATCAAAAATCATGCATCCATCCATCCATCCATCCATTTTCTTCCACTTATCCGGGGCCAGGTCGCGGAGGCAACAGTCTATGTAGGGACTCCCAGACTTCCTTCACCCCAGACACTTCCTCCAGCTCCTCCGGGGGGACCCCAAGGCGTTCCCAGGCCAGCCGGGAGACATAGTCCCTCCAGCATGTCCTGGGTCTTCCCCGGGGCCTCCTCCCGGTGGGACATGCCTGAAACACCTCCCGAGGGAGGCATCCAGGAACAGATGCCCAAGCCACCTCAGCTGCTCCTCTCGACATGGAGGAGCAGCGGCTCTACTCCGAGCTCCTCCCGTATGACTGAGCTCCTCACCCTATCTCTAAAGGAGTGCCCAGCCACTCTACGGAGGAAACTCATTTTGGCCGCTTGTATCCGTGATCTTGTCCTTTCGGTCATTACCCAAAGCTCATGACCATAGGTGAGGGCAGGAACGTAGATTGACGGTAAATCAAGAGCTTTGCCTTTTGGCTCAGCTCCCTCTTCACCACAACGGTCTGGTACAGCGACCGCATCACTGCCGATGCTGCACCAATCAAAAATCATTTAAGTGGTAACTTTTTCTAGTGGCCTAGCCTGGCCTGCCATCACTGTGGCCTTTTTCCTGTTCTATACAAAGAGTTCTTTAGCCTTAGCCACAACCTCTGTCTGCCTTCCCTCACAACTGAGACTGAAACTTAAACTGATGAATCACATTTCAGAACATGTTTGTACAGATCTAAACTACAGGGTTAGCAGCTTTTATGCAGAATAAAGCAGGAGAGTTTGTTTTTTTGTGGAAGAAATTGCACATTTGTGTAAGTGTGTAAATTGTGATTTAATTTAGATTGTGATTAATCCTAGACAGAGCACACACAGGGACATACCACCATACCAACAATGTACTCCTTCTCTCTCTCCTTTAAGCGTTCCTGATCTCGGAGCTGGAGGCCTCCAGGATGTCCCTGGTGAACTGCCCCCAGAGTCGAGCTGTGGACGGGGGCAAGGCTCATGACGGCAGCCCAGTGTTCCTGGAGCTGAAGGGGATCTGTGTGGCTCTGGGCATGTCTAAACCTCCAGCCAATATCACCATGTTCCAGTTCTTCACTGGCATCGAGAAGAAGGTACAGCATTTTGCATTTTACCATCAGATAAAAATCCTGACTTCTGCTGCACAGTTTTTAAGCCCATAAACCATCTCTGAACTCATTCTGTGATCAAACTGTGTTCACAATCAATGCATGGCTCTGTTAGCATAGCATTCATGGCTTAATCATTTTTCTTCTTTTATCTTAAGGACACAGTGAGCACATGTGTTGTATAGATAAGAAATACACTATATAAATATGTATATACTGTTAAAAGGAAGCCGTATTACATATAAGAGATGCATAGAATCAGCATGTCATACCATTGCAAAAGAAAAACTCAACCTCAAAACAGGCTGTGTGTCCCCCATAGACTTAAACACGACGCCTCTGATGCCGTGGTCTGAACACAGTATTTGTTTGTTTATTTGTACACATGTATTTGTTTACAGTTTCTGTTAGGTAGGTCTATTGAACTACAAGTGTTAACTGTGCCTGAGCGTACACCACAGTCTGACCATCACTGTCAGACTGCCACTACTGTGTGAGCATTCAGCAGTAGTCTTGTAGAATTAATTTGTTTGCTTTGCTATCTCCTACAAAAATTGCCACCAGACTGTGCACACACTAGATAAATGACCTTATGATTTTTCTCCATAAATTATGAAATGGTAATCTCTGTCATCTAGGTAGGATCCATAGCAAAAGAGAAATTCAATTCTGTCAACTGGACTGGGGGAAAAAAAAACAACCTTTTGTATACTTGACAGAATTGAATTTCTCCTTTGCAATAGATAAAATATTAAATAAAGTAAATCAAATATGCTCAAATTGTGAGCTGTACTGCATATAATGTTATTATAATGTTAAAATCTTGTCATGTCTCAATCTCGTAGACCCAGTCTCGGCTTGTGGAAATTGTCTTGTCTCCCTCCTATTTCCTGTTGTTAACAGCAGAGGGAGCTCTAATGTCTAAATGCCTCATTAGAAACTGAGGTTCCAAGGGGAACAAAAGCATGTTTAAAAGTAAAGGTAAACCAGGGAGATATTTGCTCTTTTTAGTGTATCAGTGACTAGCCTTAAATCTCCAGCACAGGCCGACCTGCTGCCTAAAAAGATACAAGAGCTTTATTTGAACACTTCAGTGCGAAGGGAAAACTGCACAACATGTGACTACACAGCTCTTAAAGGTTGTGGTAAAAAGGGCTGTAATGAGAAATTATAGAATTTGGGTAAAATAATAAAAAAATATGAGTAGAGCTCGTCAGCCATTGGCTTCTCTGGATTCTAAACAATCAGTATCAACCATGAAAAAAACCCACATCAGTCGATCTCTATTTATTTATCTATTTTGTTTGTGTGTGTAGCTGAAGGAAGCCTTAAGTCGAGTCCCTCCAAACCACGTGGGAGAACCGCTCCTGAAGAAGCCTCTGGGCCCAGTGCATTTAGTGAGTACAGTGTGTTCATCACATGTGTGCTTCTTTAAATCTCACCATCAAATCAAATCTGAATCAAAACTATAAGAACAACAGTCACTCATCTCGTGTGTGTTTGTTCGTCCAGGAGAAAATCGAGGCCATAAACCAGGCCCTGGTGAACGAGTACGAGGTCCGGAGGAAGATGTTACTCAAGAGGCTGGACGTCACAGTGCAGTCGTTTGGATGGTCAGACAGAGCCAAGGTACAGGAGAAGAACCAGACATGTGATAAACAGACATGTGATAACATGCATGTAGTAATGTTTCAAATTGTCTTTAAAATATAACATATTCCTACTATTTTTTTAAGTGGAACTAAACACTAAATCAACTTTTTTCCACTACAAAACTGGGTATAGTGTTTTTATTAGCACTGTCTACTGTTCCTAATCTATTTGCAGCTTTGTGCTCAAAAACAGTCACAGTGCGTGCTGCCTCCAGGGGCCCTGCTATTGTAGGTACTTGGTGACATCACACAGCACTGTCCTGATTACAGTCCGTTTTTTCTCATGACAAACACCTGGCTGTTTGAAGTGTGGACACGTGTTAGACCAATCACACTGTTCCTTATTCCTCCAGACCCCGTCCCTCCTACCTTCACTCTCCCTGAGATGTTTTGTCTGTCTGTCTGTCTACTCCATGGAAGTAAGTATCTGGCCGACCTACTTGCCTCCATGGAGTAGCAGAAAAGTTGCATAGTGCACCTTTGAATATATTTTTGCAATTTGATAACCGTGATATTTACCTGATTATTTTAGGAAATTATTTTTAATTCGTTTTGTTTAGCCCGATATCTCCGCTCACAGGCCATACTCTAACACAGGGGTGCTCACACTTTTTCAGCATGCGAGCTACTTATAAAATGACCAAGTAAAAATGATCTACCTACTACAAAAATGCAAATCATTTATTTATTCATAAATATATTGAGAATTCTTTACATGTACAATTTATGTTGATGTACCTTGCATAACGGCATGAACCCAATTTCATTTTTTTCTCATTACCTTACTCTCTTGACTTGCATTGGTTGGAATCAGCTAGGGATGCATAGTCCAGACAGTAGCTGCTGACATCCAGACTCAAGCACACTTCTAAATGATCATCAGCCATGGTGAAACAGTACTTGGACTTCATGATCTTCATGTGGGAAAAGACTGACTCACACAAATAAGTTTTTATAGATCTATCTCCATTTTATCTGATAAATGTTAATTTAAGCTTAAAATAAGCCAAGCAAACTGTACTGCCCTTAAACATTCTGTGCCCCTTTTTTGGGCCCTCACCCACAGTTTGAGAACCCCCTTCGTTGATTTTAAACCTGTTTTTCAAGTTCCTAACTGGAGTTACATTATCTTACTGGTTTTGCAGTAGTATTTACCAGCGTCTGCACATTTACCAAACACACGTCGTGACAAATACAGATGTATTTGTGCACTTTTATTAGGCAAACTTCAACCACATGTCGCGGTAGGCCAGCTCTGTGCTGTAGGCCTGTTTTTTGCCAACATAAATTTAGATTAGTTTTTGCTTCGCGTTTCATCTTGCTCTTCTAATCTGCGTGCATTGAGGAGGGTGTGTGTGTGAGTTATATGGAGGGAGGAGCTAGGAGCGGCATGCTGACGTGAGGCAGATGGACAGCTAGGATGTTTTAAAAAGTTTAACCTGCACTGTGATACATGCTGGTACTCAAGGGTACACGCTGTTGCGTACAAGCTGTGCGCGCTGGGGACACGTGTGGTGATGTGCTGCGAAGTGTCCGCAGGTTCCAGACGAGCGCACAGGCTGCGGTAAGAAGCCCCGTGCGGTCCCGCACACCGGTACAAGTTTATTGCTGACGGCACAGGCCGTAATGAAATATGGTCGCACTCATCTCAAGACCAAGACCGGTCTCGAGTAGGCTTACTACGACACTACGATCTACCCACACTACCTTGGCGATAGACTGGTAGATCGCGATCGACGTATTGCGCACCCCTGCTCTAACATGTCCATGCATTTAAAGATTCTTGTTCTTCCCTGTAGACTCACTCTGAGAAGCTGGGCAGAGTGTACCAGCCGCTGCGCTCCGTCCTCGTGGCTAAAAGCAGGATTTCTGTGGCTCACCTTTTGGCCGCGAGACAAGACTTCTCCAAAATCCTCCGAACAAGCAGCGGCAAAATCAGGGAGAAGACGGCCTGTGCCATCAACAAGGTACTGAACTGTTTACCTTATGTGCTAGCACTCACACATCTCAGCAAGAAGGCTCCGGATTTGACTCCTGGGCCTTTCTGTGCAGAGTTTGCATGTCCTCCCTGTGTCTGGGCACTTCGGTTTCCCCCATCAACCCAAAATATGCACAACAGGTTAAATCCTCCAGCTACGGTAGTCCTGATTAAGACTAGCTCAAGATCTGAAGATGGGTCCCTGAGCGCTGTCCTGACATGTTTTACCCAGTGGCACAGGTTGAAAGACGGGTCAAATGCAGAAACTGTATAGCAGACAGCAGGATGTGTATTCTTTAATCCATAAAAAGACAATCATTTTAAGGTAGCATTATCAGACTGTTCTAAGATGGCCACCCTAACACCACAGTACTACTTGCAATGTCCCCTTTTGTGTTCTATTCCACCTTTCCTGCTAAAAACACATTTCTGTCCCAGGTTCTGATGGGCAGAGTCCCGGACAGAGGAGGACGGCCATGTGAAATCGAACCACCACCTCCAGAGATGCCCTCGTGGCAAAAGAGACAAGATGCCCCGCAGGGAGGGCAATACGGAGGGGGCAGAGGCGGGTACCAAGGGGGAGGAGGAGGAGGAGGAGGGTATCAGGGAGGGGGGCAGGGTGGAGGTTACGGGGGAGACAGAGGACATTATGGGGGAGGGGCAGACAGAGGAGGTCGGGGTGAGCACCACGGAGGAAGAGGAGGAGGAGGAGGAGGAAGAGGAGGCCGAGGCAGAGGAGGCTACAATCAGGTAAGACATAACTATAAACCGTATCTATTGGTGGTGTCCAGATTGTAGAATGTGATGATGTCATACTCCCAGATGAGGGGCAAAATGTCACTTCACAAATGTTGAACCTGATCATTTCTATGCGTGACTGGACCTACCCTATTAGATTAGACTTAGAGGAAGTCACTGTATTACAATAGACACAAATCTTCATTTTAACAGCATTTATTTTAGCTGCGCCCACCTGGATTAAATATTTTTGTCTTATAGAAAGTTATGATGTCATCTGGAACCCAGCCATTAAACAACTTTAAAGGTGCACTAAGTAACTTGTTGTAACTTGATGTTATTGCTTTGCCTGGACTGTTCCACAGTAAAGCATGAAACGTGTATCTTGCATTTATTCAAGTACAGACATTTTATTAAAAAAAATACTTTTACATAGTGTACCTTCAATCACCGCAAAGCACAAGTGGTAAATACCAGTTTTTATAACGTCACTGCGAAGG
The DNA here is from genome assembly GCA_029959045.1 of Taenioides sp. WSHXM2023. Taxonomy (NCBI): domain Eukaryota; kingdom Metazoa; phylum Chordata; class Actinopteri; order Gobiiformes; family Gobiidae; genus Taenioides; species Taenioides sp. WSHXM2023. Next base: position 5,023,413 of record CM057086.1, on the reverse strand, counting down.
ATTCTTCAAATCTGGAGCTCAACAGTCCAGTCCCGGAAGTAAAATTTCAATTAATTTTCACATAGACTTTTGGAAAAATTCAAATAATAAGAGTTCAAAGACATCACAAAGGCTAACCAGTTATACTAACCAGCTCTTTCACACCCTGAGCGCCTGAGAGAGTGGCAGCTGGGTAAAGTAGCTCCTGAGGTTTTTCCTGAAAACAACTGCCTTTATAAGTTACTCTTGTTTCTTTTTTCTTTCCAAATAATTTCCCTTGTGGATCAATAAAGTTTGTCTAAGTCTAAGGAACTTTATATGAGCTCTAGGAGCCACAGGGATGGATGTCAGCCACGACCTCGCACTAAACCCTCCACTGGGCTCTTTTCATTCTCCAATCAGAATCTTTTGCCCGATTTGCATCAATCATGCTAGTTGTATATTTCATTATTTTACTCATTAGAAATGGTTAAAAATGTTATCTGTTAGTTGAAGCCTTAGTTGGCCAATCACTTAAGTAATTTAAGTTAAAGTTTGCAAAGAAAGTTTCATAATGTTTATTTTTAGAGAAACCCTGGTATTTAGTTTGTTTGTTTGATTGGGACAGAGCATGTTAATGGACAGACATGATACAACATGAATGTAAACACACCGAATTATAGCCAAAGGCTCATTTCCATTTGCTGTCCCAAAGGGCTGAGCTCACAGAGGCCAGACAAGAAATTACTGCACACTCCACTCACTGCACAGTTCTATTCATCTCAGTCCAACACTACAGGGATATAAGAGGATGGGAGGGCATCTGACACACAGGAATACAGTACAGGAGGATGGGAGGGCATCTTGACATGCAGGTTTTTAATTGATGTGTTTTTTGTATGTTAATTTTCCAGCAGCAGCAGTACAGCCAATCCAACTACCAGGACACAGGAGGCAGAGGAGGCTACAGCGCTCCCCAGCCACAGTATCCCGACCAGGGCTTCAACAACAACACATACCAGGGTGACCGGTCCGGAGGTCACCAGAGCGAGAGGGGAGGGGGAGGAGGGGGAAGAGGCAGAGGAGGGAGGGGGAGGGGGCCCAGGGGAGGAGGAGGGGGAAGTGTCTCGGGAGGGGGCGGCTGGGGAGGGAGAGGGGGAGGGCATCAGGGAGGAGGACAGTTTGAGCAGTTCTTCCAACACGGAGGACAACAGTACAACCAAGCGGGATTCAACCAGGGCCGCCAGTATACAAGCTGAGGAAAACGTACTCAAAGTACTACTAACTACTACAGTTACCATGGGAAAGGGGCGGTGCTGGAGTGGATTAAGATCAACTAAACTGAACTGTGATTGGTTGGTTCTGCTGTCATCAACCTTCAGTTCTTTACAGTTTATCAGTAGTGTTAAAAGTGCATCTTTCTGGTGGAGGGTCTGTTATCTGCTTGTCTCCATGAAGAAGAATTATGATCTTGCTTTGCCTGGAATGTTCAACTTGCATCCTGTAGCATTTTATTGCAGAAAATAATAATAATAATAATAATAATAATAATAATAATAATAATAATAATAATAATAATAATAATAATAACTTGGCATGGGAGCATAATCTGTTTGTCTCCATGAAGATGAATTTAATGCCATAGTGTGAAGCATTCCAGACAAGGCTATGAAATCTCTATAGAACCAGGCAGACGGCAGACTTCCCATTTGAGTTTCCATTATCTCATGACATATTATGCAGCCTGATTACTTATTTGCTCATCCACAAAGTGTAATATTATTAACCTGTGACTATATTCACAAATGCCCCGGGGCAGACTAACTAAAGTGTGGCTGCGTTTCACTGCCAGCAAGCGCAATAATGCATTCATATAGATAAGGTCGATGAGATGTTTCGCCAAAGGGTACAATGAAAAAAGATTACAAACATCAGTAATAAACGACATACCTGTACTACGCAGTGTTCCACTTTGTCAGTAATTACACCGTATGAAATCCACTCTAGCACCAAACCACCGTCAAACTGTAAGACTCGCCCTTTGCTCAGCCCGGCCCCTCTTTCTGCTGTTATGATCTGTGTTCTAATGGAGTTTCCTCAACACAAACATACCTGGAGTTCTTTCCTCAAACAGAAAACACTCTGTTCCACCTTGAGACATCATGCGGTAATACAGGAAGTGCTCCACTGTGTTTTTAAACATACACCTTCACTAGAATCATTTGGATCATTTAAATCGGTCTCTACTAAACAAAACATGAAAGATGGCTGTTAACTTGAAAATTACCACTTCATTACATCACCAGGTGGAACAGAGCATTTTGAACTTTGAACTTGAACAACAACTGGTATGTTTTTGAGGAGGTAGCAACAACATAACATGGCTTTAAGATCAAAAGAGTCAATTTTACATAATAGGACCATTAAGTCTGACATATTAATATATAGAATGGTCCAAATACTGACTATATCTGACTAACTTGCACAAATAGGATCAAATGTCCTGCGGCTTCAAATGGTTGAGTTCTCTTTTACTTTATTAGTGCAATAGTGATTTGGTTTGGGTTGGGAGCTAAACAAACTCTTAGCATGGTCAAGCTCTTCAAATGTGTGGTAAAGAAGAATGGAGATATTTCATTTCAGAGGAGCAGACAGGAGTGGGCCCCAACTGACTTCTGCTTGTCCAATGTCTAAACCAAAACAAAGACGAGACAAAATGCGCACTATTACAGGACTCAAAAAGCTGGACTAAATCAGGTCTAAACTAAGGCTAAACAGGACTAAGTGAAAGTGTACCATGAAAAACTCTAGTCCTAGTTTAGTCCTGATTTATACATTGTTTTCTACTGGTTTAGACCTAAACTAAACCATAAAGAAACCACAACCTAATCCGGACTACTATGATCGAACTGAGCCATTTTATACTGTGGTGAAAACTTGGTTTAGACTAGGATTAAACCAGAACCACTCTGTATGTTTGAGGCAAAGTAATAAAATCTCCATGGAAACAAGAATCAGAAAAGTTGCATAGTGCACATTTAACCTAAATTCAGTCCATACCAAATATGGAAATAGAAGTAAACCAGCTCCTATCTGCTCTGATTCTCCAAACTTTTGTCATTACAACAGTTTTATTTTTTGCAATAACCTGTCTCCTACACAATCTATACTGACACTACCTTCGGCACTTTGTCACTGTAAAACAGGTTCAGGGCTGCTCGCAACAAACTGTTTGCCAAATATCGTTTTTTCATGTTAAAGTGCATATGACAAGTTGGACTATTTCTCTAAAACAAATTTGACCAAAAAATTGCCTAGTCCTTTATAGTTTTTTTTTAATTTAGGTGAGTCCTTTATAGTTTAATTTAGGTGAAGGTTATAATTTTAGCAACCATAATCTTATGCAATAGTATTGTTTTGACAAATAAGAGTAAATGACAACACCTTTAGTTAAATGAAGGTTTAAACTGTCAGAAAAAGTCTTTCCTTGTCTCTGTATTTTGGATGGAGTTTTCCTTTTGATGACAAATGGCAGAGGGATTCTGTTTTACAACTCAGAGCCACTTCCTGTATTTTACAACTTTTATTTTTTTACTTTTTGTCACAAACTGCCACTCATCAAAAATGATGATGAGCATTGAGCACATGTCCTATCCCACCAAACAAGTCAGAATTAGAGAAATCTGTGAATCTGTCAAATGCACTTTAAATGAGACTGTTTTTCACACCTCAGAATGAGCCTTAACATGAGATTTAGTTTGCTAAAATTCATTGTTGTATTTTGGATGTTGGACACACTTTTCCAGAGGCAGATCTGTGACAACTGAGTGTCTGGTATTTGGGAGTTTACTTGAAATGGTCCCAGTCTAATCTGTTTGTAGTATTGGAGAGACTGGATGATGCTTTTGTTTTATTTAAAGATGTTTGTTGTGAAGTTCTTGAAGAGCTGAGTGCTCAGTTTTGGATGGAGATGCATGGACCGTGTGAATGGACAGTAATAATAAAGTCTCCACTGACTTAAACACTGTGCTTTGTCATTCCATCATTATTGTGTCAAACTAAAGTTGATTTGGTCTCTTATGAAAGCTCTGAGGAACATCATGTCCCCAGAGACGGACTGGGACAGGGGCAGGTTAGTCCGGAAAACCCGGACGGCCGTTCTGGACTTTTCCAGAACACACAGATTGCCAGTGTGCCCCTGGGTGTCCCTCAATAAGGGATTATCTTCTGAGTTGATATCTGTGAGCCTCAGATTTTTCACCTTTTTAAAGGCAAGTTTTAATTAAATTAATAATCAGATTTATATAGCACCTTTCAAGACACTCAAAGCACTGTCACTGGCCCCCCACTGTGGCTCCTGGTATTCCCCACAAGGTCAGCCACCCCACCAGCTCCTAAAGAACAGAGAAGTTTGTACACAGAGTGAGTGTCACAGACACAGCTGTGGGAGTGATCAACAGTGACTACACAGATTGAGCTGCAAATGAAGTGTTACATTCGGTCATTTTGTTTTATCCCCTCAAAAAGAGGGAGGGATAAGAAAAACAGAAGCAGGGGGAGGGACAGACAAACCAGAGGGGGTTTGTCTGTCCTTCAGAGGCAATAGTGTACTTTACCTTATGATCCAATGAATATGAGAGTCACACAACACACTCCTGAGAATGGTTCAAAAACCAAACTTGTGGGACAAATGATTTGTTGGGGATGTGTCTCCAGACGCTCCTGTCTCTGAACAGAAAGTAGGAGGGGCTCACCACGCTACAGCTGTCTACGATGGAAGAGAGAAAGCAGAGTGTGGAAGAGGCTGTAATTTAGTTTAACGCCGTCACCTGTCAGAAACTCCACATATGTGACTAAATATGTCCCTGTGATACATGTTACTGATGCACTGTCTGCTGCTGCTCAGATTGTTACTGTTTATTACATGTGTTATTACATGCACTGAATGTCTTTGTGCTCATAAATACCCCCAGTATATATGCTGGTATATGTGCCAGTATATGTATATATACATACATATACTGGCACATATACCAGCATATATACTGGGGGTATTTATGTCAATGACAATAAAATCTTGAATCTTGATGTAACTTCAATTCAATTCAATTCAATTCAATTTATTTTTGTATAGCCCAAAATCACAACAAGAGTTATCTCGGCGGACTTCAGAAAATTGTTGATTTAGCAGACAGACGGAGATGTCAGAGAATAAAGCAGAATAAGAAACATTCATAAATCAAAAATACAGAATGTCCAACAACAAGCAGGCAAATGGATAATTGTCCCAGCATCCCCTGTCCTTAGACCCCCCTTCTCGGCAAGGAAAAACTCCGAAAAACCCAATGGGAAAACGGAGAAACCTCGAGGAGAACCACAGTGAAGGAGAGATCCACTCCTATGGACGGACAGGCAGATGAGGCCAGGACATATTCATTGCAAGTAAAGTTGTAAGTCTGTAGGCCAAAGCTATTGGCAAAAGGAAACTACTAATCTAGCAGGACGAGGACAGTTAATCCAGGACAGGGAAGGAGAGGAGGGGTCCAGGTCCTCAACACTAGGAGACAGCAGCGGTCCAAACTGGAACAGCAGCATCTGAAACAGTTACACTCCCCAAAAGGGGAGTGGGACAAGGGACAACATGTGAATAGCAAAGAACAGACTACGAATGAACTAGTAATTGAATATTCTTAACAGTAGGAGGAGAAAAAGTAAGAGAAACCAGAGGACAGTGCTCAAGTTGCCATACTTTCCCCAGCAGCTTAACTAGGCCTATGGGTTTAGTTTCTGTTCCTAACTGACCCGACCATAAGCTAATTCAAAGAGGAACGTTTTGAGCCTAATCTTAAATGTAGAGACTGTGTCAGCTTCTTTGACATGAGCAGGGAGCTGATTCCACAACAAGGGTGCTTGGTACCTAAAAGCTCTACCTCCTAAAGTACTTTTAGCGACTCTAGGAACCACCAATAGTGCAGCATTTTGAGAGCGGAGTGAACAGTTAGGATGATAAGGTACAATTTCATCTTTAATGTAGGAAGGGGCCATGCCATTTACAGCTTTATAGGTTAGAAGAAGAATTTTAAATTTTACTCTAAACTCAACCGGAAGCCAATGAAGATTTTTTAATACTGGAGTAATGTGCTCTCGTTTTTTAGTACCTGTTAGTACTCTTGCTGCTGCATTTTGAACCAATTGAAGGCTTTTTATAGAGCTTTTAGGGCAAGCTGCAAGCAGGGAGTTACAGTAGTCTAACCTCGAAGTGACAAAAGCATGGACAAGTTTTTCAGCATCATTTTTTGGCAATACATTTCTAATTTTGGCTATATTGCGTAAATGAAAATAAGCTGTTTTACAGGCATGGCTTATGTGTGCTTTAAATGAGAGCTCTTGATCAAATAGGACTCCAAGGTTTCTTACAGTGGAGCTGGAGGCTACACTGACATTGTCCAATGTGATTATCTGCTCAGTTAGAGAGTCAAACTTTACATCGAGCCCAGCTGCAGGTGTAACGGAGTTAAAAATACACTAATTACTATTTCCTGGTTGTATTTTATGTTTGAATATAATTTATATGTGAATTTTATCATTTTGACATTTTATTTTGAAAACCGGAAGTGCGCCCTGCTCCCACATGTTTTATTTTGGTAGTTCAACTTCCCCTCTCAGTAGCACGTTGGAGACTGCAGAGGGTAAGTTCTGTCTGGGTTGAAAAGAATATATTTTAGAAAAACAACATACTTTTAGCATAAATGCAAGAACACATGTTGATAAGATAACGTTTTCACATGTAATGGATGTATTGTGGTGCGCTAATTTTGAGTTTTGTACATTTTATTTAGATTGTAAAATTCACTTGATATTGTAACATTGTACTTAATGCCGCGAAAATGAGCAGCCATCTCACGTGCTGTTCTCATTCTTACAGGGAGCCAGTGCTTGATATGTGTGAAGACATATTAATAGAGTATTTATATGTCTGTCACAGGTATGTTACATTTTATTCTATTTCTGTAAAGGTTATAAATTGTGCATTTGTCTCTCTGAATTATCACTCCACTGCAATCAAGTTAAATTTAAAATTGTTTTATTGTTTATACATGATTTACATAATTGAGAGTCACATGAGTTGTAAACCCTGTGTAACATGGTAATAACATGGCCAGTATGTATTTGTAAGCTCCCCCTCGCAGTAGCACGTTGGAGACTGCAGAGGGGAGCCAGTGCTTGATATGTGTGAAGACATATTAATAGAGTATTTATATGTCTGTCACAGGAGTAAAGCTGACTGACTCCATACTGTGTCCTGTCTTTCGTATACGGCCTGGCGAAGAGTTCCGCAGCCGTTACACTGGTGCCGTGACCCATCGGATTCCCTGATCTGCTCGACGCCGATCGCCGTGGTTGCCCTTCTGCTGTGCTGCCCTTCACCTGCACCTTGAACGGGTTCTTCTGAGGTGTTGCTGGTGCAATACAAGGACAATTTGAGGGTGTTTCTTTTCAGTTACAAACGAAAAGTTAATTATTTTGGTTACACAACGCACGTACAGTTTGAAGTTACCCTACTGTGTTATTACCATGGATAATTTCGCCACCCCAGTTTTACCTAAGGGTAGAGGGTTATGGAGATGTGATGCCAACGGTGGGAATGTGGGTCGTTCAGCTGTAATGTCTGAGGGTTTTATAGATGTTGGTGGATTTACTGGTGACAAGGTACAAACGTCTACACCCACCAGTGATGTTAATGCCATTCACCAACTTACTGGTATGGTGGGCCAGTTAGGTGCCCAGATCGGTGAGTCGATAGTGGCTAAGTTAATGTCAGCTGGTGTTGTTAATCTGTCCAGTGATACTCAGAAACCCACTCCCATACGCTCTCCCACATGTGATGTAACCAAATGTGACTCCCCCCATGTGACAGTGCATGTTGCACCTGAACGTGAGCTACAGACATTTAAAGGTGATAGTACTGACAAATTTTCAGTCCAGGACTGGGTTGATATGACTAAGACTTACCTCAAGAAAAAGGGGACACCGTTATGTGAACAGGCTGAAGAAATCATGGGACATTTACTGGGCAAAGCCAGGGATGTTGTTCAAATAGCCCTCCGTGGTGACCCTGACCTTAACGTTGCAGACAGACCCATGGTAATCTATGATATTCTTGTGCGCTATTTCAGTGATGCCCCCTCGTGTCTTCCCCTTGCAGACTTTTATGCCACCCTGCCAAGACACGAAGAAAATCCTGTTGACTATTGGATAAGGCTGAATAAAGCTGCTGACAGAGCACAAGAAGGGTTGCGGAGACAAGGTAATGCAATAGGCGGTTTGAATAACGAGGTGGCTCTCATGTTTGTTAAGCATTGCCCAGACCCGGAACTGTCCTCCACGTTTAAATGGAAACCCATTCACGAGTGGTCACTAAAGGATGTTCAGTCGAGAATTGATGACTATCAGGGAGAGATGCGGGCAAACCAAAGGGCATATGGTGCATCCCAGCTCAAAGTTCACGCTGCTGCTGTGTCCCCTGAACAGCCTAGTCCGGTTACGGTACCCGAACAATGTCACTCAGTTAGTTGCCATCTCCCTTCTGCTGCTGTTAATGTGCAGACACTTCATAGCCCCACCAGTCTTGCCACACCCCCTGCTCCACAAGCTGTGTCTGTCCCAGTCGCAGCCCAAGACCTCCGGCTGTCAGAGGAGAGGCTCCTGAGTCGTATGGTTGAAATGTTTCAGGAGGTGTTGGATAAAGTGCAATTGCCCAGTACCCGTCCTGTGGTAAACAGTGGACCTCCTCGCAAGCGTCATCCGAGAGAGTCAAGTTGCAGGGTGTGCAGTGACACGGGGCACTCCACAATCTCACACTGTATGTCCAAGAGACTGTGCTTTGAATGTTTTGCCCCTGGCCACACTAGACCCAGGTGCCCCCATGTCACATCTGAACCTGCCCCTCCTCAGAATCTGGGAAACTAAATGACCTGTATTCGGTGGGAGGCAGTGCAGGTCCTGACAGAATCTCCCAAACTGACGTGTTTTTTGATGCTGAGTCAGTGTATTCTTCTGCCCTAGAGTCATGCCCCAGCCACGAGACCATTGTGTACCAGAACATACATAAGATAGGCAGTAGTGACAGCCTTTTCTACACTACCGTGTCATTTGGTGGTACAGTTGAGATGGGTGGGATGCTAGATAGTGGTTCTATGGCCTGCAGCATTAGTGAAAGTGCTGAAGAGAGGCTTAGAGAGGCTGGAATACTTACAGATGCAATGCTGTTTAATGCAGATGTGATCCTTGTTGGTTGCGGTGGACTTAGAGTTAGACCCAAATGTGCTTTTGAGGTAGAGATGGAAGAATATGGCTGTAAAATGCTAGTCCCCACACTTGTAGTCCAGGGCCAGCATGATGATGTCATTATCGGTGCAAATGTCATCAAGCACGTATTCCGTCAGTTGAAACAGTGTGATTCATATTGGCGAGCAGTGTCCAGTTCTCCTGACTCCCCTGAGTCCTTACAGTTTCTGTCTATGCTCTCAGGTTTGCATAAGTGGCAAGGTGACTCCATTCCAGACAAAGTTGGCACAGTAAGGTGCAACTCAGCTACCTGTCTTGAACCTGGGCGTGAGTATCTCCTGTGGGGTAAACTGCCAAAGAATACACCCGTGTCCCCAGGAGCTACTGTGTTAACTGAGCCCACCTCTTCACGCTCGGCTCCCCGAGGTGTTATAGTCGCCAAAGTTGTCACTCATCTGTGGGGCGATGGGTGGGTCCCTGTCAAACTCATTAACACCTCTGACAGACCAGTGCTCATCAGACGTAATGCAAAGTTAGCCGATGTGTACACCTGTGTGGCTCTTGAGCATATTGACTCTGATGACGACGTGTCCAAACTGCCCCAGAACAATATGTCGACAATGCCACCTGAGAGGCTCGAGACAGTTGAAGAACAGCTCCGGTCAATGGGCCTCAACAGTGTTGACATTGATTCGTGCGAAGTGTCAGATGGTTGCAAAAGTAAAATGGCTAACCTTGTTTTGCAGTACCAGGATATCTTTTCCCGCCACCATCTGGACTGTGGAGAAGCGAAAGGCTTTGTACACCGTATACGCCTGTCAGACAACAGACCTTTCAGACTACCATACCGGCGCGTACCGCCGAGCCAATACCAAAAGTTACGCCAGGTTCTAACAGAGATGGAGGAGAGGGAGATTATCAGAAAGTCAAACAGTGAGTATGCTTCACCATTAGTGCTTGTATGGAAAAAAAATGGAGACCTTCGTATCTGCACTGATTTCCGTTGGCTGAACAAAAGAACACTCAAGGATGCTCACCCTCTCCCCCATCAATCTGATTGTTTGGCCGCACTTGGAGGCAACTGTCTTTTCAGCACCATGGATTTAACATCCGGCTTCTATAATATGCCGCTTCACGAGGAGGACAGAAAATATTCTGCCTTTACTACCCCAATGGGCCTATATGAGTACAATCGCCTCCCGCAAGGCCTCTGTAATAGTCCGGGTAGCTTTATGCGTATGATGACCAGCATTTTTGGAGATCAGAACTATTTAAGTCTCCTGTGTTATTTGGATGATCTCTTGGTCTTTGCACCAGACGAGAACACAGCACTCCAGCGTTTGGAAATGGTGTTTAGCAGACTGCGTGGCCACAACTTAAAGCTGTCACCCAAAAAGTGCTTTTTCTTACGGAGGTCCGTTAAGTTCTTGGGCCATGTCATTAATGAAGATGGCGTCTCGACAGACCCTAGTAAGGTAGAAAGTATCTCTAACATGTCCTGTGCTGATTTGATGGAGCCAGATGGTGTGACTCCTTCCCCTAAGCGTCTCAGGTCATTCTTAGGGATGGTGAACTACTATCAGCATTTTATGCCAGGGTACTCTGCCAAAGCCAAGCCCCTATTCGATCTCCTGAAGGGTGAGAAAAAGAGAGGAAAGTCGAAGTCCAAATTCCTATACAGAAAGCTATCCACTTCTGATTGGACAAATGCCCATGTTCTTGCCTTTGAGAAGCTGAAAGAGTGTCTGTTGAACGCCGTGGTCCTAGCCCATCCTGACTTCTCCCGTCCTTTTGTGCTCTCTACTGACGCCTCTTTGGATGGTATTGGCGCAGTCTTGTCTCAAGTTAAAGAGGGCGAGTCATGTGCAAGACCCATAGCCTTTGCGAGTAAGTCGCTGTCTCAATCTCAGAAGAACTATCCAGCGCATAGGCTTGAGTTTTTAGCGTTGAAGTGGGCCGTGTGTGACAAGTTTAGTCATTGGCTTAAAGGTCACACTTTTTCAGTTTGGACAGATAACAATCCATTAACACACATACTGACTAAACCAAAACTTGACTGCTGTGAACAGCGTTGGGTAGCTAAACTAGCCAGTTATGACTTTGACATTAAGTATGTCCCGGGTCGACAGAATGTTGTAGCTGATGCTTTGAGTCGTGTCCCATTTGTCAAAGACCCTGTGGGCCAAAGGTTGGTTGCGGAGCCATATCGTAGTCTTCTCGGTCAGGTCAGAGATATGTCAAATGCTTCTGTCCAGCAAGCTTTTCGCTCTTCCAAGCGCTGTGATCTTGTTCCATCAGGTGCTCAACAGTGTGTTTGCCCCCTACAAATGCAGTCTGATGTAGTATCTGCTATCTTGGAGTCACATGTTTGTTGGGACACAGGTCCTAGAGCTCGTGCTGTTACCGCTCTGCAGTTTTTACCCCAACTTGTCGCTTCTGGCCTTGACACTCTGCCTGCGTACACTGAACGAGAACTGCGTGACAGCCAGCTCAAGGACAAAACCATTTCCCGTGTGTTGTTCTATGTAGAGAGAAGTCGGAGACCAACAAGGAGAGAGAGAGAGCAAAAGAGCCAATCGCTGTGATGAAATACCTCAAACACTGGGAAAAACTCTCTCTTAGCAATGGTGTCCTGTACAGAACCTCGAGGGACCTCAGGACAAAGTCAAAACGTCACCAATACGTCGTCCCTGATTCACTCAAAGCTTAAGTTCTGCGTGATATACACGATGAGGCAGGTCACCAAGCCCAGTCCCGTAGCCTCACTCTGACCCGCCAAAGATTTTTCTGGCTGACTCTCTACAGATGTAAGGGACTATGTCCGCAGGTGCCAACGATGTATCGTTAGTAAGACAGCTGACCCTGAAGGCAGAGCTCCTTTAGAAAGCATTGTCACATCCCGACCACTTGAGCTCGTGTGTATAGATTTCTGGTCTGCTGAAGATTCTCGGAATAAGTCAGTAGATGTGCTTGTTATTACTGACCATTTTACCCGTATGGCTCAGGCCTTTCCCTGTAGAGATCAGACCGCTAAACAAGTTGCGAAAGTTCTGTGGAACAAATACTTCTGTGTTTTTGGGTTCCCGGAGAGAATCCACAGCGATCAGGGTCCAAATTTTGAGAGCCAGCTGATCAGTGAGTTGCTAAAAGTTTCGGGTGTCAGAAAGTCCCACACTACGCCATATCACCCCATGGGGAATGGTTCAGTGGAGCGTTTCAACAGGACCCTGGGCGGTATGATTCGTGCTTTGCCCCCTGAAGCCAAAGCTGACTGGCCTCGCAGCGGCCTCAAGGCTGCGCTGAGTGGCCAGAGCTCAAAGAATATGTGAATCACACTTTACAACAACTTAATTCAAGGTTGGAAAGTGAAATGAATCATGTATAAAGAACTGATATTAAATGTAACTAAAGGAACTGGGCTACTCTGAGTACATTATTGTCAGCGTAATTAAATTTCTGTGCTGTACTGAGGGCACACTGCCAGCTCAGTCCCTGTTATCTTATGTCATCAGAGGTATAATACTCCCTACAACAGAAGCATAGCCAGACTGGACTGCACTAGACTGAATGGACAGTGGCTGCAAATTTTATTGATGTTTTAGATAAAAATCCCTCAATGGGTTTTACCTGCTCCTTGTGATTTTATTACTGACCATTTTAACAGTAGACTATGGTCAGCTCTAGATCTGGTTGCTCCACTAAAACCAAAAACATCAAAACAAAATTAAAACCTCCATGGAGAAATGAACAGCTGAGAAAATACAAGAGTGAGTGCAGGAGGGCAGAATGCAGATGGAGAAAAAACAAAATGACAATAAACCACCAATTATTCATCCATCAACAATGAACACACATCAATGCAACAAGAAATGCAAGAAACCATTACTTCTCCACAATAATCACCAACCACAAAAATAATCCAAAAGTTCTCTTCTCAACCTTAGACAACATTTTAAACACTGATTTTAGCACGTTTTACTTGACACCCACTGACTCTGTCTGTGAGCAGTTTGCAGACCATTTCATGGGAAAGATAAACACTATCAGATGTGATATTTTATCTTGTCAAAGCTCTGTTTTTAACACATCTGAGTGTTTGTCTGCACCAGAGGAAACACTGGACAGTTTTGTCCTGGTTAATACTAAGATGCTTGACAAAGTTTTCTCCTCAGTGAGGCCCACCACATGTCTTTTAGATCCAATTCCCACCCCATTTTAAGTCATTTTATGGATCTTTTAGGGATGAGCTTTTAATCATGATGAATTGCTCTCTTCAAACAGGGGTCTTTCCCACTGCCTTCAAAGCAGCGGTGGTGAAGCCCCTGCCGAAGAAGAGCAATTTAGATTTTAATGATTTTAACAACTACCGACCAGTGTCTAACTTACCATTTTTAAGCAAAATTTTAGAAAAAAAACAACTTGTTTTTATCCAACTAAATGATTTTTAGATGATCACAACATTTTGGGAAAAATTCAGTCTGGTTTTAGGGTGAACCACAGCACCAAGACTGCCTTGGAAAAGATTTGAAATTATTTTAAGGTGACTGTGTTGGTTCTACTGGATCTGAGCGCTGCCTTTGACACAGTAGACCACACTATTCTTTTAACTCGCCTAAAACACCTCGGCCTCTCCGGTGCTGTTCACAAATGGTTCATATCCTACCTCACAGACAGAACATTTATGGTGAGTGTAGACACATGCTCCTCCAAGGTCCATATCAATGCTAGTCATGTGTCATCTCCATAGCAACCATGTGTCATCTCCATAGTAATAATAACAATCTGCAATATTATTTAAAGTCACTTTACCTGCTACTTATTTATTTAACCACCACTGTCCATCACTGCACTGTACACAATCATCTGAGTCACTTTATTGTAGTAATATTATATATTACTATACTGGAGTCACTTTAACTGCTGTTTGTTCACTGCTCAGAATCAAAGACGCTTATTGTGCAACGCTCCTGTGCCTTTTAGCTTTACAGTGTTGTGTTTTTAGTTGATTGAAAAATACTTATTATTTATCTTGATTTTGATTCACGCTCTTATTTTCCTACTGTTTCTGTAACTTGCGTTGTGACACTGCAATTTCCCCATTGTGGGACAAATAAAGGATTATCTTATCTTATCTTATAAAATCACATGTGGTGTGCCCCAGGGTTCCATTTTAGGTCTTGTGCTTTTTAACTTTTTAACTTAGCTCCCTCTTGGTGGTGTCATCAGGAAACAGTCCACACTACAAGCACAGTCTTTGAACCCATCTCCTCAAGTGAAAAACCTGGGCGTCATTTTTGACTGAGTGTCATCATATTGAATGTTTCATGTTTGCACCTGTCTTAGGACAACGGATGAAATTTAGCTCCAGTGCTAACTCCGGCATATTTATGTAGAAACTTTTTTGTAGACGCATTGATTAATATGTACTGTCCTAATTCAAATAAAAAAAAAAAAATAATAAAATTAAATTAAAAAAAAAAGCTGACTTTTATCCCACACATTAAAAACATCACAAAAATAGTTTTTTATCACCTAAAAAAAACATAGCCAGAGTCCACCCCATTCTCTCTTGGGCCAACACAGAGACACTGATGCATGCTTCTATCACCAGTCGAATAGACTAATGTAATGCCCTGCTCTCTGGTCTTCCCAAAAAGAGTATTTCAGGTTTACAATTATTACAAAATTCAGCAGCACCTGTCCTGACGAGGACCAGAGGGCGGGACCACATTACACTGGTTTAAAAAATCACTGCATTGGCTCCCTGTGAGTTTCAGGATCGATTTTAAAGTTCTTTTACTGGTTTTTAAATGTCTTAATGGTCTTGGGCCTTCTTATCTTTCAGAACTGCTTTTACCTTACGAACCCTCGCAGACCCTGCGCTCCTCCGGCAGCAGGCTCCTGGTCATTCCCAAAGTCAGGACACACACTGACAGAGAGGCATCTTTCCAGTACTACAGCCCTCGTCTATGGAAAAGCCTGCCGGAGGACTTCAGGGCTGCAGAGAACGTTTATGTTTTTAAGAGTAGGCTCAAGACCCACCTGTTTAGCTTAGCTTTTGATTGAAATTTTATACTTTTACTTGTTAGTTCCAGTGAAAAGAACTTTGAATGTTTCAGCATACCAAGAGATTTTGGACAATTCCATGCTCCCAACTTTGTGGGAACAGTTTAGAGATGGCCCCTTCCTCTTCAACATGACTGTGCACCAGTGCACAAAACAAGGTCCATAAAGACCTGGATGAGAGAGTTTGGTGTGGATGAACTTGACTAGCCTGCACAGTCCTGACCTCAACCCGACAGAACACCTTTGGGATGAATTAGAGCGGAGACTGAGAGCCAGGCCTTCTTGTCCAACATCAGTGTGTGACCTCACAAATGCACTTCTGGAAGAGTGGTCAAAAATTCCCATAAACACACTCCTAAACCTTGTGGACAGCCTTCCCAGAAGAGTTGAAGCTGTTATAGCTGCAAAGGGTGAACTGACGTCATATTAAACCCTATGAATTAAGAATGGGATGTCACTTAAGTTCATATGCGAGTCAAGGCAGGTGAGAGAATACTTCTGGCAATATAGTGTATTTTATTTTATTTATTTATTTATTTCAGGTGTATTATTAGCTTGAACTTATGTTCCTTTATCATTTTTAAGATTTCCAGTTCCTTTGTAGGAGTCCTCTGCACCGGGAGCAGTGGTTGGCTGCGGCTGCCAGGGTCTGTTCCGTGAGCTCCTAGTGGAGGGATGGTGCTGGGGCCTCATCTCTCCCCTGGGCCCTGTGTCCTGGTGGAGGGATGGTGCTTGGGCCTCTTCTCTCCCCTGGGCCCTGTGTCCTGGTGGAGGGATGGTGTTTGGGCCTCTTCTCTCCCCTGGGCCCTGTGTCCTGGTGGAGTGATGGTGCTTGGGCCTCATCTTTCCCCTGGGCCCTGTGGCGGTTCCTGGTGGAGGTGGACGGTTCTCTGCTCCTGGTGTGGACGGCTCCTCTGGTGGTGCTTTCTCAACTGGTTCGCCTGTATTCAGCCTCACAGTTTACTATGTGTGGTTTTATGTATTTTAGGATGTCAATGTGTGTGTGTGAGTGTGTGTACATGTGTGTGTGCATGTGTGCGTGCGTGTTTGTGTGTGTGTGTATGTGTGTGTGTGTGTGTGTATTACTGTTTGGGTTGCTTGGTTGTGTGGGGTCAGGCAGCTGTGGGGCTGGTTGGGTGGGTGGAAGGAAATGTGGGATTGTTTTTAATCACTGTAAAGCCCTTTGTGTTACATTTTTGTATGAAAAGTGCTTTATAAATAAAGTTTGATTGATTGATTGATTGATTGATTGATTGACTGACAGACAGACAAACAGACAGCACTCTTGCAGTGTCCTGAGGGCTCATGTCTCTGAGTCTGAACTGATGACTCATGGCTCTTCTCTTCAACTCAACAGTTATGACAGCTTTTACACAGGGGGCAAATCTCAAGTCATCAGCTCAATCTGACACACACACACACGCGCGCACGCACACGCACGCACGCACACACACACACACACACACAAACACACACACTGACTTCCATTATAACAACATTTTTAATTGTTCTGTAGTTACTAAAGAGATCTCCCTTACAGACCACATATTGTGCTTGAGCTGCTATATAGTTCAAATGCACAACACCCGTGGACCATTCTGTTATTATTTACACATTTTCAATTCAATTCAATTCAATTTATTTTTGTATAGCCCAAAATCACAACAAGAGTTATCTCGGCGGACTTCACAAAATTGTTGATTAATAAAGCAGAAGAAACATTCATAAATCAAAAATACAGAATGTTCAACAACAAGCAGGCAAATGGATAATTGTCCCAGCATCTCCTGTCCTTAGACCCTCCTTCTCGGCAAGGAAAAACTCCAAAAAAACCAATGGGAAAACGGAGAAACCTCGAGGAGAACCACAGTGAAGGAGAGATCCACTCCTATGGACGGACAGGCAGATGAGGCCAGGACATATCCATTGCAAGTAAAGTTGTAAGTCTGTAGGCCAAAGCTATTGGCAGAAGGAAACTACTAATCTAGCAGGACAAGGACAGTTAATCCAGGACAGGGAAGGAGAGGAGGGGTCCAGGTCCTCGACACTAGGGGACAGCAGCGGTCCAAACTGGAACAGCAGCATCTGAAACAGTTACACTCCCCAAAAGGGGAGCAATAGTCATCTAAAGCAATTTAATTAAAGACAACACAAACACGCACACTCACTCAGACACTCACTCACACACACATACACATACATACATACATACATACATACATACATTAGATTTTATTTATGAATTCATTGTAATTTAAACTTAAAAACAAAGTTACTGGTGAGATTAAGGTGCCTGTTATCAAATTCCACATTTAGACAGACAGGCAGACAGACAGACAGACAGACAGACAGACAGACAGATAGATAGACAGTAGAGGTCACTATCTGTCAACAATCCAATATACAGGGCTGCTCCTTTGATACAAGCCCCTTCTTTGTTTAACTGTGTGCCACTGAGCAAGGTATTGTAAACATGCTGCACCCACATTTTTACACATGCACATTCATCTGCAATGTTAAAGAAGGTGTATTTTACTTCTATGAGGTACACTTCAGCTCTATCACAACACAATCAGCGTGGATCCCACTAATGAAACTACTGCACATCACATCAGGTTTGTCAAGTTGCTGTGTTCAGTTTTGTATCATGTTTTTGTATAATGTGGAGCACTGGACAGAATCTTACAGCTAATCGTAAGGAGGTTTTGAACAGGGCCAGGGAGAAACTGCAAAAATACTCGAACATACATGGATGACTCTCAAACCTCTTCAGGCAGGTTTGTGACAAGAGAACAATGTTATAACATGGTCAAAAGCTAAAAAGAAACCCACCACCACCACCACCACCACCACCACCACCACCAACAACAACAACAACAACGACAACAACAACGACAACAATTTAGCGTAATAATCCGTCTTTAAGCACATTCAGATCACTTATTCAACCAGTCCAAACTAAACCAAGACCAAACAAGAACTCAAAAAGCACTCAACAAGAACTGCTCTGTTTATCAACCTCTGAAATAGAAACAGATGGACAAAACACAGGTTTTGTTGTCTTTATTGAACATGAGGCATTTCACAAGTGCACATATCAGTGCGCTCACTCACCACTAAGCACTTGCGCCGTATTGTTACAGAACAGAAAATAGTGCCTATTACATTATAGTGTACATGTATTAACACATGTAGTCTACATCAGTGATCTTCTGCAGTGTGGAGGAACACTGTGCCTTGAGCTAGAACCAGGTGTGCTTTGAGAAGACCTCATTTCAGTTCAAGTGTATTTGACATATTCATATATGTTTTTAATTGTGACTTGGTTTCATAGTTTTACATCAGTTAAGTGACAGTTTGTGAAGAAAAGTAAAAAAAAAAAAAGCGTTGGAAAATACTGGAAGTAGAAGTGAGTTCTAAAACAGAATACCTCTACCTACGTCATCAACTCTCATCAAGTCCATCCGAAATGCAGAGACAATTTTTCTGACTGTTTAAACATTGATTTAAAAGAACAGAGGAGTTGCCATTTATTTATTTATTTACTGTCAAAAAGTAAATGGTGAGTGGGAACAGGTTCAACATGGTTCAGAGCTCTAAAAAGTGGATTTTGCAGACTAATACCTTAACCAAAATAGTGTGCCACGGCTCAGAAAAGTTCAAAACACTTGCCTAAATGCTTATGTCAGTACAGTGACTAAACCAGGACTCATTCAGGACTGAAGGTGCACAACTCAATTCCATAAGTGTATCTCGTCCCCCTCGGCCGCGTCTCATTTCTCTTTTCTCGCTTCCTGCTCCTTAATTCCTCTCCTCGATCCTCAATTTTTCAGCTGTCAATCAAATGTGACATATTAAGTGGTGTCCCAAAGAAAATCACGGAAAGAAAGAGTAAACCTGAGGGAGGCTTCAGGAGCAGACATGAGAGAAAAGAATCAAACTTTACTGATCTCAGTGAGGAGTTTATAACCTCGCTCCTCCCTGTATCTCCCTGTGTCTCCTCTGTGGGCGGGACTTCCTCATCCATCCTGAAATGGGACGTGGCCCTCATCTTTTCACATTGACCTGACCTGAACTCTGCCCCCACCATGACCTCCTCCTGTCCCTCTCCTCTCCTCTCTCCACCTCCAGCTGTAGCCCCCTCTCTCCCGCCGACAGCCGCACTGCACCGCCCCTTTAAGCGCTCCTCAATCCTCTCATCCCCTCTGCACATGCTCGCAGCTCCGTGCCCAAGCTGTCTCTCCCACGGAGGAGCAGCGAACACCGGGAGCGGCAGGTGGAGGAGTGCGTCGGAGCGTGTCATCAAATTACGCATCTTTGAATCTACTTTATTTTCGTTATTTCGGATTATTACGTTCTTGATCTGCACTGATACAAGCTGGAAGTTTACGAGGATCTTGATATATGTTTTATTCGTCACTACTGGAAACCACCCACCGTGTTTTCCCCCCTATTTTTTAGTTAATAGGACAGTTTTGCAGATTTAAGGAACAGCTGCAATGTTCGATTAGTCTGAATTGGCTACAACCACCTGTCTCACATTAGGGTGTACATGAAGTCATTGCCAATTTCACATTTAACCTTCAACTGCTTAAATTGCGCACCGTAAATGTAGCAAAAAAGTTTAATTTACCCTAAAACATGGATATTTTTCTTTAAATAAGATCAAATTCATAACGTTTTGTATCCATATTTGCTTGGGTTAGAGTTTGTTTGTCATCTTTAGCTATGCCAATCTCAACAAAGCCTAGTTCAACGAAATTGGCACTCTTAAATCTAACTTATATTAGATTGCCTGTCTAAAACTTCAATTTCTCAAACCACTTCTTCCTTTTGCACCGCAGCCTACAACTTCTGCAACTTTTACTACTGTTGGAGGCTGAATACAACATACCGTTACGCGCGCTCTTTACGCACACATGGAAATACTTTTTAGTTGTTTCTAAGTGGAATACTACAGTTCACGAGGCGGTGTATGTGCGTCATGGAGGGCATCCGGAGCAGTTGTTTCCCGGGCCGCACTTGGAGGAGGTACCCGGGGATGATGATGACGATGGTTGTAGCGCTGACCGTGGTACCGAGAGCGCAGGGGTCCGCCGTGGCTCCCCTGACCTGTGAGAGGAGCTGTTACTCCGGTACCTGCGTGAACGGGAGCTGCGTGTGTGACCACGGCTGGGTGGGGGACCGGTGCCAACACTGCCAGGGGCGGTTCAGGTAAGTGCCATTGCCACACCTCTGCCTGGATACTGTTGATGTTTGCTTGTAGACTGTCAAGAGTAGTTACTTCAGAATATTATTACTTAACTAGAAGTACAAAGTAGTGGTCCAAGTAAAAATAAAATAAAATAAAAAAGTAATTGGGAATACTGCAGCTCAAAAGTATCTTAAAGAGTAACTGTTGAGCCGTAACTATGTCTGATGTTATAATGTTTCCTCATCACAAATAGACCTGGAGTTGTGTTTTGTTTCATTCACAGATGTTTCACACACAAACCCTGCACATTTAGGTTGAGTTCTTCTCTCACACAGGACACTTCCACCCTGTGATGTCATGTGGTAATACAGGAAGTGCTCCACTGTGTTTTTAAACATCATACACCTTCACTAGAATCACTAGGATAACTTCAGTTCTGGAATTTCCAATCTCTATTGAACAGGTAAAAGGTAAAATGAGCTGTTAACTTTAAAACTATCACTACATGACATCACAAGGTGGAACAGAGCATTTTGAGTTTTGGAGATGTAGGCAGACTAATAATAAAGTGTTACTCAAACACGTGTGAATGAAACAAAACACAACTCCAGGTCTGTTTATGAGGAGGTAACAACATTAGAACACGACTAAAAGCTCACAAGTGACAGTTTCTGTAATATAGGACCTTTAATTCAGGTGATCAGGGTGACCACTTCTGATTAGGGTTGTCAAAAATCCCGAAAATCAGACACTACTCATTACTAAAACAAGTACAGAAACTAGATACTCATTTGAACAGGTATTGATATTCAGTCCTATTGACAGTCTATTGTCTTTAGAATGATGTTGAGCTGTATCAGAACAAGTATAAGAGCACATAGACTAGTATACACCCATGAACCACTATGGAACCTACAGGACCACTGAGGATTACACACATATAAGACACATTTAATGTTGAAAATCACATTATATTGTCTAAAAAAGACTGTTTTTTATTATCATTGTGGCGTTGAGTGTCGAGTTTATTCCTTAGTATAGAAACTGAGTTTAGTATCATAGGCCTACTGCTTCTACTGATTCTATATAAGATTCTATATATGGACAAGTGCAAGTTACTTCAAGTTACTAGCTTGCCTTTTTTCCTCACAAGTCCCCATTTGTCCACACTCACAGTAGGAGCCATCTCTCATTATGACAGTGTAAGTCTGCTGTTGGTCCACTCAAGAAAACACAAGTGAGCTAGACCCAGCCTCCTCTGTGTGTAACTGTGTGTGTGTGTGTGTGTGTGTGTGTGTGTGTGTCTGTGTGTGTGTGTGTGGTGTGTGTGTGTCTGTGTGTGTGTGTGTCTGTGTGTGTGTGTGTCTGTGTGTGTGTGGTGTGTGGGTGTGTGTGTGTGTGTGTGTGTGCATGCAGGCCTAAGTGTGTGTGTGGGGCAGGGTGACACAGCTGGAGGGTGAGACAGAGGGTGTGTCCTGGTGCCATCTGTGCCGCCCGCTTAATCCTGCCCTGAACAGTGACCACAGTGAAGCAGGGGGCACAGGTGGGCACACAGACTGGTACTGGGTGAGAGGTGAGGCGCATACATGATGGATCAACCTCAGGATTATGGCACTGGGATTGGGAATGATTAAATCTGAGATGTAGATTTCCCATAAAATGAACCATAACCTTTGTTTGGAAAATACACTTTATGTTTTAATTATGCACATCTCCAAAATATCAATTATCCATTTTGTTCATTAGACCTCTCACCACATTTCTTCAGCATTTTACCACAATGAGAGTGTAGTCACCACTGAATCTCCCCAATTTCAGATGGGCATGATTAACACACATGATCTGTCTGTATCAAAACAAATATGGCTGCTTCTGAGGAAAAAAGAAAATGAAAAAAAAAAAAAAAAAAAAAAAAAATCACTGTTCGTCTGAGGAGAGAGAAATGTGATTTTGTTTGTAGATGATAGATGACCAATGAGCTTCTTTGTTTCACTCACTCGCATCTCTGAAATAAACAAATCTGATTGGTCAGCCGTGTTAGAGCCTGGCTTGATGGAGGGAGCGGGGACCAGACTGATCTCCCTCTGTATAAAAAACAGACATATGGTTGTGGACTTATCAGGCTCTCTCACCTCCATGTCCATATAAACAGCAGCACACACTGATGACTTGAGTCTGACTGTTTCTGTTTAAAAGTCTCTCATGAATAATAATAATAATAATAATAATAATAATAATAATAATAATAATAATAATAATAATAATAATACATCAGACTAGTATAGCGCTTTTTTGGACACTCAAAGACACTTAAACAAAATAGGAAGTAACACTGTAGGAAACTGGGGGAATCATGGGGGAAATGCAGCTTGAACAGGTGAGTTTTTAGTCGTGATTTGAAGTGCTGCAGAGAGTCCGAGTTCCTGATGAATTTTGGGAGAGAGTTCCAGAGTGAGGGGGCGGCAGCAGTGAAGGCTCGGTCCCCCAGGGTCTGGTGCTTTGTCTTGGTGAGGGGAGTGAGGAGGTTCTTTGTCCTGGTGAGGGGAGTGAGGAGGTTGGTGGTGGGTGGGACAGTGCTGACGGAGGAGGTCAGTGAGACGGAGACGGGCCAGGTTATGGAGGGACTTGTAGGTGATGAGGAGGACCTTATATTGAATGTGGTGTTCTACGGGGAGCCAGTGGAGTTGCCTGAGGACAAGAGCGATGTGATCTCTGGAGCGGGTGTGAGTAAGGAGGCGGGCGGCGGAGTTCTGGATGTATTGCAGTTTTTGGAGATGGGTAGAGGGGAGACTGTACAGAAGGCTATTGCAATAGTCCAGTCTGGAGGAGATAAAGTGTGAAGTCCCAAATGAGCATCTCCACATGCACAGGCCTAAATCTGCTCTAATCTGCTCTGCTCTGTGGATCCACGTTATCTCACACGAAATACTCCTGATGCTCATTTTCACTGGACTCTTTAATGTTATTCTCTGCAAATCTGGGCTCTTGTTCAGAAAAACTTTACGTGGTATTTCCTCAGACTTGCTCGCTTCTTCTCTGGACCTGTGTTTACTTGAATGTATAATATTGTCATTATTTTGTTGCCAGGACATGGAGGCAGGGCTGGGGAGTACAGTTGTGATTGACTGACACTGCGTCCATAACTCATGAATATGCAAAAGTACTCTGATTTCTCTGAGCATATGAGCCTCTAAGCAGAACTGTTACTGCACAATAATAGTAAAATAATAAGTACATAATAAAATGCTTTGACATGCTTTGGTGGCTGGTGTGACGTGTCTTAGCAGCGATTCTTCAGGCAGACCTCTCAGCTCATCAACTTTTTTCAAATCAAAGTCACTTTATTTGTCCTGAGGAGCTGTTTAAGCACATAGAGCCGTAAAACACAATGATAATAGAAAAGTCCAACAAAAGCTCAACAGTTCGTGTCATCAGATCCAGTATCAGGGCAGTGTGAAGAGAGTGACAGCCCTCAGGACAAAAGTGTCCCTCAGGGGGAGCAGGGGAAGTCGGCGATGAGACGGGACATTCCCTCTGAAGCGTCTTCTGACATATTTGGTGTAGAAAGTCTGAAGTGTTTCAGAGCTAGCTGATTAGCATAACTAGGTCCATGCAGGGTTGCCATGGATATAAGAAAAACAAACATAATCCAATAGTCCTTAACCTCCATCCTTTGAACTGTACAAGCAGCACATCGTAGTTGGTTAAAATCCCCAAATATTAAGTTAAAAATGTCACAAAATTGTTTAAAAACTGCTCAGTGTACCCGCCTGTCAGCCACAAGAGAATTTTGTACAGCTTCTTCTAGCTGAACTGTGAGTGTGGCCTCTCTCTCACCTTGAGAGCCCACACTATGTGCCTGGTGGTCAGATGACAGCAGCTCATGTATATGGATGATGGTCCCGCTGTGGACATCTGGAGAGGACATGGGACAGGAAAGGACAGAAGAGGAGAGTTTCTGAAATTTACAGTTTACAGTGTAAGCATGAGAGTTAGAGTCTCAATGTTGATAAGCTAACAAGAGCTGTGGCTGCCCACACCATCTGACCTCAGCCTCACCCAACCCAAACAAGCAGACGGACTGTGTGTCTTCCCTGTGGACACGGTCCCAACTTCCACAGATCTGTACATCAGCCAGGAGCAGAATATCAGTGTTCTGCCCACTCCAGTTGCAAATATCCATGGTATCCTGTTATCTGCAGATAGGATTACTTAATGCACTTAGAAGGAAGTGTGTGTAGTGTGTGAAAGTGTGTGAAAGTGTATGAAAGTGTGTGAAAGTGTGTGGAGATCGCTATTGATGACATTAATGTTAAAAAAGTTTGAAGATTGTCTGAAAACTCAAGAAAAAGGTACAAAATGATTTAAAGAGCACATTTTCACGAGCCTGTGATCAGTCTGAGTGTTCATAGTCCTGTTTTTCAACAAAAGTGAGCACAAATCATCTCACCTGTTGTAGTTCTAACTGAGTCAGTTCTTTTTGGTCAGATTGTGTTAAAATAAAGCTCAGATTAAAATCTATCAAAGCCTTAGATGTTACAATTCAGATCTGTGAAGTGGCAACCACAGTAAGAATACAATAATCATTTATAAATAAATAAAACACACACCCACACACACCCACACACACACACACACACACACACACACCTATACCCGTTTCTCGGATTAGAGGGACAATTTTTGAAATTTTTGGTAAATCAGACTGGACATAGGGCTATGGGGACACCGGGTTCCAGTGGTGCTAGAGCTACAAAATACATATCAAAAATCATGAAAAAAATCAGCGAACCTATACACAACTTAAAATTTAAACATTTTCTTTGCCCGACTGAGATATAAAAAAGGCTATTTTTTCAGACTTTCAGGTGGTTTGTAGAGACTTTTCTGTAGCTCGGTCTATAAGGACAGTCTGGTGTACAAGGTCAGTGATGTCATCATACATATACACAAAGTATGTCCTGATTTGAAAGGACACATGGTGTGTAAAGCCAGTCCACTGTACACACACACATTAAATAAATCTGGTTTGAAAGGACACATGGTGTGTAAAGCCAGTCCACACATACGCTGAGTATAACCTGCTTTGAAAGGACACGTGTATTATAAGACTGTGACTGATACATCATTTTAATAAAATTAAATAAAATTGAATAAATTAAGACTATATATTAGTTTTCTCTGTTGAGCATTACAATTTGACATACAAGTTTAAAAAGTTTACAGAAAACACCACGGCTCTTATCTGTTGTGATCTACTAACAGGTGGGCAAAGTGTCATTAAAACAACTAGAAGCATAACACAACAGTGCTTGCATCCACTAGAACAAACTATGTATTATAGAGTTTTTCATTGTCCTGGAGCAACTGCCACTGAGTGGCTGACCAATAAAACAGCACCTTTGCGCTCCAGGGGCGAGTCGGGTTGACACCATGACTTATACATGAGACTTATATCAACACACAACACATTTGTTGAATTACTGAACTATATTTAATTTAGCCAACTCAAGAATAAATTCCTTAAAAGGACAGCATTGTAAAAATTACTGAAGGAAAATAAAAGTGAATCCTGGCATTAAAAGGCCCAGGCTAACAACATATCAAAACAAAACGCTGCCTGTGAGCACAATGTAGTCACCTACATAATTTTTGAACGGAGGACACTAACCTTGTAAACATGCCTAGATAGGTAAAGGCTCAGACTGTCCAAAAGTGCATTTAGTGTTTAGCATTTTTTTTTTTTTTAAAGGCCAATCCTCTGTTGCGCACAAAATCTCGAATGTTTTGAATAGATCTCCTCTCCAAGATAGGTTGTTCCTTTTCTTTGCACTTCAGACACTGCTCGTTGGTGACAGTGATACCGTTTTCAATAAAAGGCTTCATATGTTTCATCACCGCTCGTATCTCCTCCCCAGACCATGGTCTCTTCACACACCGCCTTGATGAAACACATAAACCTGATCAATAAAACAAAAAAATGTCAAAGTTCAAGTTTCAAAAAGATCCTGTGAGATGCACTTGTAGGTAGAGATGGTGCTGTTCAAAATTGCCAAACAAGCTGGTACTTGTGTAAACATTGTGTGTCATAATAAATCGACTTTAGATCTGATAAAATTCAAGTTTGATCGTTTTCATTATAATGATAGTTCATTATACTGCTTGATAAACACAAAATACATTCAGCTTCTTTATGTGTTATATAATGTCTAACCACATGATGTTGGTGTTGACTGCACATTAGCAAGTGCGCCTAGTGATGGACATGGCATCTCATTTAAATCATACCTTGAGTAACCGAGTCAGGGACAGGAGGTGAACCAGAAGTCACACAGGCATCATTCCCCTGGTCATCTACAAGATATAGCATGGTATAAATGTATGGGCTTAAAGAGGCTTTCTGTCTACCAATCAAACATCATGGGCACGAAGGGGATACTAACAGCCAATTCTATTATAGTAACTATACTCATGGCAATGCTGTTGAACTGGATGAAGTCAACAATACCTTGAGTAATAAGTTCACTGGGAAATGATGTAGATTTTGCACAGGCCAA
Organism: Taenioides sp. WSHXM2023; assembly: GCA_029959045.1. Lineage (NCBI taxonomy): Eukaryota > Metazoa > Chordata > Actinopteri > Gobiiformes > Gobiidae > Taenioides > Taenioides sp. WSHXM2023. Next base: position 4,996,350 of record CM057086.1, on the reverse strand, counting down.
ATCTTGCCTGTTTTAAACTGATGAAACATCAAAATACTAGTCATAAAGCATTAGTGTCACAATTAGGAATGGAACAACTACCGGTTTCACAATAAACCATGTTAAAATGTACTGATGGTTAGTAATATTGTTCTATACACAATAATCACAAGTTATAGTAATATAGTGTAGTGTTAATAGTAAAGTCTGATTTCATTTTTAATGCAATGAAAAACAGAGATGCAAGTGGCATTAATGAAACAAGAAAGCATCATTATCATACGTGGATGTGTGCTGTTAAAATACGTTATTGCACATTTCACTGGATGTTCAACGTTTATCTGACACCATTGTCTGTAAACAGGACTGTGCTGGACAATGAAATCACCATTTCTATTTTCAAAGGATATTTAAACTGTAGATACATTTAGTAATTATTACTTTTTTACAACCAAACAAATCAATACATAATTTAATCAATAAAAACAATCAATTAACTTGCTTAGAAATTGCATAGATCTGCTTAATTTATGATTTGTTGACTTTGAAATATAAAACGTGTTAAAAAGTTTGGAGTGTGTGCATCTGTTTTTCAACTCATTTTAACAAAACAAATTATTGATAATGTGGATGACTATAATTGAAATTTGTATACTGTTACATCCCAAGTCAAAATCAGCTGACATAAGGTTAATCATCCATATAAACTATCACTGGAAAATTCCTGACTGACATTTCTAATAGTGATGCATGATAATGCATTTTTCAGCCGATACCGATAACCGATAATTTTCTCCACGTTGCATCTCCTCCGCGCTCACTCAGACGGAGGAAGAATAGATTCTGAGAAGGGAGAGGTGCTGGCCTGGGCTGAAGCAGGCTGTATAGCGCGCGTCATTAAATTGGAAGGAAAACTGTTCATGTTATTATCGGAAAACATTATCGATTGACTTTTAATTATCGGTATTATCGGCATGACGTCATAATTTGCTATTATGGGCCGATAATTATTGGCCACCAATATTAGCGTGCATCCCTAATTTCTAACATACTCTAACTCACAGATCCCAGCTCATTACATAAGATATGTTGGGCAAACTTTGAGTACATCATTAAAAATATACCTTGACCTGCAATCTCGGAGAAGTGAGGCAAACCAGAAGTCACAGAAGTTAATATTTCTTCACTGTCACTGATAGATTTTTCTGGCAAAAAAGAAAAAAAAATGGTATCAACTACACAGCACATACAGGTTTGCAATAACAGTATCTAAATATATAAAAAAGTCCATTTTAAATATTTCATCAATACAACTGCAAATTCTATAACACAGAATACAACAATTTCATTTGCCTTGGGAGACACAGACAAACTCAAGGTATGCAAGGACACTGTCCTTCAGGCTCGTAATGACATCTGAGCTCAAACTGAGTCTTTCACTGTTTCACCTCCAGTGTGTGGCCACTCAGAAAAACACACGGGTTGAGGGGACACTGTGGTTAGAAAAGACCATCTGTACTAAATAGAGGACATTTCCACCACCGCTGCCAGATGTTTGCTAAAATACTGAAAACAGTGTTCCAAGCAACATCATAACACTTCTAACCATTGGTCAATTTCAAAACAAAGGTCAATTTCAACTCACCTCACAAGCAGAGTCGTTTGGCACAGCTCTGGATGATTGACACGCTAATCTCAATTCGGTCTCTGTACAAGGGAACACAAGGAGATTCAGTGCTTGGCTTTCCTTAAGTCATAAAACCACATATAGGCATAACGTAATCAATTCACATCCCTGACAGTTACAATTCTACTCAAAATATCCATCAAGACACAAACAAATAATCAGAAATGTCCCAATATTGATGCATATTTCATGCAGCAAACCTTCAGGCATGCCATGCATTGCCAGAAGTTAGCAACATTTACTCAAAACTGACCACTGGTAAGTTCTTCTGAGAACGCATGGGGTGACAACTCCTGATGCTGGACACCAACTTCACCAATTCCCTCTTTCAGGGAAGAAGTGCCACATTGACCTCCAACAGAATGCACCTAAAAAAGATGCAAAGATGAACAAGCATCAATGGTACAGTGTCCGTCTGGTCAAGTGGGACACTCTCAGTCAAACCTCAAAACACTCAAAAAGATGTTGACAGGGAAATGCAATGTTAAATGATGACTATCTGTACTAACAACGATTTTAAGACACTACATGCAGTATAATTGTAATGAACTGATAAACATGACCTTTACAAACCACACCATTTACAAAACTAAACATTCATACAGTCTGTACTAAACAGATGAATCCAAGCTAACCTCATGCTCAGAGCTGTCTGCTGTAGGACTAGATGACTGACAATCTGCTCTTAATTCTCTCTCTGTTGAAGAGAACACAAGACATGAAGGCATAGTGCTTTGCAAGACCCCAGGGTTTAACAAGTAGTGCTTACTCAAGCAGGGACTCACCTGTGAATGAGTCTGTAGAGCTAACATTGGGCTCCAAGTCATGGGCAATAAGCTCTGCAACACACTGTTGACCAGAAGGGATGCTTGCAATCTTTAGCTGTGTATGAAAAGTTGAACAGATATTGTAAACATCTGGCAACCACAGTGGAAATGTCCTTTATTCACTATGAATGGTCTTTTTTAACCACAGCGTCCCCTCAACCCGTGTTTTTCTGAGTGGCCACACACTGGAGGTGAAACAGTGAAAGACTCAGTTTGAGCTCAGATGTCATTACAAGTCTGAAAGAGTGTCCTCACATACCTTGAGTTTGTCTGTGTCAGACACACATACATACTTAAGCATTTTCTGTTTTACCTTTACTTAAATAGAGAGTTCAGGGTTAGTAAGTCATTCCCTTGCTATTAGGGATGGAAGTGCTGTAGGTTGGAAGAAGAAGGAGACAATTTTCTACAATAAAGACCACTAGTAAAACAGCAGGTAACTAACTGATAGGAGGAAGGAAACTGATTATTCTCTCACTAGCCACAGCACTACACAACCTCTAACTGCAAGGACATAGGGTGATTAACCTTTACCTATTTAAGTAAAGCAAAAGTAAAACAATACAAAGAAGCTAAAGTGATTGTGTGAATAAAAGGTGCATGTGTGTGATTGACACAGACAAACTCAAGGTATGCAAGGACACTGTCCTTCAGACTCATAATGACATCTGAGCTCAAACTGAGTCTTTCACTGTTTCACCTCCAGTGTGTGGCCACTCAGAAAAACACACGGGTTGAGGGGACACTGTGGTTAGAAAAGACCATCTGTACTAAATAGAGGACATTTCCACCACCGCTGCCAGATGTTTGCTAAAATACTGAAAACAGTGTTCCAAGCAACATCATAACACTTCTAACCATTGGTCAATTTCAAAACAAAGGTCAATTTCAACTCACCTCACAAGCAGAATCGTTTGGCACAGCTCTGGATGATTGACACGCTAATCTCAATTCGGTCTCTGTACAAGGGAACACAAGGAGATTCAGTGCTTGGCTTTCCTTAAGTCATAAAACCACATATAGGCATAACGTAATCAATTCACATCCCTGACAGTTACAATTCTACTCAAAATATCCATCAAGACACAAACAAATAATCAGAAATGTCCCAATATTGATGCATATTTCATGCAGCAAACCTTCAGGCATGCCATGCATTGCCAGAAGTTAGCAACATTTACCGTATTTTCCGGACTATTGAGCGCACCTGAATATAAGCCGCATCAACTAAATTTTCAAAGAATTTTATTTTTGTACATATATAGGCCGCACCTGTCTATAAGCCGCAGGTGTCCACGTCTTCAAGAAGTTTTCAAGTTCCGAGCATCTGCTTGTATTGCCTCTGAAAGCTTTTGTCGTCTTTTTGCATTGAGTCAGTTCGTCACGCGCGAGAGTCGCTCTGGCGCTCTACAGCGCATGTCTCGAGCAGAAAGAGCCGCTGTCCTGTCTGGGATCATGTCAGTGTCTTGTATCATGTCAGTGTCTTGTATCATGTCAGTGTCTTGTAGGATTTCAACAGGATTTCAGGCTCTCCCGGGGGTCGGGGTTAGTTGTATCGATCATGTATGAGTGGATGTCCAGCTACTGAAGTTTGAGACGTTTCGTCTCGTCATTTACGCCTCACCTGCATTTAACACATACGGGTCATTAAGACGTATCCCACTCACTAATGTTCATTTAGAAGCAGAACTTATTTTATCGCGCAGCGATAAACTGTTTTAGTGCTGACAACAGCGCTAGCGAGTGTTCTAACTAACCCTAACCCATGTTAACCGCACAGACAGCGGCGCTTTCTGCACTCAAGCTGCGCGCGCATCCGCTGTGTTCATAGACGAATAATCCGTCCATATATGAGCCGCATCGGTGTATAAGCCGCAGGGTTCAAAGTGTGAGAAAAAAGTAGCGGCTTATAGTCCGGAAAATACGGTACTCAAAACTGACCACTGGTAAGTTCTTCTGAGAACGCATGGGATGACAACTCCTGATGCTGGACACCAACTTCACCAATTCCCTCTTTCAGGGAAGAAGTGCCACATTGACCTCCAACAGAATGCACCTAAAAAAGATGCAAAGATGAACAAGCATCAATGGTACAGTGTCCGTCTGGTCAAGTGGGACACTCTCAGTCAAACCTCAAAACACTCAAAAAGATGTTGACAGGGAAATGCAATGTTAAATGATGACTATCTGTACTAACAACGATTTTAAGACACTACATGCAGTATAATTGTAATGAACTGATAAACATGACCTTTACAAACCACACCATTTACAAAACTAAACATTCATACAGTCTGTACTAAACAGATGAATCCAAGCTAACCTCATGCTCAGAGCTGTCTGCTGTAGGACTAGATGACTGACAATCTGCTCTTAATTCTCTCTCTGTTGAAGAGAACACAAGACATGAAGGCATAGTGCTTTGCAAGACCCCAGGGTTTAACAAGTAGTGCTTACTCAAGCAGGGACTCACCTGTGAATGAGTCTGTAGAGCTCACATTGGGCTCCAAGTCATGGGCAATAAGCTCTGCAACACACTGTTGACCAGAAGGGATGCTTGCAATCTTTAGCTGTGTATGAAAAGTTGAACAGATATTGTAAACATCTGGCAACCACAGTGGAAATGTCCTTTATTCACTATGAATGGTCTTTTTTAACCACAGCGTCCCCTCAACCCGTGTTTTTCTGAGTGGCCACACACTGGAGGTGAAACAGTGAAAGACTCAGTTTGAGCTCAGATGTCATTACAAGTCTGAAAGAGTGTCCTCACATACCTTGAGTTTGTCTGTGTCAGACACACATACATACTTAAGCATTTTCTGTTTTACCTTTACTTAAATAGAGAGTTCAGGGTTAGTAAGTCATTCCCTTGCTATTAGGGATGGAAGTGCTGTAGGTTGGAAGAAGAAGGAGACAATTTTCTACAATAAAGACCACTAGTAAAACAGCAGGTAACTAACTGATAGGAGGAAGGAAACTGATTATTCTCTCACTAGCCACAGCACTACACAACCTCTAACTGCAAGGACATAGGGTGATTAACCCTTACCTATTTAAGTAAAGCAAAAGTAAAACAATACAAAGAAGCTAAAGTGATTGTGTGAATAAAAGGTGCATGTGTGTGATTGACACAGACAAACTCAAGGTATGCAAGGACACTGTCCTTCAGACTCATAATGACATCTGAGCTCAAACTGAGTCTTTCACTGTTTCACCTCCAGTGTGTGGCCACTCAGAAAAACACACGGGTTGAGGGGACACTGTGGTTAGAAAAGACCATCTGTACTAAATAGAGGACATTTCCACCACCGCTGCCAGATGTTTGCTAAAATACTGAAAACAGTGTTCCAAGCAACATCATAACACTTCTAACCATTGGTCAATTTCAAAACAAAGGTCAATTTCAACTCACCTCACAAGCAGAGTCGTTTGGCACAGCTCTGGATGATTGACACGCTAATCTCAATTCGGTCTCTGTACAAGGGAACACAAGGAGATTCAGTGCTTGGCTTTCCTTAAGTCATAAAACCACATATAGGCATAACGTAATCAATTCACATCCCTGACAGTTACAATTCTACTCAAAATATCCATCAAGACACAAACAAATAATCAGAAATGTCCCAATATTGATGCATATTTCATGCAGCAAACCTTCAGGCATGCCATGCATTGCCAGAAGTTAGCAACATTTACTCAAAACTGACCACTGGTAAGTTCTTCTGAGAACGCATGGGGTGACAACTCCTGATGCTGGACACCAACTTCACCAATTCCCTCTTTCAGGGAAGAAGTGCCACATTGACCTCCAACAGAATGCACCTAAAAAAGATGCAAAGATGAACAAGCATCAATGGTACAGTGTCCGTCTGGTCAAGTGGGACACTCTCAGTCAAACCTCAAAACACTCAAAAAGATGTTGACAGGGAAATGCAATGTTAAATGATGAATATCTGTACTAACAACGATTTTAAGACACTACATGCAGTATAATTGTAATGAACTGATAAACATGACCTTTACAAACCACACCATTTACAAAACTAAACATTCATACAATCTGTACTAAACAGATGAATCCAAGCTAACCTCATGCTCAGAGCTGTCTGCTGTAGGACTAGATGACTGACAATCTGCTCTTAATTCTCTCTCTGTTGAAGAGAACACAAGACATGAAGGCATAGTGCTTTGCAAGACCCCAGGGTTTAACAAGTAGTGCTTACTCAAGCAGGGACTCACCTGTGAATGAGTCTGTAGAGCTCACATTGGGCTCCAAGTCATGGGCAATAAGCTCTGCAACACACTGTTGACCAGAAGGGATGCTTGCAATCTTTAGCTGTGTATGAAAAGTTGAACAGATATTGTAAACATCTGGCAACCACAGTGGAAATGTCCTTTATTCACTATGAATGGTCTTTTTTAACCACAGCGTCCCCTCAACCCGTGTTTTTCTGAGTGGCCACACACTGGAGGTGAAACAGTGAAAGACTCAGTTTGAGCTCAGATGTCATTACAAGTCTGAAAGAGTGTCCTCACATACCTTGAGTTTGTCTGTGTCAGACACACATACATACTTAAGCATTTTCTGTTTTACCTTTACTTAAATAGAGAGTTCAGGGTTAGTAAGTCATTCCCTTGCTATTAGGGATGGAAGTGCTGTAGGTTGGAAGAAGAAGGAGACAATTTTCTACAATAAAGACCACTAGTAAAACAGCAGGTAACTAACTGATAGGAGGAAGGAAACTGATTATTCTCTCACTAGCCACAGCACTACACAACCTCTAACTGCAAGGACATAGGGTGATTAACCTTTACCTATTTAAGTAAAGCAAAAGTAAAACAATACAAAGAACCTAAAGTGATTGTGTGAATAAAAGGTGCATGTGTGTGATTGACACAGACAAACTCAAGGTATGCAAGGACACTGTCCTTCAGACCCATAATGACATCTGAGCTCAAACTGAGTCTTTCACTGTTTCACCTCCAGTGTGTGGCCACTCAGAAAAACACACTTGTTGAGGGGACACAAAACAGATAAACTTGCTAGCATCACCTGTGAAAGTCATACAAATTCAAGATTTATTTAAACCAGATTGAATACCACCAAGAGGAGATTTAATTATTTAGACATCTGATGTGTAGGTTTTAAACAACAATTCATAAGAAAAAAAAAATGAAAATGACCCACCTCTTTACGCCAGGGCCATTCTTTCCTGCCATAGTCATAAGTAATTTCAGTTCCTGCCGCAATTTCCTTCAGTGCAAAAAGGCAGAGATGTGGCTTCCCTTCTGCTTCGATCAACTTCATTCTGCAATTTGGTGACCTGTGTTCATCATTTACCAGTCGCCCAAATGACCCATCTTCAAGTGCTCCATCAATACTGCAAATTTGGAAACATACACTAAACAGACATTTATAGTGACAATAGTGAATTGTACTATAGTTTTTAAGCACCAACACTAACACAACATCCAATACAAGTATAGTTGTTTGATGCATAGTTGATAAGTTAAAGAGCAACATGAGATCTTTGCTTCAGAAATCCTGACCTCACAATAGAAATCTAAACATTCATTCATTTTGAACGTACCACCATGTCTTCCGCTTCCATATGAATTCAAACATGAAGACTGAACATGCATTGTGGTACAGGTTCCGTCTGTGTTCAGCTTCAGCTGCATCAATAAGCTCCCCTCTATACTCCACCACAAAGTCTCCCTGTTTGAAAACGTCTAAAGTGAAGATACCACGACCTGAAGACACAAACATATTAGAGACACAGGAGTAGCAGCACTGCAAATAATCAATTAATTAAATATGTATATCTGTAAATTGCTAGTATGCTATGTTGTGCTTTTTTCAATTCTACATGTAGAATAAAGAAAACATGTCTAAGTGCAAAAAACACCAATAGCCAGGCTCACTAATAACTAAATTATTATTAAAATACCTTTAATAATTTTAATTTATATTGATGTTTGTACACGTCTGTGACAACCGATAACGTAATAATGGCCAATAATGTAATACCTGCCAATAACATAATAATTTTGGCCCTTTTTAAATGTAATAAAACCAATAACGTAATAACTGGCCGATAATGTAATAACATTTTGAGCCAATAACGTAATAACTTTTTGCCAATAATGAAATAAGTTATTACATTATTGGCTGGTTATTACGTTATTGGCCTAGCAATAAAATAAACTTTGATAATGTAATAACTACAGCCAATAATGTAATAATACAGCAATAAGACTGCATTTCTTGGAAATAAGGTGTTTTTTTGTTTATTTGTTTTTTGCTCTTTTGTGCAATTTGCTCATCAGAAATAGGTTTAGTGGATGCCATAGTTAATAATGTGGTTGTTTCTACTACTACTACTGTTATTAATACTACTACTACTACTACTGTTAGAACTACTACTACTACTACTACTACTACTACTACTACTACTGTTATTAGTACTACTACTACTACTACTGTTATTAGTACTACTACTACTACTACTACTGTTATTAGTACTACTACTACTACTACTGTTAGTACTACTACTACTACTACTGTTATTAGTACTACTACTACTACTACTGTTATTAGTACTACTACTACTACTACTGTTATTAGTACTACTACTACTACTACTACTGTTATTAGTACTACTACTACTACTACTGTTATTAGTACTACTACTACTACTACTGTTATTAGTACTACTACTACTACTGTTATTAGTACTACTACTGTTATTAGTACTACTACTACTACTACTGTTATTAGTACTACTACTACTACTGTTATTAGTACTACTACTACTACTGTTAGTACTACTACTACTGTTAGTACTACTACTACTACTACTACTACTGTTAGTACTACTACTACTACTACTGTTATTAGTACTACTACTACTACTACTGTTATTAGTACTACTACTACTACTACTGTTATTAGTACTACTACTACTACTACTGTTATTAGTACTACTACTACTACTACTGTTATTAGTACTACTACTACTGTTAGTACTACTACTACTACTACTGTTATTAGTACTACTACTACTACTACTGTTATTAGTACTACTACTACTACTACTGTTATTAGTACTACTACTACTACTACTACTACTGTTATTAGTACTACTACTACTACTACTACTGTTATTAGTACTACTACTACTACTACTGTTATTAGTACTACTACTACTACTGTTATTAGTACTACTACTGTTATTAGTACTACTACTACTACTACTGTTATTAGTACTACTACTACTACTGTTATTAGTACTACTACTACTACTGTTAGTACTACTACTACTGTTAGTACTACTACTACTACTACTACTACTGTTAGTACTACTACTACTACTACTGTTATTAGTACTACTACTACTACTACTGTTATTAGTACTACTACTACTACTACTGTTATTAGTACTACTACTACTACTACTGTTATTAGTACTACTACTACTACTACTGTTATTAGTACTACTACTACTACTACTGTTATTAGTACTACTACTACTACTACTGTTATTAGTACTACTACTACTACTACTACTACTACTGTTATTAGTACTACTATTACTACTACTGTTATTAGTACTACTACTGTTATTAGTACTACTACTACTACTACTACTACTGTTATTAGTACTACTACTACTACTACTACTACTGTTATTAGTACTACTACTACTACTGTTAGTACTACTACTGTTATTAGTACTACTACTACTACTGTTAGTACTACTACTGTTATTAGTACTACTATTACTACTACTGTTATTAGTACTACTACTATTACTACTACTGTTATTAGTACTACTACTACTACTACTACTGTTATTAGTACTACTACTACTACTACTGTTATTAGTACTACTACTACTACTACTGTTATTAGTACTACTACTACTACTACTGTTATTAGTACTACTACTACTACTACTGTTATTAGTACTACTACTACTACTACTGTTATTAGTACTACTACTACTACTACTACTACTACTACTACTACTACTACTACTACTACTGTTATTAGTACTGCTACTGCTACTACTACTGTTATTAGTACTACTACTACTACTACTACTACTACTACTACTGTTATTAGTACTGCTACTGCTACTACTACTGTTATTAGTACTTCTACTACTACTTCTGTTATTAGTACTAGTACTACTACTACTACTACTACTACTGTTATTAGTACTGCTACTACTACTACTACTACTACTACTGTTATTAGTACTAGTACTACTACTACTACTACTACTACTGTTATTAGTACTGCTACTACTACTACTACTACTACTACTGTTATTAGTACTACTACTACTACTACTACTACTACTACTGTTATTAGTACTACTACTACTACTACTGTTATTAGTACTACTACTACTACTACTGTTATTAGTACTACTACTACTACTACTACTACTACTACTACTACTACTACTATTAGTACTACTACTACTACTACTACTACTACTACTACTACTGTTATTAGTACTACTACTACTACTACTGTTATTAGTACTACTACTACTACTACTGTTATTAGTACTACTACTACTACTACTGTTATTAGTACTACTACTACTACTACTACTACTACTACTGTTAGTACTACTACTGTTATTAGTACTACTATTACTACTACTGTTATTAGTACTACTACTACTACTACTACTACTACTGTTAGTACTACTACTGTTATTAGTACTACTATTACTACTACTGTTATTAGTACTACTACTACTACTACTGTTATTAGTACTACTACTACTACTACTACTACTACTGTTATTAGTACTACTACTACTACTACTACTACTACTACTACTACTACTACTGTTATTAGTACTACTACTACTACTACTACTACTACTACTACTACTACTACTACTACTACTGTTATTAGTACTACTACTACTACTACTACTACTACTACTACTACTACTACTACTACTACTGTTATTAGTACTACTACTACTACTACTACTACTGTTATTAGTACTACTACTACTACTACTACTACTACTACTACTACTACTACTACTACTACTGTTATTAGTACTACTACTACTACTACTACTACTACTACTGTTATTAGTACTACTACTACTACTACTACTACTACTACTGTTATTAGTACTACTACTACTACTACTACTACTACTACTGTTATTAGTACTACTACTACTACTACTACTACTGTTATTAGTACTACTACTACTACTACTACTGTTATTAGTACTACTACTACTACTACTACTACTACTACTGTTATTAGTACTACTACTACTACTGTTATTAGTACTACTACTACTACTGTTATTAGTACTACTACTACTACTACTACTACTACTACTACTGTTATTAGTACTACTACTACTACTACTGTTATTAGTACTACTACTACTACTACTGTTATTAGTACTACTACTACTACTACTGTTATTAGTACTACTACTACTACTACTGTTATTAGTACTACTACTACTACTGTTATTAGTACTACTACTACTACTACTACTACTACTACTACTACTACTACTACTACTACTACTACTACTGTTATTAGTACTGCTACTGCTACTACTACTGTTATTAGTACTACTACTACTACTACTGTTATTAGTACTACTACTACTACTACTGTTATTAGTACTACTACTACTACTACTGTTATTAGTACTACTACTACTACTACTACTACTACTACTACTGTTATTAGTACTGCTACTACTACTGTTATTAGTACTTCTACTACTACTTGTTTTTAGTACTACTACTACTACTACTACTGTTATTAGTACTAGTACTACTACTACTACTGTTATTAGTACTAGTACTACTACTACTACTACTACTACTACTACTACTACTACTACTGTTATTAGTACTGCTACTACTACTACTACTACTGTTATTAGTACTACTACTACTACTACTACTGTTATTAGTACTACTACTACTACTGTTATTAGTACTACTACTACTACTACTGTTATTAGTACTACTACTACTACTACTACTACTACTGTTATTAGTACTACTACTACTGTTATTAGTACTTCTACTACTACTACTGTTATTAATACTACTACTACTACTACTACTAATACTACTACTACTACTACTACTACTACTACTACTACTACTGTTATTAGTACTACTACTACTACTACTGTTATTAGTACTACTATTACTACTACTACTACTACTACTACTACTACTACTGTTATTAGCACTACTACTAGTACTACTACTGTTATTACTACTACTACTACTGTTATTAGTACTGCTACTGCTACTACTACTACTGCTACTACTACTGTTATTACTGCTACTACTACTACTGTTATTACTGCTACTACTGCTACTACTACTACTGTTATTACTGCTACTACTGTTATAATACTATGATTACTATTATTACTACTACCACTAAATGGTCACATTTATACAGAGCTTTTCTACCTTCATGGGTACTCAAAGCGCTTTACATCAAGGATTCACCCATTCACTCACACATTTGCAGTGTGTGCAGACACTGGAGGCAAGGTGGGTTAAGTGTCTTGCCCCAGGACACAACGACAGTATGGTGGGAGTGTAGACAAGTGGCTCTACCAACTGAGCTACTGCTGCCCTACTACTGCTACTGCCATTAGTACTTTTATTACTACTGCTACATCTGCTACTGTTATTACCGCTACTACAACTACTATTATTACTACTACTGTTATTACTAGTACAATTACTACGATGACTACTACTACTGTTATTATTATTACTACTACTACTACTACTTTTTTCACTTTTTCAGCCACTGAACCACTTCTAGTTATGATTTTAAGAGCCAGTTTAAAATTGTTTTATTGTACAAAATGTTCTATTTAGATTATTAATAATTAGCTTAGGCAGTGTCTGTGAAGACTCCATATCACCAAAAAAACATTTAAAAATAAATAATCTGTTTTTAATGTTTTGTCTTTTATCCAAGAGACTTTATGTTTTATTAGTGTCTCTGTTGGATGGTGCATAGTCAAATTAATTTATTTGATTTTGTTGAAAAAAATTAATTCAAACTTTTTTCAAACATTTCTCAATGGAACTGTTAAAGTGATTCAGTCCTCACTGAGATCTGTACATAACTGGACTGGCACCAAACCACATTATACAACATAGAACAGGGCTCTCCACCCAGGAGCTCTCAACCACTTTACAGTAACCTTCATAGGAATCCAAGCCTTGATTAATCAAATTTGATTTCTCTCTTGGCAAACCAACATTTGTATTTTTCCAATCAAATTCTTAAAATCAGATACAATTTTGTAGGTGCTCACCTCCTTCAGGCACAAAATGATTATTTGCCAATTAGCTGTGAATGAAACTGTTGGGCTGCAGTCGACCCTGGCAGTCAGTGATATGAGATCACAGCAGCAGGACCAAAGTACAGAGGATAAAACCATACCACAGTACTGTGAGGGAGATTCCTTTTTCAATCAAGGCAATGAAAGACACCATTTGTTGACAGTTGAAAAATGTAAACAATAAGTGTGAGCCTGAAGTGTGTCAGTGCTGCATACAGACATAACAAAGTGCACATGCAGCTAAATTAAAAGTTTTTGTTGTTTTAAAAGAGAAAGTGTGTTCTGGACATAAATATTATCTACAAAAACATTTTCTTTAGGTTGAAAAAAGCTATGAGAATAAATGTTATGTGGTTTCCTCATATAAAAAACATACCTATCATGTGTATTATAAATAAATGTAACATATTTTATGCCACTTATTTGTGTGTAAAGGACACTCAGTCAGCTGTCAGGGTGCAAGCAGCAAACAATGTACATTCAGTTTTACTGACTACACAGACTACAGAGATCTGACAGTGAAATAGTGAGCCTCACAAGCACCAAATGAACTTAAATAATTAAATAATATTACTATATAATATTACACACATAAAATTATGAATTCAACATTGGATCTCACAACCAAAAATAAGGAAAGGGTGCTGCAAAGTGTATATCTTGATTAATTGGCCATCCACTATTTTTGAAAAAAAAAAAAAAAAAAAAAAAAAAAAAAAAAGTAGTAGTAGTAGTAGTAGCAGTAGCAGTAGTAATAACAGTAGTATCAGTAGTAGTAGTACTAATAACAGTAGTAGTAGTAGTAGTAGTACTAATAACAGTAGTAGTAGTAGTAGTAGTAGTAGTACTAATAACAGTAGTAGTAGTAGTAGTAGTAGTACTAATAACAGTAGTAGTAGTAGTAGTAGTAGTACTAATAACAGTAGTAGTAGTAGTAGTACTAATAACAGTAGTAGTAGTAGTAGTAGTAGTAGTAGTACTAATAACAGTAGTAGTAGTAGTAGTAGTAGTAGTAGTACTAATAACAGTAGTAGTAGTACTAATAACAGTAGTAGTAGTAGTACTAATAACAGTAGTAGTAGTAGCAGCAGCAGTAGTACTATTAACAGTAGTAGTAGTACTAATAACAGTAGTAGTAGTAGTAGTAGTACTAATAACAGTAGTAGTAGTAGTAGTAGTACTAATAACAGTAGTAGTAGTAGCAGTACTAATAACAGTAGTAGTACTAATAACAGTAGTAGTAGTAGTACTAATAACAGTAGTAGTAGTAGTACTAATAACAGTAGTAGTAGTAGCAGTAGCAGTACTAATAACAGTAGTAGTAGTACTAATAACAGTAGTAGTAGTAGTAGTAGTAGTAGTACTAATAACAGTAGTAGTAGTAGTAGTAGTACTAATAACAGTAGTAGTAGTAGTAGTAGTACTAATAACAGTAGTAGTAGTAGTAGTACTAATAACAGTAGTAGTAGTAGTAGTAGTAGTAGTAGTAGTACTAATAACAGTAGTAGTAGTAGTAGTAGTAGTAGTACTAATAACAGTAGTAGTAGTAGTAGTACTAATAACAGTAGTAGTAGTAGTAGTACTAATAACAGTAGTAGTAGTAGCAGTACTAATAACAGTAGTAGTAGTAGTAGTAGTAGTAGTAGTACTAATAACAGTAGTAGTAGTAGTAGTAGTAGTAGTAGTAGTAGTAGTAGTAGTAGTAGTAGTAGTAGTACTAATAACAGTAGTAGTAGTAGTAGTAGTAGTAGTAGTAGTAGTAGTAGTACTAATAACAGTAGTAGTAGTAGTAGTAGTACTAATAACAGTAGTAGTAGTAGTAGTAGTACTAATAACAGTAGTAGTAGTAGTAGTAGTAGTATTAGTAGTAGTAGTAGTAGTAGTAGTATTAGTAGTAGTAGTAGTAGTTCTAACAGTAGTAGTAGTAGTAGTACTAATAACAGTAGTAGTAGTAGAAACAACCACATTATTAACTATGGCATCCACTAAACCTATTTCTGATGAGCAAATTGCACAAAAGAGCAAAAAACAAATAAATAAACAAAAAAACACCTTATTTCCAAGAAATGCAGTCTTATTGCTGTATTATTACATTATTGGCTGTAGTTATTACATTATCAAAGTTTATTTTATTGCTAGGCCAATAACGTAATAACCAGCCAATAATGTAATAACTTATTTCATTATTGGCAAAAAGTTATTACGTTATTGGCTCAAAATGTTATTACATTATCGGCCAGTTATTACGTTATTGGTTTTATTACATTTAAAAAGGGCCAAAATTATTATGTTATTGGCAGGTATTACATTATTGGCCGTTATTACATTATCGGTTGTTACAGACGTCACCACTGGTGATGCGTAACCCCTCAGTCTAGCCTGCAGTGTGTCAAAGTCACTCACCTTTAACTGAATTAATAAATTTGATTTCCAACATTGAATTCTTGTCTCTTCTTGCAAGGATGTGATTAATGGCATCCTGAAAGGGAGTAGTTCTCCGTGGCATGATAGAATATGCTAAGGAAATTAAGATAAAACATGTAAACAACATCAAAACTT
Source organism: Taenioides sp. WSHXM2023 (assembly GCA_029959045.1). NCBI lineage: Eukaryota > Metazoa > Chordata > Actinopteri > Gobiiformes > Gobiidae > Taenioides > Taenioides sp. WSHXM2023. The sequence goes on along the minus strand of CM057086.1, from coordinate 4,979,902 downwards.
CAATCCTTCACAAGTTTATGCTTACAAGGGCATTGGATGAGAAGCACCCCCCATGTTAGCGTGTTTAGTTTAAGGTTATTTTAGTTTGGTGATGGAGTGGTGGAGGGATACTGGTTACAGTTAAATGGATGGAGGCGAGGCTGTATTTGTGCTGAATTCATTGACTGTGTTCCCCCTGTGTTGATTAAGCCAAGTATCTGACATGCTCCACCCGATTTTTTTTATCTCACTAATAGCATGGATATTGAAACTGTTTCAAATGAGTTCTATGCTTTCATTACATTCACATAACAGACACAGACAAGGCTATGTCTGAGTTGTTTTAACAGAAAGCAACTTTGCACTGGCAGATATTAAAGAGATACTTAAATGTCCTAATTTAACTAAAGCATAACTCTGACTTTGCCTAAACCTGTCTGTGAAACTAGGCTTTAGATCTCTTAGGAATGTAATGTGCTTCATTAACACAACTATAAGTGAGCAAAAAAAAAAAAAAATGTTTTTTTTTTTACAATATTATGTAAACAAATGTGTGCAGAGTGATGTCAATAATTTTACTGTAATTAATTTCATAAAAAGTATAAAAAGTTATATTTGTAATGGCCTTCCAATGTTTCCTTGGTATTTTTGACAGAGCCCATCTTGTAATATCTTAATATCTTTAATAATCATCTAAACACAGAACAGGAGGAAAACAGCTCCAAACTAAAGTTTTACTGTATACTAGCCAACACTGTCCACCACAAAAAAGACAGGTGTGACAGGTGTGAGGACTACTGCTACTGCTCCTACTACTGCTCCTACTACTACTACTACAATTACTGCTCCTACTACTACTGCTGCTCCTCCTCCTACTACTACTACCACTACTGCATCTACTACAACTACTGTGTCTACTATAACTACTACTACTCCTACCACTAGTACAATAGGTAGTAGTACTAGTAGTAGTAGCAGCCATTGTTACATTAAAGTGACAAAAAAGTAATCCTGCACCCTGAAGCACTATATCTTGTCCTGAAAAAGGCCTATTATTAAACTCAGTGAAACATTATATACTCGTGTAAGTTCTTAGTTCTTACCGTGAAACACGTGATGAGATTAGGCCAGGGTAAACAAAAATAACTATCCCGATGTTTGGGTCAGACCCGCCCCGCGTGTCGCTGTGACCTCCGTGATCCGTTCCCCGTGCTCCGGTCCGGGCTCCGCTGTCCGCTCCTCGTGGTCCACGGCCCGCTCCTCGTGATCCGCTCTCCGCCGTCTGCTTTCCACCGTCCGCACCTCGTGGTCCGTTCCCGGCACACGCACCTGCGGCCTCCCCACGGCGGTGCCCGCTCTGAACCACTATCTGTGTCTGTCAGAACCTCCGCCTTTTAAAAGTTTTATAATTAACTTCTTATCTTTTCTCCAAACCGTGTATTGTCAAAACTTTGCCAAAATTAATAAATTAATAAGAAGCTGTCCCCAACCAGCCTTTCTAAATGAGTAAGGCTAATATGCGCATGCGCAGCGTCCAATTTTGCGCGTTTGTGTATAATCTCCCGCGTTTGTGTATAATTTCCCGCGCTGGTGTGTGCTGCATGCGGGGACAACTCCAACCGATAGGGGGCAGTGGCGGACACACAAATATACAACATATGTCAAGTTTTTGGTATACAAAGACTTTTGAGAAAAACACTTTTTGGGTATTAAAGCATGCTCAGAAACGGTTTTAAAAGGTCAATTTTATGAGGACAGCAAAATGTCCTCCTATAACAGACGGTCCTCATAGCTCTTTGATTTGTCTTGAAAATTGTCCCCCTAAGACGAAAAACAAACACACACACACACACACACACACACACTTATAGTACATATGACAGGTTCATGTTTGTCTAACTGTGACTTGGTTCGGTGGATAGTACCTGTGCTCAGGACTGATCATCGCTGTACATCAGTTAAGTGAGTTTATACCATAACTATTGTGCATTTTTATATAAGTAAGAATGTAAATAAGTAAGAAAGACTTTATTTATTGAGCACCTTTCACAGATAAAAAAATCACCAAATATTTCACAGAGTGCAATAAACAACATGTATGAGAATAAAAGAGAGATTACAGACACAGTCAATCAAACATTTGTCTAAATATCAGTGTCTCAAGCTGCTTTTGAAAAGAGTCAGTAGAGTCTGCCTCACAGTGGGCTAGGGCCAGGGCATTCCAGTCCTTTCAGACTGTGGCTGAAAGGACCGGAATGTTTTAAAACGGGTCTTTGGAACCAACAAAAGGCCCTGACCTGAGGACTGGAGGGTGCGGCCTAAGGTGTAAGTCACTGATGTACTGAGGCCCTGTTCATTTAGAGCTCTGTAAGTTAAAATCATGATTTTCAAATCAACACAGGAGTTTAACAGGAAGTCAGTGCAGTGAAGATAACATGGGTGTGGTGTGTTTAAGTGTGTAAGTTATAGTCCTTGTTTGGCCCAAGTGCCAGAAGCTGCAAACGGCCTATTAGTATCACAAACCGATGCTCCTAGTGGCCGGGAAGTGAACTGATGCAAAGTGACAACAAAAAAAGCCACATTTTTGAGTAAAATCTTTTTTTTTTTTTTACTTCTATGTGGAATTAACTGTAACACTTCACATAATCACCATGTTTCCTTTTATTGTTTTAAAAATGCTATATTCACCCAAAACAATGCACTAACATGTTTAATAAGTTTCACTTTTGACACTCTGAGTTCTGAGTCTCCCCTCCCGTTACTCTCTGTGCAAAGTCACTCCCCCTTCAGAGCACTATCACAACACAATCAACATGCATCCTGCTAATGAAACTACTGCACATCACGTCAGGTTTGTCAAGTTGTTGTGTTTTAGATTATGCTTTTGTAAATTCATGGAGAATTGTTGTATGGGAGCATGGGTGACGTAGGGTTGTGGGGCGGAGCCTTGTACAGACTAACCATAAGGAGAGTTTGAATAAGGCCCAGGAAAGATTGCTAGATTACTCAAACATGCATGGATGACATCTAGAGCCTCTTCAGCCAGGTTTTGGATGAGGGAACAACATTAGAACCTGGGAGAAAGATCCAGAAAATTGCTTAATACAACTACATTATGATGTGGGTTCATTTAAGTGAAGTTTTGAGTTTAAGGCAAAGAGTAGTTATAAATGTAAGTCAGTGCAGTGTCCCCACGTAGCCCATAAACGTGTGTGTGTGTTTGGGATTCCCTGTAGAGCAGGGACATCGTCTGTTTAAGTCCCAGCATGCCGTGGGGCGTTTGGACCCACATAAAACAACATGGCACTGGGTTTTCGTGAGATTCTGTGCTTTAACTTTTGAGGAGCATCGTTTTTCAACCATAAACACAAACATTACAATATGTGTGTGTTTAAAATGCACCAACACGATTTACACCGAGCAGAGGCACTTTAAAGTCCCATGTGGGAACTTTTGTATGCTGTGGATGTTTGCTTTAAAGGACCCATATCACTCTGTTTCTGATCTCTATTCTAATGTTGTTTCCTCATCACAAACACACCTGGAGTTGTGTTTTGTTTCATTCAAACATGTTTAACACACAAACCCTGCACATTTAGTAATTCTTTCAAACTGAAAACACTCTGTTCCACCTTGTGATGTCACGTGCACTCGACACCTAGCCCTTATATTTCCAAATACAACTATCAGTAAAAATGTCAAAACGACAGCCTCAGCACCTGCACCTGCACGCACCCGCACTGGCACACACCTACACCTGCACACACCTACACCTGCACACACCTACACCTGCACACACCTACACCTGCACACACCTACACTTGCACACCCCTACACCTGCACACCCCTGCACACACCTACACCTGCACACACCTACACCTGCACACACCTACACCTGCACACCCCTACACCTGCACACACCTACACCTGCACACCCCTACACCTGCACACACCTACACCTGCACACCCCTGCACACACCTACACCTGCACACACCTACACCTGCACACACCTACACCTGCACACCCCTGCACACACCTACACCTGCACACACCTACACCTGCACACCCCTACACCTGCACACACCTACACCTGCACACCCCTACACCTGCACACACCTACACCTGCACACCCCTGCACACACCTACACCTGCACACACCTACACCTGCACACACCTACACCTGCACACCCCTGCACACACCTACACCTGCACACACCTACACCTGCACACCCCTGCACACACCTACACCTGCACACACCTACACCTGCACACCCCTGCACACACCTACACCTGCACACACCTACACCGGCACACACCTACACCTGCACACCCCTGCACACACCTACACCTGCACACACCTACACCTGCACACACCTGCAGAGGTGCACGTGAGGCAGGACGAGCTGCACACATGTGCATAAAAACATGAGCACGACAGATGAGAGTGGAACACGTCACTATAATCTCCACACACTTTCCCATCAGCTGATCCATACAACCACACGAGCATCAAGTGAACACAAGTGTAATGACACATGTCATTACACAAGTGTAACAAGTGTAATGACACATGTTTCAGGACAATTTACACAGACAGCTCCTCTTTGAAAAGAAATCCTATTATTAATCCAAATGTAAGATCCAAATGAAAGCATCTTGTATTTATTTCTTTTAAACTCCGCCAAAAGTGAAGTGCAGATCAAGCAATAAACTTATGATATAATCAAAACAGTGAGGCACCAGCTCAGGAGCAGCAGGCCTGTGAGCAGGTGTGGGCGCTGCTTTCTGTCTGTCAATCAACTGAATCTGATTGGTCAGTTCCCTCTGCTTGCCATCTGCTGGTCCTGCAAATGAGCAGAATGTGTCACCCCCAAAACAACAGAATCTGATTGGACACATAGTTTTCTGTACTCAGGACATTACTCCTTCTTCTTTATGAAATGTTGGGTAGAATAAGATAAGATAAGATATGCCTTTATTAATCCCACAGTGGGGAAATTCCAGTGTTGCAACGCACAGTTCAAGGACAGCAGGAAAATGGAACATGCAATAAAACAAGATAATAGATAATTGATTAAAAATAATTTAAAAATAGACTTAAAAATAGACTCTAATGTAACACACTGTTCTGGTGGAGCAAAAATATAAAATACCAAAAAACTATTATGTACAATAAAAGTAACAGTGCAGCATATGAACAGAGTAAATCTCAGTAAAGTAACTTCAGTATATTATGTTATTTACAGTAATGACTCTGTTTATGTACAGACAGGATAAATATCAGTAAAGTGACATAAGTGAATTATATCAGAGGTCTTCAGTATTGCACATAGATATAGTTGAATGACACATGTTCAGTGTTAACAGTGTTCACACCTTAAAATTATGACTTTATGGATATATTTAATGCAATTTCATAATATTGATATTATTACATATAATATATGTTACAGGCACAGTTGATAATCAGGAGTTCTATCGAATGCTCTTCTACAAAAAAGTACAATTTATGTAAAGTTTTTTGTTTATTTGTTTTGTACATCAGTGATGGATCGTGACTAATTAGAGTATTAAAACAACAACAGCAATAATGATAATAAAGGAATGGTTGAAATCGTCCACTGCAGGCAGTTTAGTTCACTATAGCAAATATGGATTTAGTGTCTATCCCATAATGAGCAGATCACATGGGAAATCCAAAAACCTAAACCATATAACCAAGTATATGATTTATTTGACTATTCAGCAACACATTTAAATGGGCTTTCTATTGTTATTATTGCTGTTGTTGTTTTTAGGAGTTTTATGATTATTCATAAACCATCTCTGTTGTACCAAGAAATACATTTGAAATATTTTTTTACTCAACTGATTTTAGTCATTAGGGGATATACAGTAAATAAAGATTCGCTGTAGCGAGCTACATTGAAAGACGCCTGTAGTGATAATGATTCTTTTATGGGAGATTATTTCACATCCTCAAATCTCACACATTTTCACTGCTCTGGGGACATTATTAGGTTCAGTGATAAGAGTGATTATGCAGATCACAACAACAAGGTCAGGTCATTATGTTTGTTCCTGGGTCATGAATCATGAATAAGGGTAAAACCATGTTCTTGTTTTTTTTTTTCTCACAATAATCGTAATGCTAGCATTTGATGAGGAGGCTCATAATATATTCTGGGCTTACAAAAGGAGCTTTTCTCCTTTCATTTGTCTTAAAATCCAACAATAAAACCATCTGTCTCACTTTGCCTAAAGGACATCAGGCATTCTATAGAATTGGAAGGATTATATACTTTGCCTGTAGCATATATAAGTGCTGAAATGTCTGGGTCTTCTATGAAGGCCTGGAAGTCCCTGACTGTCCCCTCTGTGATGCCATGTGGTAATACAGGAAGTAAAAATGTAATTTCAGATGCAGAATTGCCAATCTACTGAACTAAAGGTCAAGGGAGGTGTTAACTTGACACATGCTGTGGGCCTCTCCTGTGGATAGCTGCACATCACACTAGAGTAGAGGAGTTTTTTTATTTGTACCAAAATGACTATGTGACACTGCTGAATCCTACATGTATCACCCATTAAGAACATCAAACTGGAGAAGGAAGTGCGTACGTCACAGTGGGCGTGTACCAGTGGAGCTGATCGGCAAAATAGTGTCTTGAAAATAAGCGATTAAAGATGACTCAGACATGCACGAATCACTCCAAATACAACTTCAGAGTGTCAGGGAAAAGAAACTATTATAAAAGCTCTGAAAAGTCCAGTTTGCAGAACAGTCTGACTTAAATATAACACTACAAACTGATTCTCAAATGTATAATCAATTGTTACCATACAACTCATTCAAAGAATAGGATTGCACACTTTTGAAAATTATGTAACTGTTATTTTTCTGACAAACATTGTGATTGCGAGTAGATTTAAGATTTACGTGGTGTGTACTTTAGATGTGAACTACAGGGTTAACTGTTTTTATGCAGAATAAGAAAAGAGATTTTGTTGTTACGCAAAGTCTGTCTGTCTTTTTATCAATTCTTACGTGTGATAATGTGAACTTTGAATGGAATCCTATTATTAAAACATAAATCACAAATACACAATCACAATGTTCGTCAGAAAAATCACAGTTAGATATTTTTCACAAAACAGGATGGGAGGGCATCTGACACAGAGATACAGAAGGTGGGGAGGGCATCTGACACACAGGGATAGAGGGAGGGCATGTATAGACATTGCTAACCCTAACCCAAAGCGTTCAGCCTTACTACCTTTTACAAAATGAAGTGCACTGTCCACGTTATCAATATATTTCCCATGATGCCATTGTCCCCCTGCCTCCCCCGTCCCCTCCCACACGCTCTCCTGCTCTCCTGTTAATGCTCCACCAAAAAAAACATCCCCAATCATTCTAATATGTTCCTACACAGATTTTACGGCTGCATTCTGAGAGCAGCGGCTGGTTCCCACACCCTATAGAAATCACACAGGACCCTACATAAATAAATAAGAACGCCACTCCCTCGTGATCCGTGCACATTGGACCGTACACAAACTAAAGCACAGCAGGGACGTTTAAAGGAACATTACAGGACATTATGGGACATTTTTGGACCCGTCTTGCCATGGGAGACACAGAGGAAGTGATGACGTGTGATATGGAGAGCGGGCGACTGTTTACATTGGCATATATCCACTGATAATCCAGCGTAAATACTGCTCTTATATTTAGCCTCATTATGTAATTGTTAGCATTACAGTGTCACATCTGATCTATGGGGCTTGTATTGAATAAATCTTGTGGACATGAGTTAGTTTGGATAACAACGCCATGGTTCGGAGCACAGGACGCAGTTCATTTAGATGGCGCCTCAGAGACTATACTCTGATCAATCAAAATAACTTTATTTATCCTATTTATTTATACTTCAGCTGCAAACAGAGCACCACTGCCAGTACAGACACGACGTTTCCATAAAATATAATAAAACGCATATTAATCAACACATACAGTAGTAATAACAGAAGCATTGTGGTAACAGAGGCCAGTGTGTGAGCTGATCTGTGTCTTTTCTCAGAACTCTGGTGTTGTAGATGGTGGCAACTATTCAACGATTTTGCTGCTGATTTTGCTGATCTTATTGATGTTTTGCAGTGACATCATGCTGGGGGTGTTCTACAGGATCAGCTGTAGACCGGTCCATTCAAATGTACTCGCCTTATCATCGACATCGACCCGTGTTTAGGTTGTGATCTATGGATCTTTTGAGTTTTGGCACAGGCCTAAATTTAAGTGCTTCCAGTTAGTTACACACCCAGGGAATGCTGATGCAGAGAATCAGTTGAGTGTTGTGATGGGTGAGACGTGAACCTGTTTGTGTTTCCGCAGAGAGAGGAGGCGCTGTTAACATTTTGAGTAGATGTGTTGTGTATGTGGAGTTTGCATGTTTCCTCCCCGTGTCTGGATGGCTTTCCTCCGGGTACTCCGGTTTCCCCCCATCAACCAAAAACATGCAACACCCCTATTAACAGTTTACAATCAAGGACCGTCAAGGAATTCCTCCCTCCTGTGGGCTCACCACCTGCAGAGGGGTTCATAGGGGTCTGGGTCTGGTGCACAGAGTAATGGGCAGCGTGCGGCCCCCGCGACCCAGCCGGATAAAGCGGAAGAAAATGGATGGGTGTTGTGTATTGAGTAGAAATAGTTTGTGATCAAAATGGTGCCCAGATATTTGTATGAGTGGACTTTTTTTTATTTTTTATTTAATCAGGAGGTCGCATTGAGGTCCAGAATCCTTCTCAAGAGAGATCTGGCCAAGGTAGCAGCAACACAATCAGAACAGTCAATCACAAAATATGACATTATAAAACCATTTGCATCTCTTGAGAAAAACACACACATCTCCATCACCACACACTGGGCAATTTTTTTTTTTAAACTTATCAAGTGACACCACAGATTCCAATGTAAGATCTTTCTCTTTATTTATGTTTATTTAAGGATCCCCATTAGTGTCTGCAATTGCACAGACTACTCTTCCTGAGGTCCACTCTCATCATAAAATCACACAAAAACACATTGACGTACATTAACAGTAAATCACATAACAGTGAATACATAACAACAACTTCTGTCATTACGGGAATAGGCAGAAAACACACACATCAGTTAATCACAGTTTGTTTAGCATTGATTTCTTGAGATGTTTTGTAAAAGTAAGGTGATTGTGTATCATCAGCATGCAGCATCATTTCTTGAGGCAGCTTATTCCAGTGAGAAACGGCTCTGTATACAAAAGTTTTTTTCAGTGCATTATTTCTTGGTTTAGAAAAGTAAAGCCATAGGAGGCTCGTGTTGTGTTATGCCCACGTCTGTTACAGGTGGGCTGTGGCTTTGAGAACAGGCTCTGAGGTCTGTGTGTCGTCCAGAACCAAACTACATGTCCGTCTCTCTTTGACTTTCATCCATGACAGTCTCTTAACACGGATTCTGAAAAGGCATCTGAGCTAGTCTTGCTGCTCGATTCTGAACTATCTGCAGTTTGTTCAAGTCTTTGTTGGCAGCACTAGACCACACAATAAGAAATTAAGTTCTGTAAATGACTCCACGCCCATGGTGCTGTAGGAAAAGGCAGATTTCCTAGCTCAGAGGCACAAAAGTGAAAAGAAACTGTAAGGAGCGAAATACAGATGAACCCATGGTATTTTCTGTGAATTGTTAGTGATGTCCAGCCACTAAACCATAAAGAGTGCAGTGGTGAGAAGGTCCAGTCTGTGCGGAGTGGAAGAAGCATGCATATAGTGCACTAGTGCCACCAAGTATCACCACAGTCCAGACCACAAAGAAAAGTTTTGTGCTTCATTGTTGGTAATGAGTGTGGGAGTGGTGCAGCGTCCATTTCTTTGGATCAGTTGAAGTCCAGCTGAGCCTGAGCCTGGAGCGGTGCGCTGGTGAGGCTGGTGTCCATGATTGCTGCGTTATTGTGGGGCTGGTGTTCCTGCAATCACTTGTGTACAGAGTGAAGAGAAGAGAGACACAGTGGAATGTAACCAAGCAAAAGTAGTAAAGTACTGTAACTTAAAGGTTCTATATTACACAAAATGAACTCTTGTGAGCTCCATTTTAGAATGTTGTTACCTCCTCAAAAACAGACCTGGAGTTGTGTTTTGTTTCATTCACATGTTCGAGTAACCTTTTATTATTAGTCTGTCTACATCTACAAAGCTCAAAATGCTCTGTTCCACCTCGTGATGTCATGAAGTGGTAGTTTTAAGTTAACAGTTTTTACCTTTTTCAGTACAGAATAGACTGTATAAAGAAGACTAAGCGAGTGTGACGTCACCCATAGCCTCCAGCTCCACCCAAAATGAAGCTCGCGACGCTCGAAGTTACACGGGAAAATTTAGATTTAGGATTTTAGGATTTAGGATAGAGAAATAAAAACATCAGGATCATGAGGAGTGGGTTAATACGAACAATTTAAGACCAAAATGATCAGGCTCGCTGCAGCAGTTACAGAGCGGGGCGACAATATTCCAACGTAAATCAACGGGAGCTATGTCCATTTATTTATTTGTTTTATTTGTTTATAAAAAGACATACAAGAAATGAATGAAAAGGATGTTATCTGCCCCCTTTTCCTTTTTCCACACAACACCTTAACACTGAGAGTTGCTTTAAAACATTTCATCAATACTGTACATTTCATTTCAATCACAATTTTTAATCAGTTGCAAACAGAAATCATCACTTTTATGCTCAACAACTTTTCATACATACATATTGCACTGGATTTTATGTATTTTGTAAATGCCATTATTGTACTTGATCCTTTGATTCCTTTATCAGAATTATTCCATAAATGAACTCCTTTCACAGCGATGCGTCGCTCCATAACTTTGGTTCTGAATCTGTTTTTTTTTAAAAAACATGTCGGTTCCTTTTAAATTGTTCTCATCTCAAACAGTCTTTGAATATTTACAGGTAATACATTGCACTTTGCTTTATATATAACTTTGAGGAAACTTAAGTCAACAATGTCATTTTCAACACTTTAGGTTGACAAATAATGGGTGGATGGCTCTCTTTAATGACTGTTGGTGATAATTCTCAAGGCTCTTCTCTATAAAATAAAAAATAGCTGTAAATTCCAGAGCTGAAATGATCCAGATGATTCTAGTGAAGGTGTAAAGCGTGTAAAAACACAGTGGAGCACTTCCTGTATTATCGCATGACATCACAAAAGAGAAGAACTCAGCCTAAATGTGCAGGGTTTGTGTGATAAACATGTGAATGAAACAAAACACAACTCCAGGTCTGTTTGTGATGAGGAAACGACATTAGAACATAGATTAGAAAATAGTGCAATATGAGCTTGTTGTGAGAATGTTTTCAGACATCACTCAGAGGTTGGTGGTTCAATCTCTTGTTGCGTCTTTGAACCTGAGTGACTGTGGTGCATTATAGCTCAATGATGGTCTGAGGGCAAACAAAATGGCTGCACATATAAGCCTAAGCCAAATAAATGTGTGCCAAAATGAATATCATGTGAAACGTGACCTGAGGGTGCAGCAGCTCCAGTGAAGAATCACCAAATGAAGATGTCTATAAGAATCGCTCAACAGTGACCAGAGAGTATGGCCTTTTCCTGTGGAGGTCAAACCTAAGTCATTTTTGCTGAAAGACTACAGCTTTTTAACAGTGTATGAACTGAATGAAGCCCATCTCCGCGTGAAAGGGCCCATATTATGCTATTTTCTGATCTATAATGTGATATTGTGTTGTTTCCTCATCACAAACAGACGTGGAGTTGTGTTTTGTTTAATTCACACATGTTTAACACACAAACCCTGCAGATTTAAGCCGAGTTCTTTTCTCAAACTGAAAACACTCCCCCAATACACCTTCACTAAAGTCATTTGGATCATTTCAGCCCTGGAATTGCCAATTGCTGCTGAACAAAAGGTAAAAGTACGGCTTCATGACATCACAAGGTGGAAAAGAGCATTGTGAGCTTTGGAGATGTGGACAGACTAATAATAAAGAGTTACTCAAATTTGTGTGAATGAAACAAAACACAACTCCAGGTCTGCTTCTGAGGAGGGAACAACATTAGAACATGACTAAAACGTCCCAAGAATAGAATAGAAGAATAGAACATGTAACAGAGGGGCTTTAGTGTCACTATGTTTAGATGTTCACCAGAACCACACAAGTTCAGAGATCTCAAATGAAAGTGTGTTAGCCGTTATCCTGACACAGTTTTAGGCTAATTATGATCTAAAACAAAAGGCAAGGCAAGGCAAGTTTATTTGTATTGCACAATTTGTACACAAACTAATTCAAAGTGCTTTACAGAATAAGAAATACATTAAAATCACAATACAAACAAATCAACATGAATAATCATTATGAAATTAAAAAAGAGAGAGAGAATAAATGCAGAATGAAAACCTTTCAGTCATGTGCACAGCTAAACAGAACCTGGATTTAAACAGAGTCAGAGTAGAGTCTGTCTCACATGTTCAGACTGTTCCAGGTTTTAGCTACAGAAAACTGAAACTCTGACTCCCCATGTTTAATCCTGGCACCTGCAGGAGGCCGGTCCCTGAAGTCCTCAGAGTGCAGATGGTTCATGTGGCACTAACATGTCAGAGATGAACTTTGGTGCTCGGCCATGGAGAGACTTGGACACAAGCAGATCCACTTTAAAGTCTCTTCTCTGAGCCACAGGGGGCAGTGCAGAGACCTGAGCACGGGACGCGTGTGCTCGGACTTCCTGGTTCGAGTCAGGACCCGAGCTCAGGAAAACGCAAAAAAGGTTTGCACTCTTTAAACAAAGCTCTGACCTAAATGTGGTCAATGGGTTGGTAGTATAAAAGTATAAAGAAGTGTGCTAAGGGAGTGTGACGTCTCCCACGGCATTAGCAGTTATCAACCAAAGAGCCAATCATGAGCAAGGCTGTTGAAGGGAACACCCCTTCCTGCATCACTGGTTTGGCAGGGGGTGGGCGCTTAGCAACAGTGTCAAGCAAATAAAAATGAGAATAAATAAAAAAAAATTAAAAATAATTAAAAACACCAGTATTATGCAGAGCAGGTTAATATAACGTGACCAGACCCCCTGTGTCCCCTGATCAGATTTCTCCGAAACGAGTGATTTGTCCCAAATTTACACAAGAATTGTCCCAGGTGTCCCTGTTTTGACCAATCTGATTCCTGCCAACAGCAAAAGAAGTCCTTCTGATGATGATTTACTGACTCACAGTTTTATTTACACCAGTCATCCCTTTTTTTACTTAGAAAATCTGGTCACCGCAGGTTAATACGAACATTCTCAGACCAAAATGACGAGCCTGTCAGCAACAGTTACAGACAGAGGGGCGACGCTTTCAATACAAAGTGAATTGGGGTCTATGAAGCCGGAAGCGTGCCCATGCTCACTTCCCGTTTGAGACGCCGCGGCTAAGGGGCTAACTATGTCACAGTCTATGATACCATGTGACACTCTAGATTATTTATAATTTGCGATTTTGGCAGGTTAATGCTAAAGGCTATACAGAAAAATACAGGGGATTTTTTTTGACGATCCGAGATGCTAATTGGAAGATGAAATGAAGAGATGAGATGATTCCCCTGAAGACAGAGTGCTCTTCTGATGTTTTAAAGTGTAGTGCTCTTTTAAAGTGTCAGATGGAGGAATAACAATGTAAAAGAGCTGATGTTCCACTGCGGCTAACACCAGAAGAGTTTAGTCAGAGCACAGGCTGTCCTCTGTCTGCTGCTCTGAGTTCACTACATATTTACACTTTATTACAACAGAAATAAATCAAAATAATCCTCATTCTAAAGCCCTTCAATGAACACCTGCTGTGTCCTCTTCATCTCCAGAGCTGTGGGCTGTAGGTCTGATGCAGGTGAGAAGTTCTGGTGTTTACTTTAATGTGAGCGGAGCAGGATCCTGTGAAGAGCAAAGTCCTGCTCTGTGGGATCTGTCCTCATGTTTATGGAGCAAGAGAAAGAAGAGGAGAGGAAGAAGGGTAGAGGGGAGGAGAGAGGGAGAGGAGGAGGAAGAGGAGGACGAGGGAGGAGAGAAGGTGACAGGGGGTCTCTCCTCATGTTTATGGAGGAAGAGGGGGAGAGGGAGAGGAGGGGGAGATAGAGACGAGAATGAGAGGAGGGTCTCTGCACTCTGGGATCTCTCCTCATCTTTATGGAAGAGTGGAGGAGGAGAGAGGGATGGATGAGTGGAGGAAGAAGAGGAGAGGAGGAACTTTTATGGTATCTTAACTGTTAACACATCACATATTTAGAGCACCATGTTTCCTTTTATTGTTTTGAAAATGCTATATTCACCCAAAACAATGTGTTAACGTGTTTCACTTTCGTTTTTGACACTCTGAGTCTCCCCTCCCTCTGCTCTCCATGCTAATTCACTCCCCCTTCAGACCGCTATCATAACAGAATCAGCGTGCATCCCGCTAATGAAACTACTGCACGTCACATCAAGTATCAACAAATCTGAAAATGTAACAGAAGAGAGAGAAGGAGGGAGAGAGAGAAGGAGAGACAGAGAGGGATGGATGGATAATAAATGATGGAGAGAAAGAGAAGGCAAACCAGAAAAACAGAGATGGAAAAGAAAATGGGAGCAAGAAGAGAGAGAAAGATGGGGCAAAGAGAAAAATAAGAAGAGGTAAGGGGAAGAGAGATGAGAGGAGAGAAAGGAAGAGAGAAGCGAGAGACAGAGGAAAAGCGATAGAGAGAGAAGAGGGGGAGAAATAAATAGTATGTAAGTTTATTTTTATTTTATTTTATTTAACCTTTATTTAACCAGGAAAAGACTCATTGAGATTAAAAATCTCTTTTCCAAGAGCGTCCTGGCCAAGAGGCCACAGTTATAGGTACAAAAACATCAACATATACACACAATTTAAAAACACAGATCAGTCAAAAAGCTTCAACAGGATCAATTAAAACAGTTACACACTAATGATTCTACATCCCTGTTATTTAAGATATGTTTAAAAGAGTCTAAGGAGACCAGCTCCTTTAATTTCAAGTCATTTTGCAACAGGTTCCAGGCCCAAGGAGCAGAAAACTGAAAAGCTCAGACCTAACCCTGGGAACAGACAATAAAAACAAATTCTGTGAGCGAAGGCTGTAGGCACCAGCATCTCTCTGAACTATGTGCCTTTGCAAGTACGAAGGAAGCTGACCAAGAATACATTTATATATAAGTAGGTACAAGTGTTTGAGTCTCCGTGTGGCCAGAGACGTCCAGCCCACACGAGTATACAGCACACAATGGTGTGTGAGCGCTTTGAGGCCAGTGATGAACCTCAGAGCTCCGTGATAAGCTGTGTCCAGAGCTCGCAGGCTCTGAGCTGAAGCGTTCATGTATACCACATCACCATAGTCCAACACTGACATGAAAGTGGCAGCCACAAGCTTTTTTCTGGCCTCAAAAGAAAGACAAGCCCGGATTCGAAAGAAAAATCCTAATTTCAGTCTCAGTTTCTTTGTTATTTGTTGTATGTGAAACGAGAATGAGAGTGAACTGTCGATCCAAATACCTAAATACTTATATCTGTCTACCAACTCAATTGGAGTATTTTCAGAAGTGCAAATTTGAGGGAGATTTGGAGTGAGTGTTTTAGAGGTTGTGAAAAGCATAAACTTAGTTTTGTCTGAATTTAGGGTGAGTTTTAGACTTAGGAGAGTGTTTTGAATGGTGTTAAAAGCGATCTGAAGTTGTTGAAGGGCTTGTAGTGGAGTGGATGATGTGCTGTACATTACTGTGTCGTCTGCATAGAAATGAAAAGAAAGTCTCTCCTCCCTTTGCTTTCCATGCTAATTCACTCCCCCTTCAGAGTGCTATCACAACACAATCAGCGTGCATCCCGCTAATGAAACAACCGCACATCACATCAGGTTTGTCAAGTTGTTGTGTACAGTTTTGTATCATGTTTTTGTATATTTATGGAGAATTGTCGTATGGGAGCATGGGGGACGTAGGCTTGTGGGCGGAGCCTTGTACAAGCTCGTACTGCTAACCGTAAGGAGGGTTTGCATAGGGCATTTAAAAGACAATATTTACACTTTACACTGTATTTTCTCCTCACTGGGGCTTGATTAGAGGCTTCACTTCATTTAACTGTTTTATCATGTCAAGATCAGAGTTTTCAGATGGAGCTGGGTCCTTGTATAGTGGCGGTGGGAGGGGACAGTGGGCGGGGGGACACAATTGGATGCGACACCTCTCTTGACTTTTTATGGTATCCGTGGTGAGGTCACAAATGGGGCCAGAGGAGCCAGTGAGGTGTAATGAAAACTACAGTCATCATTGCCATGGTACCCTATAATAATAAAAGTCTATGCAATCCCCCAGTAGTCCAGGTAGGGTTCAAATTGAATTCTGTCAACTTAAAGAAACAATATGTAACTTTTAAGGTGAGAGATCATCTGTGCTCATGGACATGATACTGGTATTGCTTTGCCTGGAATTTTCCATAGTATAACATTAAATTGAGTACAGGTACATGCGTCCTTATTGTGAACAGGCTCGTCTCTCCACAGATCTGACCTCTAACTTGACATCATAGTATCTCCTTTTGTCTCTATGGAGATAGATAGTTTTTAACGATGTTGTAGTAGTTTCTTCTCATTGACCCTCTGAAGTTGTATGTGGAGTGATTCATGTAATATTTGAGTCGTCTTTATTCTCCTGTATTCAAAACGTCATTGCTCTGATCTGCTCATTTGCTCCTCTACTGGAAGTCTGCGAACTTGTTTAAGTTGTTTTAGATGAAAATTGTGATTTAAAATGTCCAAATTATAACATAATAATCCACAGGTATCAGATTATAACTATAGAGCAGACACGCGCACAATAGGTCTGCTTTAAGTCCACGGAGTGAACCACCCTCGGGTGTGAACTGCCATATTTTGAGTCATATTTTACATAATTGCTCCTGCTCCTAATGTGTGATCCAACTCCTATTAGCAAACTCTGATTAGCCCTTTTGTAGTCTTTGTTTGGGTCAGAAGACGGAGCTGTAAATGGGGGACACTTTGTACCTTGTACCAGGCATAACAGATATGGGTAGGACTCACTTACATTTACTTCAGAATCAGAATCAGAATCAGAAAAGCTTTTATTGCCATTGTCAGTGAACACAATTCACAGACTAGGAACTTGCTTTGGTGATGAGATGCAACATAGAACACTGAATAGTAATAATAATAATAATAATAATAATAATAATAATAATAATAATATAAAGTAGAGATATCACTATTAAAAAAAACAACAACAACATTTTTTCAAAAGAAATGATACTTTTACTTGAGTCATATATTGTTTAATATTGTGGATGCTCCGGAAGCTAACGCAGTACCACATAATTATTCTGATTTATTTCTGTATCCATTTTGGTCTAAACAAACGGATCAGGAAATTCAGTACCCATCATGCACCTGTCTCTCTGCACATACCCTAATGATATCTGAAATAAGCCTCTTTCATTTGTGTTAAAATGTACAGCAGTGATAGAGGTCGGGTAAACATGGCCGTACAAACTGAAATCCATTATCGTGGTTAATGCAGCTGCTGCTTGTGCTAATTGCACCACTGTATTCGGCTCATTATTGTTTGTTTCAAGCTTTTCTATTAATAACAGGCTCCATTCTCTATAAACAACAATCCACTACAAACAAGAAGAGAAGAGAGGAGAGAAGAACGACAAGAGATGAGAAGAGAGAAAGGAAGAGAGATGAGAGACAGAGGAGAAGAGATCGTGAGAGAAGAGAGGGGGAAATAAGAGTAGGTAAGAGGTAGAAGAGATGAAAGGAAGGAGAGAAGAGCGGAGGAGATAGGAGAGATGGAAGAGAGGGAGAAATAAGGAGGTAAAGGGGAGGTGAGAAGAGAGAGGAGAGAAAAGAGACAAGAGAGATGAGAGGAGAGAAAGGAAGAGAGATGAGAGACAGGAGAAGAGATAGAGAGAGAAGAAAGAGGGAGAAATAAGAGTAGGTAAGATAAGATAAGATAAGATATGCCTTTATTAGTCCCACAGTGGGGAAATTCCAGTGTTGCAACGCACAGTTCAAGAACAGCAGGAAAATGGAACATGCAATAAAACAAGATAATAGATAATGGCTAAAAAAATAATAATAATTTAGAAATAGACTTAAGATAGACTCTAATTTTGTTCCGGTGGAGCAAAAGTATAAAATACAAAATATAAAATACCAAAAAAAAAACAAAAAAAAACAACAAAAAAAACTATTATGTACAATAAAAGTAACAGTGCAGCATATGAACAGAGTAAATCTCAGTAAGTGACTTCAGTATATTATGTTATTTACAGTAATATGACTACAGTCCCTGACAAAAGTCTTGTCACTTATCCATTTTGTAGAAACAAAAGCTTATAACCTGACTTTAAATTAATCGATTGGTTTTAGAAATGTCTCATATGAAAGCTAAAACCCCCCCAAACTATGCTCAATATACTAAAATAAATTTGCTTCACTGAAGAAAGATTGATCATTTAATGAACACAGAAAGGTCAGATTTTGGCAAGACAAAAGTCTTGTCGCCTTGTCATATGATGCACCCAATCCTAGATTACAGCCTCACCTGTGATCAGTTACTGATCAATCAATTAGTGGGTGTGTATAAAAAGAACCCCAGCACACCAGACCTTCACATCAACTGCAACCTGACCTCTGACAACATGCCTAAGATCCACCCTGAGACCAAAGCGTTAATTATCAAGAGGCTGAAGACCAGATCCACTGCTGAGGTGGCTGACACCTTCAATGTGTCTCAGCGTCAAGTACAACGAATAAGAAAAAGATCTGAAAAGACTGGAGATGTTTTTGACAAGCCCAGGTCCGGCAGACCCCGCAAGACAACTGCTCGGGAGGACCGTTTGTTGATTCGAAAATCCAAGGCCAGCCCCTTTTCCACTGCAGCAGAGCTCCACCAGGCCTGGTCACCTCAAGTCCCTGTGTCAACCAGAACAGTTTGTAGAATTCTGTCTCGAAATGGCCTCCATGGTCGAATCAGTGCACAGAAACCAGCACTAAACAAAAGGCAATTAAAAAACCGTGTGGCATTTGCCAAGGCCCACAGCCTGCTAAAAGGATGGACACTGGAAAAGTGGCAGAAGGTGGACTTCTCAGATGAATCCTTGGTTGAATTACATCACAGCCGCCGCAAATATTGCAGGAGACCTACTGGAGCCCGCATGGATCCAAGATTCACCCAGAAAACAGTTAAGTTTGGTGGCGGAAAAATCATGGTCTGGGGTTACATCCAGTATGGGGGTGTGCGAGACATTTGCAGGGTGGAAGGCAATATCAATAGCCTAAAATATCAAGAAGTATTAGCTACCTCTTACATTCCCAACCATAAAAGGGGTCAAATTTTGCAGCAGGATGGTGCTCCATCGCATACTTCTATCTCTACCTCAAAGTTCCTCAAGGCGAAGATCAAGGTGCTCCAGGACTGGCCAGCCCAGTCACCAGACATGAACATCATTGAGCATGTCTGGGGTAGAATGAAAGAGGAAGCATGGAAGGCAAAACCAAAGAATCTTGATGAACTCTGGGAGGCATGTAAGACTGCTTTCTTTGCTATTCCTGATGACTTCATTGTCAAACCGCATGGATGCAGTCCTTCAAGCTCATGGAAGTCATACAAGATATTAAATATGGATCTCACAGCACCACTACTTAATTCACTGACGTTATGCAACATATTTTTGTATTTGAAGTAAATTATTTGTTCAATTTTCTGTAGGCGACAAGACTTTTGTCTTGCCAAAATCTGACCTTTCTGTGTTCATTAAATGATCAATCTTTCCTCAGTGAAGCAAATTTATTTTAGTATATTGAGCATAATTTGGGAGGGTTTTAGCTTTCATATGAGACATTTCTAAAACCAATCGATTAATTTAAAGTCAGGTTATAAGCTTTTGTTTCTACAAAATGGATAAGCGACAAGACTTTTGTCAGGGACTGTATGTTTATGTACAGACAGGATAAGTATCAAGAGGTAGAGATGACAGGAAGACAGGAGAGGAGAGAGGAAGAGAAAGGACAGATGGGTGAGAGACAGAGAAGAGAGGGAGAAATAAGAGGTAAGGGAGAGGTGAGAAGAGAGAGGAGAGGAAGACAGAAAGGACAGAAAAGAGACGAGAGACAGAGGAGAAGAGTAAGTAAGAGGTAGGAGAGATGAGAGGAAGACAGAGGAGAGATGGGTGAGTGACAGAGAAAAGAGAGGGAGAAATAAGAAGAGGTAAGGGGGAGGTGAGAAGAGAGAGGAGAGGATGACAGAGAGGAGAGAAAAGAGACAAGAGACATGACAGGAGAGAAAAGAAGAGAGAGGTGAGAGACAGGAGAAGAGATAGAGAGAAGAAAGAGGGAGAAATAAGAGTAGGTAAGAGGCAGAGATGAGAGGAAGACAGGAGAGAAGAGAGGAAGAGAGAGGACAGATGGGTGAGAGACAGAGAAGAGAGAGGGAAGAGAGGGAGAAATAAGAGGTAAGGGAGAGGTGAGAAGAGAGAGGAGAGGAAGACAGAGAAGATAGAAAAGAGACAATAGACAGAGGAGAAGAGAAGAGTAGGTGAGGGGTAGGAGAGATGAGAGGAAGACAGGGGAGAAGAGAGGAGAGATTGGTGAGAGACAGAGAGATGGAAGGAGGGAGAAATAAGAAGAGGTAAGGGGAAGGCAAGAAAAGAGAGAGGAAGACAGAGAGGAGAGAAAAGAGACAAGAGAGATGAGTGAAGAGAAAGGAAGAGAGAGGTGAGAGGCAGAGGAGAAGAGATAGCGAGAGAAGAGAGGAAGAAATAAGAAGAGGTAAGGGGAGGTGAGAAGAGAGATGAGAGGACTGAAAGAAAGAGAGAGGTGAGAGACAGGAGAAGAGATAGAGAGAGAAGAGAGAGGGAGAAATAAGAGTAGGTAAGAGGCAGAGATGAGAGGAAGACAGGAGAGGAGAGAGGAAGACAGGAGAGATGGGTGAGAGACAGCGAAAAGAGAGGGAGAAATAAGAAAAAGTAAGGGGGAGGTGAGAAGAGAGAGGAGAGGAAGACAGAGAGTAGAGAAAAGAGACGAAAGACAGAGGAGAAGAGTAGGTAAGAGGTAGGAGAGATAAGAGGAAGACAGGAGAGAAGAGAGGAAGAGTGAGGAAGAGAGAGGAGAGATGGATGGGAGAAAGAGAAGAAGAGAGAGAGAGAGAGACATAAGAGGAGAGAGAGAGGAGAGATGGATGGGAGAAAGAGAAGAAGAGAGAGAGAGAGAGACATAAGAGGAGGTAAGGGGGGAGGAGAGAAGAGAAAGAGGGAGAAGAGATAGTTACGTGTTGAGGTCAGTTGAGGTGAAGTCAGCAGTGAAACAAACACAGCTCCTCCGTGACATCTCCACAGCGCTCGGCTCCAGTCAAATGAAGCTCACTGAGGCTAGCACTTATGGGGTGAATGTGGAGCAGGGTTCATTATCAGGAACAGGAATGGATTTAAGGACAAAATAGTGAAATAAAAAACTCCCAGGATCATGTAGAGCGGGTTGAGATGAACATTTTAAGACCAAAACGAGGAGCCTGACAGCGGCAGTTACAGAGACAGGGGCGAGTTTTTCAGTACAAAGAGAATCGGAGCCAGAGTCGATGGAGCCCGAAGTGCCCCCGTGCTCACTAGGCTAGCTGGTTAGTTATGTCTATTTATACAGGCTGTGGTCTGAAGTGCTGCAGCGGATTAAACAGGAAAGTATCTGGGTCTCATCTGTTTAAACACTGTCACAGCCGCTGGGACGAACCAAGTGAGACGTGACGTTTTCATCACAGCAACAGCAGCCAATTCAAAAAAACAAGAGCAGAGTGTTTAACCGTGAATACTCATCAATACGCTGAGTTCTTTATAAATCAGACAGAGTGCACCTGTGTGCTCTATACTTATAATCTACGACCTCCGTGCAACATAGCATTAAGTTATAATTTGGACATTTGAAATCACAATATTCATGTGAAACGAATAAAAGAAACAACTCCACTGACTTAGGAAACTATGGTGTCCAACGGGAGCGGATGTCGCCGTAAACGTCATCACAACAACTGCAAATGCAACTTTATTTATAACGCACTTTAAAAACAACACAGGCTGACGAAAGTGCTACAGAATATAATTAAATAAGTAAAGTAACATATGAATAGAAACAGAAGCAAATAAAAACAATCTAATAAAATGTTCTCAACTCAAACTGTGTCCAAGGCCAAAGTGAACAAGTGTGTTTTATGAAGAGATTTAAAAACAGGTACAGAAGAGGCCTGTTTAATGTGCAAAGGCGGCTCATTCCAGAGTTTTGGTGCAGCCACCGCAAAGGCTCGGTCCCCTCTGAGCTTCCGGCTGGTCTTTGGCACTGTCAGGAGGAGCTGGTCAGCCGACTTGAGAGACCGCTGGAGTGTAGGGATGGAGGAGCTCAGAGAGGTACAGCGGGGCGGCATCAATCAAAAATGGATTCTAAAGTGCGTCGCAAGCTGTGGGCCCCTCCTATGAATAGCGGCACATCGCACTATAACAGAGCATTTTTTTTTTGTATTTTTTGTATTTGTGTCACCGATTAGGCCTTAGACTTAGACACACTTTATGGATCCACAAGGGAAATGACTTGGACACAGTAGCTCACACATCACAATATATTACAAAAACTACGAGCAAAAAAATATAAAAGTGGTAATAAACTTATAAATAAGTAGCAATAAAAAAAAAAAAATAGCAGGAGACTGGTGTCAAATAAGACATAAATTATATAAATGTCTATGTACAGTAAGGAAAAAACAAATATAGCAATATAAATACAGTATGTCAAAGTTATACACAAGAGGTTGTAAGGAAACTGCAAAGATCTGATGATTGACAGAAACACAGTTGTAGGGAGTATTATCTGTTACATAAGGGTGAATTTGTCACGTTTAGGGCAGAGGGAGGACCCAAAATGCAGGACTGCATTTGCAAAGTTCTTTAATATAACAAATAATGACCAAACTCAAAAATCCAAACAGACATGACACTGATAATGAACCAACAAAGGGCAGAGGAGAACACAGGGTCTGTACGCACACAGATGAATGAGACACAGGTGAGACACATTAGGGCGGGGCAAACAATCAGTACAACTGGAGGTAAAACTCAAAAACACACACGGCTAGAGAAATAACAAAATAAAGCCGGGTCAAGAATAAAATAATTCAATAAAAATTAACACCGTGACAGAATTGTTGTACAGTTGTAGAGAGTATTATCTGTTAAAAAAGGGTGAGTTGTTGTACAGTTGTAGGGAGTATTATAGTATGAATGTAGTCCCGTATCTCTCACTGTTTGAGTGGAGCTGTAGGAGCCTGTTGGAGAATGAGCTCCTCTGTCCCTCTACAGTCTGGTGCAGTGGGTGAGTTGTTGTACAGTTGTAGGGAGTATTATCTCCTCTGTCCCTCTATAGTCTGGTGCAGTGGGTGAGTTGTACAGTTGTAGGGAGTATTATCTCCTCTGTCCCTCTATAGTCGGGTGCAGTGGGTGAGCAGGAGTGTCCATGATGGAGAGCAGTTTGTCCAGGGTCCTCCTGTCCCTCACTGTGACAAATGTCTCATAGCCGAACACATAACCAGCTTTACGGATCAGTTTGTCAAGCCGTCCAATGTCTCTTTTACTGGTGTCGCTCCCCCAGCAGACCACAGCGAAGTACAGTGCGCTAGCCACCACAGACTGGTAGAAGATCTTCAGTAACTTGCTGCACACATTGAAAGACCTGAGCTTTCTCAGGAAGTAGAGTCTGATCATGCCCTTCTTGTAGACAGCATTACAATTGTCCCTTCAGTCAAGTCTGTTGTTCACATGGACGCCAAGGTACTTGTAGCAGTCCACTAGTCCCCCCACATGGCCTTGGATGGTGATGGGCTCCACTAATGTCCTCTTCCTGAAATCTGTCACCATAATCACTATGTATATGACAGCTGAAACGATGTATTTTGGGGCTAAATATTTATCGTGTGTACAATTTTTTTGCACTAGTGGTGAGATTTTTGCATTTTTATGTCATAATGTAAGATTTGCGCTATAGAGGGCAAAATAAAGAATGGCTACCTGTCCAGCCAGAACCACACGCTTTGAAAAAACTTCACAAAGACGAGGCGATCTGGAGTCGGTGTTTGTCACGCTCTCTGGTCCAGATCTGGTCCCGTCTGGATTCAAATAGAATGTAGAAGGGACTGGCTGCATATTGGTTCATTCTGTCATGTATCTGTAACCATTTTTCACAATATTTCTCTGTAGCAAAATTTGTTATTATGCCGAGTTTCTCGCCAATTAAGAAAAAAACTGGAGAAGGAAGTGTGTACATAACATGATAAAAAGCTCTGAAAAGTGCATTTGCAGAATAGGTCTGATTTAGCTCTGCATTCCTATAACAAATGGTATCTGACTGGACCTGTATGTAGAGTGGTCACCTTGTGTGGGGAAGTGTCTTGCCCATGGACACACCAACAGTGTGATAAACAGTGCTGAAGTTATTCATTGGTTTTTCTGGTTCATAGAGCAAGGAATGTTTTTTGGACTTTGTTGCCTCAGTCAATCATTGGACAGCTTTTGTGTGTGTCAGATGCCCTCCCATGTTACTGTATCCCTGTGTGTCAGATGCTCTCCCATTCTCCTATATTCCTGTGTCAGATGCCCTTTCATCCCCCTGTATCCCTGTAGTGTTACACAGACGGGGAAGGCCAAATGGCTCTTGTTAATCCGCAGATGTTGTGGTGTATCAGATGCCCTCCCAGACATTGTGGTGTGGTTGGATAAATGCAGGGGGAGAATGGATCTTATCACTGATAGAAATGATCAGAAAAAACACATTTGTAGATTTGACTTTAGCAGATGTAAAATAACACACAAACGGTCTCCTTTCTGAAGCTGTAGCACAGTGACGTATGGCTTGGTTGAGTGCGATAGCATCAAAGCGCCCGGATGGCGTTAGACCTAAACGTAACCAGACTGGAGCTAGCTCTGTTGACTGTTGTAATTGTTTTTAGCTAACCTCTTTGCAACGTGACATCACCCAAACAGAGGAGCCCAGTTTAAATATTTACACGCTAAAGAAATGAACCTAAACGTGTCTGAAGACGTGTGTGCGCGTGTGTGTGAAGAAGCAGGTCAAAGCTGTTAGCCGCGGTGCGTTCAGGGACAGATAACAGTGGGAGATACCAGTTTAAACTGTGTAAATATTTGTAAAAGCGCTCAGAGCAACAGCAGTTCTGGAGCAAATGGATTTTATGAACGAAAAGTCAAGTCAAATAAGAAAGACAAATAAGGAGCCAAGACAATACAGGAGATAATACAGAAGATTAGCAGAGTTTACTATAATTAAAAGGCCCATATTACGCTGTTTTCTGATCTGATATAAAGTTTCCTCATAACAAACATACCTGAAGTTGTGTTTTGTTTCATTCACACATGATCCATTCTGTTCCACCTTGTGATGTCATGTGGTAATACACATGCATACACCTTCACTACAATCATTTGGATCATTTCATCGCTGGAATTGACAATCTCTGAACTAAAGGAAAAAGGGAGATGTTAACTTGAAAACCACAGGTTCATGACATCACAAGGTGGAACAGAGCATTGTGTGCTTTGGAGATGTAGACAGACTAATAATAAAGGGTTTCTCAATGAATGTGTAAATGAAACAAAACAAAACTCCAGGTCTGTTTTTGAGAAGGGAACAGCATTAGGACATGACTTAAAGATTTTTTCCCATTGTATTTGATTAAAACTTGTCTCGCCCCAGTACAGATATATTGTATAAGCAGCTCTTGAGGTCAAAATAAGTCCTCTTCAAACTGTTGTCTGACATGCTAGTTGTTGTTAGCATTACCATGACGGCAAATCTCTGCTCTGGTCAATGTTTTATTTCTATAGCACATTTACAACAACAGCAGCTGCCCAAAGTTCTTCACTTGCAAAATACATGGTCCAACAAGATGCATTAAAGGTTGTATGGAGGATTTTTTTTTTGTTTCAAATTGTCAATAAAAGTTCAAAATAGCATTACAGAGATGCAGCAGTCTTGGAATTATGACCAAAAAAAAAAAAAAAAAATCAGCTTTGGACGTGGTGGGGCCAGATAAACATTAGCCAACATATAACGACACTACCTCGTTATCTATTGGCTGTTATCCTGGGGCGCTGGGATTACATGGTTTGCGTACACCTCTCACGCACTCCACATATGCAAGACGCTGTTTACTTAACCAACGCAACGGTTCTTAGCAGCTTTTTCGAATGGTAGCTTTCTTGCAGTTAGCACAAAGTTTGTTGCAATGGCAGACAAGAATCCACTACCAGTTAGCTGCAAAAGAAAGTCAGTTTTTGAGGTCGCTGAAAGAAGAAGACAAGGAGAAAAGGAGCGAAGCCAAACTAAGGTGATTCTTGGAGATTCCTTCCAGCGATGGCGTGCACTGAAGCAGACGAAGGGTCTAAAGACTGACGCGTTGGTCGATAAATTACTTCTGGACAGGTAACTTCAACAGCAATTCGTTCAGCCAGCTGTAAACAAATGATTTCTAGAGTCAGGAGGAGGCGGGAGGAGGCGTTTCTACTTAGGGAGCTGTGGTTGTTTGTCCTTTCAACATTTGAACATGGACAAACAGATGCTGTATTTCTCTTTCCTTGGAAAATCCTCTATATAACCTTTAAGACAAGTACTGAAATACTACAAAAGTACACCTTACATGGTATTATAAGCCAAAGCAAAGGCGTATGTGTTAAGAGCAGGTTTTAAAGACTCAGAGAGGCAGCAGCTGTGGTGGGCAGAGCTCAACTCTTCCACAGCACAGGCCCCGTCACCTCCTGTTCTCACTCCAGATCTGGGCACATTTATATCAGCTGGTTTCTGACCGAACAGAAGCTCCATAGTGCAGCTTTAATAAACACAATGGAATCCCTGTGTGTAAAACCAAACTCAACATGATAGAATGTTTATATGAAAATAATAGGGATGGTACAAGATCTCGTGCCACAAGATCTCTCAAGACAAAATTGCCACATGATCGTGCACACAAGAGGAAAAAGATCTCGTGAGATTTTTTTTTCATGTGATTGGACAAAAAAGAGTCACATGTTGGTGAGTTACATTTCTTACTGTTCTGAAAAGCACTACTAAAATGAAAACAAAACTCTATAATGAAATAAACAAAACTGTGAGACCAAAATTGGAAACTGAGCCGTGAAATGTATATGTAAGGAATTATATTAAAATCTCATCTTGTCTCGTTCTTGTGGAAACAGTCTCGTGTCTTGTCTCGTGGAAATTGTTTTGTTCCATCCCTAGAATTTTTTTTTTTTTTCCTCACATTTTTCAACAGAAGCCATTGTCCTCTGAGTCTGAATATTTTACACACATCTATTCAGTATTTTTTAATTTTTTTAATTAAAAAAAAAAAAAAAAAAACTTTTAAAGAAACTGTGACTCATTTCAGATTTGAGTGATTCTATTTTTAGTGGTTTGTGCCAGAATCACCTCACATATTTTCAATGTCACACTCTTCAGTTTTTAAAAGCAGACTCTTATGGACAAGATCATCTTAAGTGAAATATGGAGAGAAGGTCAGCGTCTGCTGTGATTGCTCATTCAAAGTGATGATGTTTAGGCACAGGGTGATGTTTAGAGACACATAAGCAAACACAGCCAAAAAAGTTAGATCTAACAATATAAAATACAGAAGTGACTTAAAGAGCACATGTTCAGGAGCCTGTGATCAATACGAGCGTTCATCCTGTTTAGGAGTCTCGCAAAAAGGTGAGACTAACTGAAAAACTGTTGGCTAATGCTAGCTAGCCTTTGACAGTAATGTTTTTTGTGAAGGACTTGTTTAACAGCACAAATCAGTTCACATGCTGCAGTTTTGCTAAGTCAATTCTTTGTGGTCAGATTGTGTTAAAGCAAAGCTAAGATTAAAGTTTAACTTGAGTAACAGAGCTTCAGACGGAGCAGTGCCTACAGCTAGCATCACACCTCCAGGGAATGTTGATGACATCAGCTGCAAAGTATCCATAACATTTTCAGTCCATAGCAACCAAAGCTAAGAATGTGAGAGCTGCGTGATCACTTCCCTCTCAGCGTGAGCCCAGACAGATGTGTGTTTGAGGTTTGAATCACACGTGTGATAACATGCACATCATTTACAGCTCGGCTCCTGGCACCAGCTCCCCTCCTGCACAAAGCGCTTCTTTTCAGAGAGGGGAAAGTCTCACTTCAGCTTTAATGATCTGTCTTTGACTCGTGAGGAAATCTATCTCCAGACACTATTGGAGGCTTTACAGAGCTGATCCATCTGGAAAAAAATATGGAAAAATATTTCAGTTTTTCTGATTTCAGTTTTGCGATTAGATATTTGATTTGAGTTTTAAAGGTCCTGTATTACAAAACCATTTAACAATGTTATAAATGTTCAGTATTTTTATTTCACAATCCTCTTCGGAAAAAACACTTCTAAAGAAACTGTGACTCATTTTGACACTGTGCATTGTGTCAATATGTGCATTGTTTGCAAAATGCAAAATCCTCCTACTCGTCGGTTCTGGTAAAAGCGTAATTCACAAATGGGGTGTGTGTAGAATCCCTCAGTCGTCCAGGTAGAATCCATAGCAAAAGGATTCTACCTATTCTGTTTTCTTAAGCTTATTATGTAATTAAAGTCGATGAGCTTGGATGAGCTGCGAAACGTATTCGACCAAATAAACTCTGTCCAGTTGACAAATTAAATTTCTCCTTTTGCTCACAAATGGGGTGGTAAAGAAGCAGCCAAACGAGTCTGCGTAAAGTTCTCCGTCCAGGTAACCGTGTAGTAGAAGCATAAAGTAGAAGCATAAAGTTATTTATCCAAATAAAGACCATGTGCTTCATGTGCTGCCTTTGAAGAAAACAAAAGTGAAACTTAAGCACATGTAAGTCCACATGAACATCAGCTGTGCACTCTGGTTCATTTACATGCACATTTGTATGGAGTTATAACTGAACCCTGTATAGCAGCCTACTCTGTTTTAATATATTAATTAACATAGTTATAAAGTAATTCAAGGATTGAAAAGTACTTTATTAATAATATTGGTCATTAATTTCCATAAAAAAAATACAGGCACCATTCAGGAACCGGTATCGAAAAGCAGGTATCGTTAAAGTACTGTGTGACAGAGTGCCCGTAGTAGCCCTGTCACTCCCCGACCGGCGCGTATTTCTCTGGCCCGAGAGCGCGCCTTAGCCGGCAGAGCGTGCAGAGCGCTTCCCCTGGTTTTTGAGGAGCCAAGCTCCGGTAGACCGCTTCCCCGCAGGACCGCTTACATGTCCCGCTGTCCTGAACTCCCATAAACTGTTTCCCCACTGCCTGGACTCTGTTTCCCCCAGTGCGTTCGAGGGTGCACACTCGACGCCTACCTGTCCACACGCTCCTTCATCCCGCTGTCTCCACGCCGCTCTCTGGTTCAGGGGCCAAACCGAGGCACTTCCTGGTCGTGTGATTAATAGCGCATAGTGGCGCGCTAAAGGAGGTCACCTGACCACGGACTAAACCATTCATGTTAATTTATATGTTTATTCTGTTTTCTTAAGCTTATTAGTCGAGCCATATGGGGGGTTATTTAAGTATTTTTTTTATTATGTTGAATTACAGTTTGTTCAGTCATCAGGAGTATAGTTTTGCCTATTTTTAGACCTTAAACCCTGTTTTGTTAATTGGTTAGCCCAGGGGGAGGGGGTATTTAAGGAGAGCTCTGCTCAGTCTGTGGTCTGTCCTTGGCCTGACTATGTGGGTGCTGGCTTACTGAGTGTCGCTGTAAATCCTTCTGGGGGTTTTTTGGACTTTGTATCACTGTAAATATTGCACTGTGCTCATTGGGCTGTGGTGTGAATAAAAACCTACTTAAGTGAAGTTTTTGACTGAGCCATCGTTTTTCTCTTATTTTGACCGTACGAACCCGTGACATACTGGTATTGAAAAAAATCAAACGGTACTCAGCCCTATACAAGAATCACATTTGAGAACATGTTTGCACAAAAAGACAGGGCATTTTGTTGTTTGTGGACGAAATTATGCTGCTTCAAAAAACGGCAGCCTTTGGGATTTGATAATTGGCTCATTCAGAATTCAAATAGTGATTCTGATTTGATGAGATCTTATAGCCCTGACTGACAGAGAAGACGCTGAACTTTGTGCCAGTTTTTGTTTCATGTGGATAGGCCCAGTAACTACAGAGATATGAACCATAAACCAGGTCAACAAATCTTCAATCCGATCTTTCTAAAGTCAATCAGAGCCCATAACAGAACTTATGGAACTGAAAGAGAAAGTGGTGAGATGTTTTAAAGGAACTGTCTGTCTATGCCATAGACTGTAAATACTGTATAAATGGCCATGGCTAACCTGTTCCAAACAAGAAGTGTTCATAGAGATGCTTCCGGCTCCATCAACTCTGTTTCCACATTGAGAAATAGTCACCCCTCTGCAGTGAGCCTTGTCATTTTGGTCTTAAAAGGTTTGTATTTATTTATTTTCCATTTTGTCCATAAATAAATATCTGTTCTTAATATAGAACTACACACATTCTCTTGAGCTTTATGTGACTGGAGTCAGACGCTGTGGGTCACGTCACACTCCCTTTGTCCACTTCCTTATACAGTCTATGGTCCACACCAAATGTGAGAGGAGAAAATAACATTACTGAGAGGAAAGAAAGCAAGAGAACAAGGAAACAACGAGACTAGGAGACTAGGAAACAACCTTAAATCAGATACTCAATGATACTGAAACTAGTATGGAAACTAGTATTGTGGGGAAGCTGGCCAAAGTGGTCTTAAGTAGGAGGCAGACTCTGAAAATTTTCCACATTTGTCCCAAAATTTATTCAGAAAATTCACAGTGGTATCGTGGCAAACACACCAAAAGAAAAATAAATAAATCCATATTTACAAAAAATAACTGTGCTCCAACTCAGGCAAAAGCAACAGAAACCAATGAAACTAAGGAAAAACCCCACGTGTACCCGGCTACACTGATGTCTCCCTGAGAGGCTGAGCTGACCTGCTTTTATAGTCCTCCCCACAGGAAGCTCTTCCCTCCAGGTAATTCCACGATCCCTTATCAGGTTGGCTGTAAAGCAACTTCATTTTCATCTAGAGTTCCCTCTCGCTCTACAACATGGGCCTACGTCCCCTTTAACTTAAAGTGTTTAACGTAATCCATAAACACTAAAACATTGAATCAAATATACAAAACCAAACAAACAAAAGGAACTGACACCAATTCTCCTCCACATGGTCTGTCCCAAAACCTCCCCCCAGAGGCTTTAAATATGTCCGTCTCAGGGCACGTCCTCTTTTGTCTCCAGATCAGGTGGAGGAACAGGTAAGTAGGTAAATGACATGTTTAACTAAATTGAATAAATCTAACCAAATAAAATATATTTAAATTAACTTGAGTGTGTTGTGTTGTGTTGTGTTGTGTTGTATTAAAGGAACTAAACAAACTAAATATAACAGTTTCATCTAGCAATTCAGTTGATTATGGAGAAATTAAGAAATATGAAATGAAATTAAGGTGAGTATACAGGGACAAAGGCCCACTTTGTCACAGGTATTGATATTAAAACTAGTATCGAAACTAGATACTCATCTGAGCAGGTATTGATACTAAAAAAGTGAACCTTTTCTGAATGTCTTTCGAATGATGTTGATCTGTATCAGAACAAGTATAAGAGCACATAGACTAGTATACACCCATGGAGCACTATGGAACCTACAGGACCACTGAGGGAGTACACACATATAAGGACACATGGGAAAATAAAATAAAATACAGATTTAATGTAGAAGATCACAGGATATTGTCTAAAGAATTAGTTTTTTTTTTATTATTATTATTATTATTATTATTTTCATTATGGTATCAGAATCCGTATCAAGTATCAAGTACATTCCTAAGTATCGAAATTGAGTTTGAAACTGTAGTATCGTGACACTAAACACTAAACTCAGAGAAGTGCAAGTGAATCGTATCTGATTCTACAGTTGCTGATGAGCCCCCCTCCACCCTCTGGAGGCGGCTACAAACAGGAAACATTTTGGAAAACTTATCGCTGTTAATTATTCCCCCACAGAGCAGAAGTCATTTAAATTCAACCACACTGTACAAATACGAGATACAAGCTGCTCATTTTGAACATGTGCTATTGTTCAGTCCCAGTGCTTTATGTTTGGTTAAACTTATATTCTCCTTCTCACTGCACTTGGAGTCCATCAGGAAAAGGACGGAGCTTGGAAACTTGTCAGGACCCATGGGAACGATTGTTGGAGCAATTTTGGGGAAAAAAAAAACATTACATTATAATACAGAATTATACAAAATGAAGTGTTTAGTCAAAAACGTCTGAAAACTTAAAAGTGCACTGTGTGCTTTATTGGTAGAGGGTCAGCTAACTGCTTGTCTCCATGGAGATGTTATTGCTTTGCCTGGAATGTTCCAGAGTATAGCAGATTAAGACAAGCATGTGACACCATCAGGCCAAGTTATAAGTCAGATCTGTGGAACGGCAAGTCCACTTACAGTACGAATGTAAGTTTATCAAGGTATTCTAAACACCAAAACCACATTTCACATAGAATACCTGGAGGGGGGAGGATGGGCGGGGTCTGGAGGACTAAAGGGGAGGAGGGGCAGGGTCTGGAGGTATAAGGAGCAGTGTGATTGGTCTAACAGGTATCCACACTTCAAACTCCGCCCCTGCAGCCAGGTGTTTGTACCAGAAATACCAGGCTGTAAACAGGGCAGTCCTGTGTGATATCACGTAGTACTTGAGTCCAACTTAGATATGGGTGTTTTTGGCCAGAAAGCTGGTTTAGGTTGCACTAAAATTGCCATAAAATAACTGGGGATAGTAGAAAATGCTATTAAAACACCATATACACAGTAAAACCGTACAAGAATGTAAAAAGTTTAGTTCCACTTTAAGGATGTCACTGTTCATCATGTCTTTGGGTGGGCTGACAGGGGCGGAGGGTGAAGTGCTGAAACCAACCGAAACAAACATGGCAACACTGACAGATGTGCTTGAGCCTATTCTCACAGAAACACAGACTATTTTACAATTTGAACACTATGCAAAGTTAAGAGCTTTGTGCATTTTTGGAGTTTGATAATGAACTCCATTCAGACAGCCACACCAGTCTGGTATCAGTCAGGGTAAAGATGCGATCTGCAGCCTTACAATTCTAATTTCAAGACACTTATCAATACTACAACTAATATTGAAACTAGATATATATTGTATCAGAACAAGTATAAGAGCACATAGACTAGTTTTTACGTCCATGGACCGCTATGGAACCTACAGTACCACTGAGGGAGTACACACATATAAGGCCACATGGGAATAGAAAAGAAAATACTACTATTTAATGTTGAAAATCACATTCTATTGTCTAAAACAGGGGTCTCAAACTCAATTTACCTGGGGGCCGCTGGGCTGGGCTGCATCAGGTTTTCCACAAGAAAAGCTTTGTTAAAAAAATGTCCAATCTTCTCACATCTCTTTATTTTAATTTTTTAACACAAAATAAGATGAAAAAAATAACTAAACAAATTAAGAATTAATGAGAAAATAAATCAATGAATCAGTAATAAATACATAAAATAATAATAATGATAATAAAAAGAATAATTATTAGATTTCGCTAGTCAGCGACTATATGTGGTTTATATAGAAGGTTTATATAGAAGGTTTTTAACTTTCTTTTGAACATGAATTGTCCTGAACATGAAGGGAACATTGAAGAACATTAACTGTTTTTTTGAACATGGATTCTCTTGCCTCTTGCTGCTAGAGACCTGGCAACTTCCTCTCGCAATGTGTGTATAAATATACCGGAATTTCCAGACTATAAGCCGCTACTTTATACAACGATGCGGCTCATATATGGACGGATTATTCGTTTATCAACACAGCGGATGCGCTTGCAGCCTGAATGCAGAAAGCGCCGCTGTCTGTGCGGTGAACATGAAGTTACAACATTAGGCAGCGCTGTTGACAGCACTAAAACAGTTTATCGCCATGTGATGAAATAAGTTCTGATGCTAAATGAACATTAGTGAGTGGGATACGTCTTAATGACCCATATGCGGTAAATGCAGGTGGGTGCGTAAATGACAAGAACAAATGTCTCAAACTTCAGTAGCTGGACATTAACTCATACCTGATCGACACACCTAGCCCCGCCCCCAGGAGAGCCTGAAATCTGCTGAAATCCTACGAGACACAGACATAATCCCAGACAGGACAGCGGCTCTTTCTGCAGGAGACAAGCACAGTAGAGCTCCAAGTGACGGGGAGCAAGAGCAAGACAGACAGGTGAAGACCACACACCCTCTGTCACGCCCCTGGGTGTGGCACTCCTGCTCCCTCTCCTCCACTCCCCTTCCCCCATGTGAGTCTGCTGGAGCTGCACACCTGCACCTCGTTGGCTGCAATCAAGAGGCAGACAAAGGAGCAGCTCTCCAGACAGACTCTGCCAGATTGTCTGTCCACCTCACGGTGAATAGTTACTACTCCAGCTCTTGAATCCAAACCTGCATGATACTTACCTCGAACCTGTGTCTCCAGTTCCTGTTCCCGTCCTGCCGTCGGTAGTGATGTCCAAATGAGGCTTCATGGGGCTTTGAACCCTTTGGGACTATTGTGTTGGAATTTGGTTCATTACTCGAAGCTTCACTGATTTGAACGTGGGTGTCATCTGCTGGCGCATTGGTTGTACTGCAGCCTGCAAAAGGTTGATGGCCCTGCAAGTGTGCACTTTGAGTTTCACTGTATTTGTGCACTTTTGTTAGTTACCAGAGTTGGTAACTTTTCCTCTGTATTGTATGCCTCTTTGTTTCTCTTTGTCTTTGTATGTATGTTTGCCAATGAAGACAATAATTTCCCCCTCTTGAGGATCAATAAAGTATATATTTCTAAATAAAACTGAAGCACACTTCAGTTCATGTGTTGCTTTTCCTTCTTGCTCCATCCTACCAATATGTAGATGGTTCACTTAATTGTCATCCACCAATGTTAAAAACATGAAGAATGAAATGTTGTCCTCTGGTCAGCATGAAATAAATGAACCATTAAAGAATAGGTGAATATGCAAATAAAAATAGAATATTGACCTAATGATTCTGACAGTTATGAGTTCATGTATGTATATTCTACATGTTTTATGGTGGTGGTGGTGCTTAGGTGAACTGGGGTGCTTATGCATTTTTATTTAAAAACAACAGTTTCTCCACAGTAGAGGGTCTGAGCCGGCTTCTCTTTTTAGAAACAATTTCCCCAGCTTTAGAAAACACCCTCTCGCAGGGCACAGAGGACGCTGGTGTTGCCAGGTACTGGTTTGCCAGGTGGTACAGGTTTGGGTACTGGGCTTTGTGTGTCATCCAGTACAGCAGAGGGTCCTCTGAACGTTGAAGTGGAGGGGCTGACAAATAACGCTGCACCTCCACTATGGCATCAGCAGTGGCATTCCTGGATGCTCTTGCTTCTCCAACTTCCCTGTCCAACAGCTTCCACAGGTCAATGGCTGAAAATTAAACAATACATAAAGTTAAGTTTAGTCAGAACATGAATAAATGCCAATAAATTTCTCCACATTCTATAGTTTTTGTACGTTGGGATTGGGAAGATGCAGCTGGTTCTGGCTGTGCTCTTGAAGTAGATGATGGCTCCTCTTCACGGGACACATTCTGCAACACTGCAGCACACTCCGATTTTAACCGGCGCACAGCTGACTCAGCATTTGCAGAGCTTTGGAATCCGAGTGTTTTAAATCTTGGATCAAGTAATGACGCTAAAGAGAAGACACTTGTGGTCTCTATTCCACTGAGTTTGTCATTCAAAATTCTATTTAGGTTTATGCCAAGGTGTTTCGCCATTTCATTTGTGTTCTGTACAATCACCTCAGTTAAAGAATACTTGAGCTTTTTATCATAGGTATTATTTTTGATCCTGACACTCTCTTTTCTTGTGAGAGCTCTACAGTGGCAGCATGAAAAGGTGACAAGATCGTTACTCGCACTACTGGCTCCATCCTCATGTTTGGCACGGTAATGCCTCATCATTGATGACGTGTTATTATTGTAGGCCAGATGCCGGGAACAAAGCAAACACTTCACCTGCAAATTAAAAATAAGATGTGTGTGTGTTTTATTCTTTTATTTTATTTATTCTTTTGTGTGAATAAGAGTTGAAAAATATGTTAACAAATAACCTTGTTCGGCGGCACCATTTCAAAATGCTCCCAGACTTGAGATCTCTTCCTGGTTGGTTCCATTGCAAAGTAATAAGAAAGTAAACCGAAAGAACTACAAACGCTAATCAAATCAGTCCAAATGGTATTGACCAGATAGGCAACGCATCGCGTTGTTTCAGCCACTTTAAACGCAACTGAGACCTGCCAGATTTTCAAAGCCCCGCCCATTGAACCAAAGCAGTCAGCTGATTCAGTCTGAATGAAGCAGTGAATTGGTTCAAACGTCATAAGTCACGTGACTTGAAGCAAGCTCCAGAGCAGTACTTCAGAAAAAAACCCTGTCGAGTTTTGGGGCGTGGTTCGAAGCCCCGTGTCAGAGGGAACATCACTAGCCGTCGGTCTCCTGCCCTGGGTCACCTGCCTTTGGTCTCCTGCCTCCAGTCTCCTGCTCCAGTCTCCTGCTCCAGTCTCCAACTCCAAGCCTCTGCTTCAACCTCCAACCATCCGCTGTATCACAGCCTCTTCAATAAACTTACCCTGTCATATCTGAAACTGTTTCTGGTCTGTTCTGGGGTCTGCCTGTTCGGTCACAACACCCTCCTCATGGAAAACACACGAAGAAATGCATATGATGCAGCTTTGAAGTTACAGGCAATTGATCTGACTGTCAAAGAAGGAAATAGAGCTGCTGCACGTAAGTTTGGCATCGATGAGTCGATGGTGAGACGCTGGCGACGGCTTTAGACGATAAAAGCTTTCAGAGGCAATACAAGCAGATGCTCCGAACTTGAAAACTTCTTGAAGACGTGGACACCTGCGGCTGATAGACAGGTGCAGGTATATATATTAATATACATATATATAAGTATAATGTCCCGCTGGGAAGCAACTTAAACTTTTTTTTTTTTTTTTTTTAAGTGTTGTGAACGTAGTGCACTGGGATGAATGTCGCGTGTGCCCAGTAGAAACGAGGCAGCCAGGCACGGAAGAAAACACTCCATGGCAGCGCTGCTGTAATTTTCACTCATTGGAATGTTTCTCTGTTTGCATCAAGCCTGGCCGATGTCCCGCCCCCGAGAGCCATACACCCCACCGTGGTTGGCAGGTTCGTTCAGCTCCGCACACAACACTGTAAAGTGCCATACATGTCAAACTCGCGGGCGGCAACATTAAACTTTCATATTAAGGCGGGGGTCACAAACTACCATCCCGCGGGCTGCAATTGGCCCCCGGGCTGCAAGTTTGAGACCCCTGGTCTAAAGAAAGAGTGTTTTTATTATCATTGTGGTATCAGCATCGGTATTGAATATCAAGTCTATTTCTTAGTATCAAACAATTTCACTCACATTTGTGTATTTTGTGTAGAGTGTGTAGAATCCGTCAGTCGTCCAGGTAGAATCCATAGCAAAAGGAGAAATTTAATTTGTCAACTGGACAGAGTTTATTTGGTTGAATACGTTTCGCAGCTCATCCAAGCTGCTTCTTCAGTTCTGGTCAGATGCTGGTGGACACTGCTTTATATCTGCTTGAAGGGAGGAGCTTAATTACAATGAAAATTACTCTGAGACAACACATATTTAAATACAGTTTCAGTTAGTCATGTGAGTCTATTCATTATGGAGTGGGAGTGGGGGAGTAGTTAGCATATCCATTCAGGGCCATGATGGGTGTTTTCACACCTCTGGACATGTCCTGGCTAGTCCCATTGTTTTCTCGGTTTGTTTTGATTTAGGTTTGAGGATAGAGTTATAGATGGGAGACAAATGATGTCTGAGACCTCCATTTCTGTTCAAGGAAGGATTCTCTTTCTTGACAAAAATAGCTTCTTTAACTCCCCTCTCAAACCAGTTCTTTTCTCTGGCCAAGATCTGGACCTCGCTGTCCTCAAAGGAGTGGCCTGTGGCTTTTAGGTGGAGATGTACGGCAGATTGCGGCCCACCCTGGTTTTCCCGTCTGTGTTGATACATCCTTTTGTGAATATGTGTTGTCTCAGAGTAATTTTCATTGTAATTAGCTCCTCCCTTCAAGCAGATATAAAGCAGTGTCCACCAGCATCTGACCAGAACTGAAGAAGCAGCTTGGATGAGCTGCGAAACGTATTCAACCAAATAAACTCTGTCCAGTTGACAAATTAAATTTCTCCTTTTGCTATATTTTGTGTAGAATTCAAATATTCATGTTTGGTGCATTTTTGTTCTGTAGGATTTGTATAAGCATTTTTTTTAATTATTATTATTTTTTTTTAGTTTAGTCAAGAAGAATTCCACTGAAAATCTTCTTCTGTTACGTAAACAAAAACAGAAACATGGTGCTCAAAGAGACAACACGTTTGAAAGACCGATTCACGAGCCTCGGATCAGGATTTGTTCCGGAAGGGTTTGGGTGGTAAATAAAGCTTTGTAGTTTGACTGTAGTTTTCGGAGTCGGACATGAGCAGGTTCCATAAGGACATGCTGCAGTTTTTTTTAGTTTTTTTTTAGTTGACTTCTCTTGAGCTCGCTGTTCTTAAGTTCCTCTGACTCGCTGTTTCTGCGTTTGAGGAGCTGAAGGGTCTGATCTTACACATTCATCTTCTGAGCTTTGAGGTGCAATTCTCCTGTGACCGCTCCTCCTCTGCTCTCTGCCTCTGTCTCTCCTCCTCTCTCTGTCTCTCTTCTTCCCTCTGTCTCTCCTCTTCTCTCCCCTTTTCTCCCCCTCTCTCTGACTGTTTCCCTCTCTCTCTTCTTCCCTCTGTCTCTCCTCTTCTCTCTCATTTTCTCTCCCTCTCTCCTACTGTCTCTGCCTCTTGTCTCTCCTCTACTCTGTCTCTCTTCTTCCCTCTGTCTCTCCTCTTCTCTCTCCTTTTCTCTTCTCTCTCTGTCTCTTTTTCCCTCTCTCCTCTTCTCTTCCCTTTTCTCTCCCTCTCTCTTCTTCCCTGTCTCTCTTCTCTCTCCTTTTCTCTCCCTCTCTCCTCCTCTCTTTGCCTGTCGCTCCTCCTCTCTCTCCTTTTCTCTCCCTCTCTCCTCCTCTCTCTGCCGCTCCTCCTTTCTTCCGTGTCTCACCTCTTCCCTCTCCTGTTCTGTCTGTCCTCTTTCTCACTCTGTGTCTCTCTCTCTCTCCATTTCTACATCCATCTCCATCCTTCTTCCCTCTCTCTACCCCACTCTTGCTTTTCTCTGTCTCTCTGTGACCCTCTCCCTCCATTTTCCCTCTCTCTCTCCCGCCTTCCCTTTCTTTTTTTCTTTTCCTCACTCTGCTTCTCTGTCTTTCTGCCCCTCTCTGTCCCTGCCGTTGTATCCCACTCTCCCTGTCTTTCTCTCCCTGTCTTTCCATCTCTCTCCATCTTTTTGTCCCTCTCTCCCTGTCTTTCTGTCCCTCTCTCTCCCTGTCTTTCTATCACTCCTGCTTCCTGTCTTTCTATCACTCCCGCTTCCTGTCTATTTGTCCCTCTCTCCCCGTCTTTTTGTCCCTCTCTCTCTCCCTGTCTTTTTGTCCCTCTCTCCCTGTCTTTCTGCCCCTTTCTCCTTGTTTTTCTGTCCCTCTCTCTGTTTTTCTGTCCCTCTCTGTTTTTCTGTCCCTCTCTCTGTTTTTCTGCCCCTCTCTCCCTGTCTTTCTGTCCCTCTGTTTTTCTGTCCCTCTCTCTGTTTTTCTGCCCCTCTCTCCCTGTCTTTCTGCCCCTCTCTGTTTTTCTGTCCCTCTCTCCCTGTCTTTCTCTCCGTCCTTCCTCTGTCCCTGTCTTTCTCTCCGTCCTTCCTCTCTCTTCACAGCAGTGTTTTAAAGTTGAAATCATTGAACGTTTATTTTTTTCTTTCCTTTGGAGCAGAAACAGTCTGAGCTCAGTGTTTGTCCAGAGGATTTGAGCCAAAGAGCCTCTCCTCAGGAGGTTAAAGGATCTGCTCAAAGTTTGTCCTGTGAGAGGATTTCATCACATGATCTCACAATTCTCACTGACCGTGGTATAAATACACAAGTACAAGTACAAGTATAAGTATATAAGTATAATGTGGTATGTAAGTATAATGTATAATATGTGGTGTGATAATGATTCAACACTCGACTGTGTGTAAAGCAGGAATCACAAAGACACTTACCTACGAGCCTGTGTCTCAAACCCTGTGTCTGTTTGGGACATTAAGAGACAGAGACACTAGAGACACAGAGGCACCAGAGAGTGTGAGACACTAGAGACACAGAGACAGTGAGACACCAGAGACACAGACGCCACAGACACCAGAGACAGTGAGACACCAGAGACACAGACACCACAGACACCAGAGACAGTGAGACACCAGAGACACAGACGCCACAGACACCAGAGACAGTGAGACACCAGAGATACAGAGATGCCACAGACAGTGAGACGAGGATAAACAGATAAAGCAGTGACAAACTCTAGCTGAGCTGTAAAACTACATGGACGCACTGGTCAGTGAACTTCACGTGCAGGTCCACCTTTACAGAAGAGGAGTGCACAAGAAACTGTCCTCCCCCTCCTCTCCTCGCTCCCTCTTTCTTCTCCTGTATTTCTTTTCTTCCTCTCCTCCTCCCATCGCCCCCTTCTCCTTTCCTCCTCCTGTCTCCAGTACTTGTTCATGACACTGGAACATGCCGCCATCTCCAAATTTCTCCTCAAATTTTGAGAACATTTCAGAACAGAGTTAGAAAATCCAACATGGAGGTGCCCTGTGTTTGTACAAAATTTGATGTCCAACAGTTGAAATATGATTTTCCCTTGAGTGGCTCCTCCTCTGGATGAGCTGTCTGTGAGCTGTTAGAAAGGAGCTGTTTTGCTCGCGTATGTTAATGTTGCTAAAGCTAATCTCTCTCAAACCATTTTATAAGTTGTTAAATGTCCTATATGACACAAAACTGACTCTTGTGAGCTTTTAGCCATGTTAGAATGATGTTTCCTCCTCAAAAACAGACCTGGAGTTCTGTTTTGTTTCATGCACACGTTTGAGCAAAACTTTATTATGAGTCAGTCTACATCTCCAAGCTCAAAATGCTCTGTTCCACCTTATGATGTCATCAACTTTTTTCTTTTTCTTTTCTTTTTTTTTTTTTTCCAAATTAACAGCACCTTTTATTCAGTAGAGATAGGAAATTCCAGGGCTGAAGGTGTATGGAGTTTAAAAATACAGTGGAACACTTCCTGTATTACCACATGAAAAGTCTTATTTATCCTCATATCCCCCACACCTGAGCTGTCACTACCTCTCCTCCTCTCTCTTCCTCTCTCCTTTTATTTCATCTGCAAACCTGAGTTGTCACCTTTTCCTTCTCCTGCTCTCTCTCCTCTTTCCTCCTCTTCTCTCTTCTTGTCCCTCCTTTCCTCTCCTCTTCTCCTTGTCTGTATATTCCCCATGTAAACCTGAGCCGTCACCCGTTGTTCCTCCTCCTCCTCCTCATCTTTTGCCTCATCTTTTATCTTTCAGCCTGTTGCTGTTTGAGTCCTTGCCTTATTTGTCCTTATAACCCCCATGCACCTGAGCTGTCGCCTCCTATCCTCTCTCCTCTCTTTTTCTTTTAGTCTCTTTCTCTCCCCTCTCTCACAAACCCCATTCTGTCCTCCATTTACACTTCAAACGCAGAAACAGGAGCAGACACTCAGAATAATCAGATGGATTTGAATTTGTACAGGGAAACGATCATTTGACAGTTGGATTAACTGCTTTGTGTCCTCTTGCCCTGCTCCTTAGTTTCTCTCATTTTTGTGTTTGTCCTTTGAAAATACCAGATTTCATTATTTAATGTTTTGTCCTTCCAATTACAGGGAGTCATTTAAAGTCTCTGTGCCTGGTTTTTCCTATCTTGAAAACAGAACTAGTTCGTTTTAAAGATCACATACTGTGCTTGAGTGTGCACTTTCGTTCAAATGTACGACACTCGTGGATCATTGTTATTATTTACACACTTGAAATCGCAATAGTCATCTAAAATGACTTAATTAAAGAAATAGTCCGCAGACTACCACTTTAGAAAGATGCGGTGCTCAGTGGGAGTTGACATCGCCGTAAACATCATCATGAACAGAGTCGGTGTTATAGATTTGTTGGGGCCGGTGTGTAAATGGCTCATATCGCACACGCCACAGAAAACCGCCCTCTACAGACAGAGGCGCTGTCTAAATAAAATGTAAATGTTCTTCTGAGGCTTCCTTTCTGCCTTGTCGGAAATGGGAATGTGGATTTACGCACTCGTCCACACTAAAGGAAAGTAGTGACACACACGGCGAGTGTTTTGTGTCTCCACTGGAGTCAATGCAAACGGGCTGTGTCAGTTCGAGGCATCACACATTTATTGTTACATTCACACTCAAACAAGCTAACACGCCCGCTTTGCTTCTTAGATATTTTAGGGATGATTTAATAATGTGAAACACACTCAAAAGAAACATGGATCTCATGTTTACAACGAAATACTAGTTTATTAAAGCTGGGTTCTTGCAAGGCCACGCCCACATCTGCACATGTGACGTATCGCCACCAACTGTAACACCGGCAACTCAGTGGACATCTGCACATCACACGAGTGAGCAGCAGATTTTTTTTTTTTATTCACACCAAAATGACTGCACTACCTCAAGAGCCGCTTATGATATTAATAGGGATGGGACAAGATCTCGCGAGACAAAATTGCCTCAAGATCGTGCACGCATGAGAAAAATGATTTTGTGAGATTTTTTTCCCCATGAATTTCCCTTTGACTTGGACCAAAAAGAGTTAAGAGCTGGTGAGTTACAGTTTGAGAAGCTGTAGTTCCAAAAAGCAGTACTACAATGCTCACTAAAGTATTACATCAAATAAATAAAAACTACTACTAGTACTACTTTAAAATTATGTCAAAATCTCGTCTTGTCTCGTTCTCGTGGACTCAATCTCATGGTGTGTCCTGTGAAAATTGTGTCTCATCCCACCCCTAGCTATTAAGATTGTCAAAAGTATTGAAAATCAGATACAAATCAATACTAGATACTAATTTTTCACAAGTATTGATACCAAAAAAGTCCCATCGGCAGTGAGGGAGTACACACATATAAGGACACATAGGAACAGAAAAGAAAGTACTACTATTTAATGTGGAAAACTGCATTCTGTTGTCTATTGTTTTGTGGTATCGGAATCGGTATCGAGTATCTAGTCTATTCCTTAGTTCACAGTTTGAATTGTGTTACCGTGATCACTAAAGCCAGGCTGTAACCACTGTTGTTCCCTTCAGCTCCTCACGCAGCCAGAGAGAGGGGATCTAACCCGCAACCTCACTCCAGCACAGAGGCATGGAGCTGGAGTCTAACCCACAACCTCAAACAGCCAGAGAAAGAGTCTAACCGACAACCTCACATGGCATATTTACTATACATATACTATACATTACATATTACTGTTCATATGCTGCACTGTTACTTTGATTGTACATAATAGTTTTTTGGTATTTTATATTTTTGCTCCACCAGAACAGTGTGTTACATTAGAGTCTATTTTTAAGTCTATTTTTAAATTATTTTAGTCCATTATCTATTATCTTGTTTTATTGCATGTTCCATTTTCCTGCTGTTCTTGAACTGTGCGTTGCAACACCGGAATTTCCCCACTGTGGGACTAATAAAGGCATATCTTATCTTATCTTATCTTACTACTAGTACCAGGAGAATACTACGACAGACCATAGTACGACTACTACATTTACTACTAGTACCAGGAGAATACTACGACAGACCATAGTACGACTACTACATTTACTACTAGTACCAGGAGAATACTACGACAGACCATAGTACGACTATTACAAGACTGGAACAACCTGAGGGACTTCTGCAGTTAGAGTCCCTGAGCGTGCGCCCTGTCAGCTCGCGTGTGTGTGTACGTGTGTTTGTGTGTTTACATGAGTGTGCGTGCATGTATGTTTGCGTGAGTGTGAGTGTATGCGTGTGTTTGTGTGTTTGTATGTGTTTATGTTTGTGCGCCTGTGTTTGTATATTTGTGTGTTTTTGTGTACATGTTTGTGTGTGTGTATGCATGTTTGTGTGTATGTGTGTACATGTATGTGTGCATGTGTGTACGTGTTTGTGTGCGTGTGTATGTGTTTGTGTGTACGCGTGTGTGTGCGCGTGCGTGTGTGTGTGTGCAC
This sequence comes from Taenioides sp. WSHXM2023, assembly GCA_029959045.1. NCBI lineage: Eukaryota > Metazoa > Chordata > Actinopteri > Gobiiformes > Gobiidae > Taenioides > Taenioides sp. WSHXM2023. Next base: position 4,935,488 of record CM057086.1, on the reverse strand, counting down.
ACGTGTGTATACAAACGTGCGTGTGTGCGCGCGTGTGTGTGCATGTACGCGCGTGTGTGTGCGTGTGTGTGCGTGTGTGCATGTGTGTGTGTTGTATTTGAAGTGGTTTTTCTTCCAATGGACTTAAATGTGACTATAGCTCATTTTCAGCAATAAACACAATCTGTAACCAACTGATAAAGAACGCAACCTGAGACTGACGCTTAGACTGAGAGAGGGAGGAGAGGAGGAGGGAGGAGAGGGGGGAGAGGTGAAAGAGGAGGAGAGAGAGGAGGAGAGAGGAGGAGAAAGAGGAGAGAGGGAGAGAGACGACTGAGGCTTATCTCCACAGACAAAGTGCACCATTTAAACTTTCCTCATTTATTTTGTCCAAATGATTCCCAGTCCACCTCACGGAAAGAGGGAGAAAAGAAGAGAAGAAGAGAAAGAGAGGGGGGGTTAGAAGGGCGTGATTCAGATTTTTGGTAGAGACGGGGGGAGGAGAGAGAGAGGAGAAAGAGGGGAGAGAGGGAAAGGGGGAGGGAGTTAGGGGACTAAAAGAGGGAGAGAGAGGGGAGGAGAATTGTTTTTCCACGGGGATAGTCACGGAGAGAGAGAGAGAAGGGAGAAGCGTGGAAGAGGGAGGAGAGGGCAGGAGGAGAGAGTGATGGGGAGAAAGAGGGAGAGAAAGTTGTTTTTCTATTGGGATAATCACCAATGAAAGTAAAGATGAGAAAAGAGGAGAGAATGCTGTAATCACTGGAGGAAGAGAGGAGGCGGAGAGTGGGAAAAAGAAAGAAGGGGGGAAGACTGGCATAATCACAGATGAAAAATGGAAATGACACTAACGAACAAATGACTCCTCAGGCTCCGGGTTGTTATATAAGAAAAGGAGGAGGGAGAGAGGGAGCAAAAGAGGAGAGAAGAGAGGAGAGAGAGAGGAGAGAAGAGAGAGAGAGAGACAGTGGGGGGGGGGGCAGAAAAGGGGAGAAAAGAAGGAACAGGGGGAGAGGAAAGGGGGGGAGAGATGGAGAGAGAGGTGAGAAGCGATGGTAGGTAGAAGAGGAGGGAAGGGGTGGAGGAAGAGAATGGGAGGATGAGAAAGAGAGGAGCAGAAAAGAAGTTTCCCATTTTTTTATAATAGAGGAGAGAGAAGAAAAGAAAGGAGAGAGAGCAGAGGAGGAGAGAGAGCAGAGGAGAGAGAGCAAAGGAGAGAGGAGAGAGAGCAGAAGAGAGAGCAGAGGAGAGAGGAGGAGAGAGCAGAAGAGAGAGGAGGAGAGAACAGAGGAGAAAAGAAAAAAGGAAAGAAATGGACTAAATGTGAGGGGAGGAGGAGAGAGGGAAAGGCGAGGATGAGAGAGAGAAAGAAGAGAGAAGAGTTGAGAGAGAGAAGGGGAGAAACAGGGGGAGGAGAAAGGGGGAGGGGACAATTGTACTTTTCTACTAGCATGATCAAAGAAAGAGAGGGGGAGAGAGAGAAAGAGGAGAGAGAGAGAGGGGGAGAGATAAAGAGAGGGGGTGAGGGAGAGGGGAGAGAGGGGGAAAAGAAAGAAAGGAGCGAAAGGGGGAAAGAGAAAGAGGGGGGAGAGAGAAAGAGAGGGTAGAAGGAATAGGAAGGAGGGAGAGAGGAGGAGGGCAGAGGCAGAGGAGAGGAGGAAGAGAGAATTCTGTTTTTCCACTGGGATTATCACAAATGAAAAATGGAAAGACAAACAAACGACTCCTTCAGCTCCGGGCTTTTATATAAGAACAGGAAGAGGAGAGAAAGATGAGAGAGGAGGGAGAGAGGAGAGTGAGGGAAGAGGGAGAAGAATGGGGAGATTTGAGGGGGAGAGAGAGGACAAAAGAGAAGGCAGAGGAGGAGGGATGGAGTGGAAGAGGAGAATAGTTGGATAAAGAAGAGGAACAGAGAATAAGATGAGGACTTCAGCAAGAGGAGGAGGAGGAAGAGAGAGAGAGGAGGAGGAGAAATGAGAAAGAGTTGAACGAAGAAGAGAGAAAAGGAGAAGAAAGAGAGGTGGGGACAGCTAGAGGCGGAGCAGAAAGAAGAGAGAGGAGGGTGAAGGAGAGAGAAAGTAGGGTGCAGCGAGAGAGTTAGAGGAGGAGGAGAAATGAGAGAGTAGAATGAGAAAGAAAGAGCGACAGAGGAGACAGGAGAGAGGAGGGGAGAGAGAGAGAGAGAGGCGGAGGAGAAAGGAGAGAGAGGAGGGGGAAGGAGAGAGAAAGTAGGATGCAGCGAGAGAGAGAGAGGAGGAGAGAGCGACAAAGATAAAGGAGGAGGAGAGGGAGAAGAGGAGTGAGAGGAGGGGAAAGCGAGAGAGAGAGAGAGGAGAGGGGTGTTTGAGGGATGGACAAAATGTGAGAAGAGAGAGGAGGAGAGGAGGGGCACAACAGGATAAGAGAGAGGGAGGAGTAGAGAGAAAAGAGGGAGAGGAAGGGGAAGAGACAGTGGCAAAACAAGAGAGAGACAGAAAAGAGGGGGGAGAGAGGGAGAGAAAGAGAGAGGAAAACATGAGGAGCCTGGAGTAAAAATGGGAAACATGATCCAAAGTGTGACAATGAGAACAGTTTAATGCCACACTGTGGAACATTACAGCCAAAGGAACCGAGTCAGGTTTGTGGAAATTCAAGCCTACTCACAGTAAGAAAAACATCCAAGATAAAATCATGTTGTTATTGGAGGCTATTTTTGGCAAAAAAGTTACACAATGGTGCTTTTGTTGAAGAATTATTGCTGAATGTTCCTGAGTGAAATAAACAGAAGCAGGTGCTGTCTCCATGGCAACAGCAGAAGACTGAGGATCACATTAGATTTATCAGATTGAAACTAGCTAACTAAAAGCTGCTGAATTCTCTACGTTCAATATTTCAGTGGCTGTTGTTTGCAGTATACAAGTATATACAAGTATGCAGTATATATACAGTATGTGTGTGCATATACAGTACGTGTGTGTGCATATACAGTACGTGTGTGTATACAGTACGTGTGTGTTTATATACAGTACGTGTGTGTATATACAGTACGTGTGTGTATATACAGTACGTGTGTGTGCATATACAGTACGTGTGTGTATACAGTACGTGTGTGTTTATATACAGTACGTGTGTGTATATACAGTACGTGTGTGTATATACAGTACGTGTGTGCATATACAGTACGTGTGTGCGTATACAGTACGTGTGTGTATACAGTACGTGTGTGTGTATATACAGTACGTGTGTGTATATACAGTACGTGTGTGTATATACAGTACATGTGTGTGTATATACAGTACGTGTGTGTATATACAGTACGTGTGTGTATATACAGTACATGTGTGTGTATATACAGTACGTGTGTGTATATACAGTACGTGTGTGTGTATATACAGTACGTGTGTGTATATACAGTACGTGTGTGTATATACAGTACGTGTGTGTGTATATACAGTACGTGTGTGTATATACAGTACGTGTGTGTGTATATACAGTACGTGTGTGTATATACAGTACGTGTGTGTATATACAGTACGTGTGTGTGTATATACAGTACGTGTGTGTATATACAGTACGTGTGTGTATATACAGTACGTGTGTGTATCCACGTGTACTTACAGCCTCACACTCAGCAGCCCGTCTGTGAAAAGTGAACGAGAGGATGAAATGTGGACTGAGGAAGTTTGATCCACTTGTGGCTGTGTCCAACCCCTCATTCACTACAGGCCCGCACTCTTTAGCGCCCCCTACAGAGCACTCATTCACAGAGCGATTCGGCTCACTACATTCGGCTCACGTGACTCTGGCGTCTGGTGAAAAAAAGTCAGCTAAACTCTGATAAAACTTTCTGTCATTTGTGGACTAATATTAATCATAAAAGTTTTTATGAAGCTGGAACTCATGCAAACGTGCTGGATTATTTCCTTCTTGTCTGAAATGTGGAAATTATCGCTTTTTTAACAGTTGGAGTTAATGCGAGCACTGCTAACACCAAGGAAAGTGAAATACAGCGACTGTTTTTCCTTTTTCAAATGTTCCTCATGCGTGACACCCTGCCCTCCTCCACAGCTCCCTTAGTAGAAACGCCTCCTCCACCTCCTCCTGACTCTAGAAATCATGTTTGTTTACAGCCAGTGCGTGTTCAGAATTGCTGAACAAATTGCTGTTGAAGTTTCCTGTCCAGAAGTTATTTAGCGACCAATGTGTCAGTCTTTAGACCCCTTCAGTGCACGCCATCGCTGGAAGGAATCTCCAAGAATCACCTTAGTTTGGCTTCGCTCCTTTTCCCCTTCTTTTCTTCTTTCAGCGACCTCAAAAACAGACTTTCTTTTGCGGCTAACTGGTAGTGGATTCTTGTCGGCCATTGCAACAAACTTTGTGCAAACTGTGAGGAAGCTACAGTTGGAAAAAGCCGCATAGAACCGCTGTGTTGGTCGAGTAAACAGCGTCTTGCGTCTGTGGAATGTGTGAGAGGCAAGCGTAAACCACATAATCCCAGCGAGCTGGCAAGTCAGTTAGGCTAGAAACATAGGGAGTTTGACTGACAACCTAACAGCCAATAGATAATGAGGTAGCCTCATTATCTATTGGCTAATGTTTAGCTGCCCCCCATGTCCACAGTTGATGGATTCTTTTTTTTGGTCATCATAATAACAAGGCTGCTGCATCCCTATAATGCTAATTGGAACTTTCATTGACTATTTGAAATAAAAAAAA
>CM057086.1:4748317-4925817 GCA_029959045.1 Taenioides sp. WSHXM2023 | reverse complement strand
ATATAAATCCGTTAATATTAAGTCAGCAGCAAAGTTAAAAGTTCAAGTCTGGGTTCATATAGGTTAACGTTAAGGTTCAGTTAAAGATTTGACTTCTATAGGTTATTAAATGCTAACACAAAATATGTAGATCACCATGTTACCTTTTATTGTTTTGAAAATGCTATATTCACTGAACACATGTTTCACTTTCGTTTCTGATGCTGAGTCCCCCTCCCTTTACTCTCTGCGTTCACTCGTCACTCCCCTTTCAGAGCGCTATAACAACAATCATTCCGCTTGTTGTGTACGTTTTTGTATATTTATGGAAGATTGTCGTGTAGGAGCATGTGTGATGTAGCCTTTTGGGCAGAGCATTGTACAGGTTCGTACTGCTAACCGTAAGGAGGGTACGATTACGGCTCGATGGATGACATCTAAAACCTCTTCAAATGTATTTCTGATGAGGGAACAAGGTTGTAACTCGGTAGAAAACTCCAAAAAAAATCGATTTTGTTTGTTTGTACTGCTTTATCAACTCCGAACACCCCCCCCCCCCCCAAACACGCCCACACACACGCCCAGTCCCAGAGCACACCCCTAAACACACCCACATACATTGACTTCTTGGGTTCTTTTTAAAGACATTACAGTAACGTGTATTTATTTACCTTGTTGACATGTTCCGGCTGCTAGCTGCAAGCCATCTTCAGAGCCATCTCCTCATCATCATCTGAAGATGTTTTGCAGCAGCAGCCGAAACATGTCAACAAGGTAAATACACTTTAGTGTATTGTCTTTAAAAAAGAACCCAAGAAGTTAAAGTACATAAGAAGATAAAATGAACATCTTTGGTTTAACATCCACATACACCCAGTCCCAGACCACGCCCCCCTAAACACATCCAGAACACGCCTTCAAAACACGTCCACACACACCCAGAGCACGCCTTGTAAACACGTCCACACACACCCAGAGCACGCCTTGTAAACACGTTCACACACACCCAGAGTACGCCCCCCTAACGCGCCCGCACACGCCCAGAGCACGCCTTCTAAACACATCCACACACACCCAGTCTCAGAGCACGCCTTCTATACACATCCACACACACCCAGTCTCAGAGCACGCCTTCTATACACATCCACACACACCCAGTCTCAGAGCACGCCTTCTAAACACATCCACACACACCCAGAGCACGCCTTGTAAACACGTCCACACACACCCAGAGCACGCCTTGTAAACACGTCCACACACACCCAGAGCACGCCTTGTAAACACGTCCACACACACCCAGAGTACGCCCCCCTAACGCGCCCGCACACGCCCAGAGCACGCCTTCTAAACACATCCACACACACCCAGTCTCAGAGCACGCCTTTTATACACATCCACACACACCCAGTCTCAGAGCACGCCTTCTATACACATCCACACACACCCAGTCTCAGAGCACGCCTTCTAAACACATCCACACACACCCAGTCTCAGAGCACGCCTTCTAAACACATCCACACACACCCAGTCTCAGAGCACGCCTTCTAAACACGCCCACACACACCCTGAGCATGCCCCACAATCATGCCAACACGCACCCAGAGCACGCCCACTAAAAACTCCCACACACACCCAGAGCACGCCTTGTAAACACGTCCACACACACCCAGAGTATGCCCCCCTAACGTGCCTACACACACCCCGAGCATGCCCCTCTTGAAAGTAAATACTTAACCTTCACCCTCACCCTGGTCCTAACCTTAAAGGTCCTACATGATGCAAAAATGACTCTTGTGAGCTTTAAGCCATGCTATAATGCCTCCTCAAAAACAGACCTGGAGTTGTGTTTTGTTTCATTCACACATGTTTGAGTAATCCTGCATTACTGGAAGTGGAGCACTTCCTGTATTAACACTTAATGACATCACAAGCTGTAACAGAATGTTTTCTGTTTGAGAGAACTCATTATATAGAGAGAACAATATCATAACATAGATCAGAAAACAGCGTGATAACCAGAATCTCAAAACTACTAATATTAACCAGTACCATACTATGAGGCTCTTCTCACTGATCCCAATACTTTTCAATACCTCTGTCAGTATCAGTATATCGGTATTTGGTATCAATACGCCAATCACTACCATAGACATGAGACTGGAGATTTAGACAGACATTACCAACATGCTCAGTCTGATCAAAAGAGAAGACAGGAGAGGAGACAAAGCTTTGAATCATGACTAGCCTTCTTTATATTATAACAAGAACGAAAGGAAGTGTTTTTGAAGAACGACTGAACCATTAAACTGATCAATACCTGTCACACCCCTTTCACTCAGTTATTCAAAAACATATGACATTAATGAGTCTATGGTCCATAGCAGCTGAGACTATTTTAATGTACGATGTTTCATTGAAAAGACAAAAGATCATTTACTGTGACTTCACACCTTTACTATGATTTGTGATTTTAAAAATGTCCCCAGTCTTAGCCACAATTGAAAAAAAGGCATTTGTGCTGACAAGAGAAGATGTTGAACTTTGTGTCAGTTTGTGTTTCGTATGGATAGGCCCAGTAATTACACAGATATTATCCAAAAACTATAGACTGTATGTAAATAGGCATAGCTAACCCCCCAAGTGCCGTCTTCCAAATATTGAAGTGAACATGGGCGTGAACTGGTTCTTGCAATCTCAAGATATCAACATTAATAATGGACCAATCAGGCGCCTTCTTTCCCCAAGGTCACTCCAGCTAGCATTAGCAACAGGTTGATTGACAGCGCTGCTAAGCGTCCGCTCCCTGTCAAAGCAGTGATGAAGGTGGGAAGGAAGTCACACGCCCACTTCTGTTCTACAGTCTGTGCCATGAAACATGGTCAACAAATCTGCAGTCTGACAGTTAAACTCTCTGTACCTGATTTTGACTCTGCAAAATGTGAAAAACAGAACTAGTTTATTCTAACAGTTTGCAGTGGTCTAAAGTTATTCCTCACTTACCTTATGCATTCAGAGTATCCGAATTATTCCCCAATATCAGTTTATAAGCACTTTTCACAATGCTCAGAGATAAAAGCAGCATTTTGCTAACAACAATTAGCATGCTGTAATGTGCACCTCCTGATTAATGCATTAACAGCTCGGTTTTCAATGTTATGTGAACTCTTATGTGAACCAATTAAAAGCAGTCCTATTATGGTGTTGTTTCTCACCATGTACTCACCTGAAGTTGTATTTGGAGTGATTCCTGCATGTTTGAGTAACCTTCAAGACATCATTGTTCTGTTCTAGCCTTGTTTTAACCTCCACTGGTACATGCCACGCCCACTGTGATGTACGTCATCCTCCAGTTTAATTTTCTTAATGCATGATACACATAGGACTGGTGAATCCTATGTGTATCACTGCTGCTCACTAATGTGATGTGCAGTTGTTCATGGGAGGGGCCCACAGCATGCAGCACTTTGTTGTGATGACGTTTGGCACTGCAGTTTTCTAACGCAGAAGTCAGCTGATTTGTTTCTTTTATTAGGTTGTTTTAGATGTTTAATATAAAACTATACATATATTATTGCTGTCAACTGATTAAAAATTTTAATCACAATTAATCTCATGAATGTCAAAGTTAACTTGCAATTAATCACACATTTTTGTTCATTTTAATACTCTTATCAACATAGAAAAGTGGACAGGTGCCACTTTGTGCAAATTTTTATTTATTTTTTTATTTTTATTTTTTTATTGCAAACCATAACAATTGTCAGTGAAACAATTTTATGTTCGATGTTCCACTCTCTGGCTACTTTCTTGAAGTGCTCTCCAACAGTGTGAGTGAAGTGCTTCTCTTCTGTCTTCATAACAGTCAAAGCGACTGTGTAGAGTTCTATGTCCCGCACTCACACCTGCACAACTGAACTGGGCCACAGCCTGATGACGTCATCACACAGCGCTGTTTGTTTACAAGTCGCGCAGCAGAGCTAAAGCTTTAGTGGAGAAAATAAGTCCAGCGGCAGAAATATCTCTTAAATAGTGAGACAGATCTGATACGCTCCTCCGTGAGTTTATGGAGATAATAACAGCTCGGAGCAGTGAGGACAGACGAGGCTGCAAAACTTCTGTCCACTGTCCTTATCAAAGGTCAGTGCGGATTCACCGTATGTTTTGGAGCAGAAGTTATTCACTGTTTTCCTCGTATGAATAACATCAGTGCACACACAGGGCTGGTATAGTGAAGTTGTGCATGTGCACGTACATGAGCAACCGTGCCGTGCATTGGCCCACCTCCTCCAACCGGAACTTCTCAGTTTCGTACAAATTGCTTTCCTTCCTGTTTACAGCCGGATCCTGTAGTTTTTCTAACGTTACAAGCAGTGGCCACAGCTTATGAAAGAACTAGTGCACTAGGTCACAAAGAGCGTTAATCTCGCGATAAAAAAATTAACGCTGTTACGTTATCTCGTTAATAGCACGATATTTTTGACAGCACTAATATATATATATATATCAGACACAGTATGTCTTCTGCAAACACCTGATGTTCTGATATTTCTAATAACAGAATCACATTTTGGTCTCATCTCCCTTTGTGATGGCTGTGTTTATATGCACCAAAAATCTAATCATTATCAGATTCCTGGAGTTATCAGATCAGTGAAATGTCATGTAAACACCTCCTGTCACTGTAAACAAGAGTTTATTGTTCAATATCCTGTCTCTCCCATGAACATATCAAGTCTGTATGATTGGGCGTCATGGATGCAACAGATGTTCTTTGCGTCGTTGGTGCAGACTGTATAAATGGAAATAGCTAAACCACTAGCCACTGCATTCCAAACAGGAAGTTCCATCAACTCCAGTTCACTTTCTATTGAAAAAGAGTGGCACCTCTCTCTGTAACTGCTGCTGTCAGACAAGTCATTTTGGTCTGAAAATGTTCATATTAACCCACTCTACATTATGCTGGGGTTCATTTCACTGTTTTGTCCATAAATATGAACATTAATAACAGAAAAATCAGATTTGATTGGCAGTGCTGATAAGCGCACGACCCCAGCCACACCAGCGGTGGCGTTACCTTGAAGAGCCTCGCTCCTTATTTGGTTGCTATGACACTTGCGGTCAGAGTTCTAAATATGGATCACACTCCCTTAGTTTGTTCCATATTCTTGTTTCAAAGTGTCTGGGTTCTAGGCCTCGTCCGTGATCTTTACCTGGAATTTACTGATTTTTTTTAAAAACTTCACTTTACGCCATTTAAAAACCATTAAACTGTTTGCATTGCTGCATATTGATTACATTTGAAAACTCAACTTCAAAAGTTGACAAGACAGACTATACTGTGTGGCTGTGGTGATCGCATTAACCAGGGTCGTCTGTCTACGCTGAGCACCTTTTCTTTCAGAAGTCATCCTTGTGAAGTTACTATACTGTCACATTGTAAAGTTATGATGATTACAAACTTATAAATGTTTGAGTGACTGTTTAAGCAAGTGTTTTTAGGGAAATTATTTTGAAAATGCATCAGAAGTTTTCTTTTGACCCCACGTGCTGTTCCTTTCCTGATAAAAAGCCTGGAGACACTCCATCCTCATTGCGCCCGTTGGACGTGCACATGACATCACTGGTGTAACCGTCACTCCACTTAAAATCAGAGTGATTCCTGCATCTGCTGCACTGCTGCTCTTACACACATGCTGCAGTCCGACCAGAGTCAGAGGCATCGGGTTTACACGCTCTGCGGAGGAGGCTACCTATGGACTATGGAGATACTATAGACTTTTTACACCAAATGTGGCAAAACAGCTTCCAGAGCAGAAACCACTCAAATTCCACAAATGGCAGGACGACCGACATTTGTAGCAGCCTCTACGACTTTTTTTGTGCTACACTTTGATTCTTGTTCATGTCCAGAGTTAGTCTACAGAAGTACACCTACTAATACTCTGCTATATTACTTTACTACATCTACTGTTGGACTGAATTGTGGTGGCCGTGAAACAATTTAAATAACATAAAAATGACAAATACACAAATGGTTCTGTGCTGTAAACACACACAAAATCAGATCTGATTATCAGATTATATGATTACTCTAGTTATCTGATTTTACTCCCTTGTAAATGTACCAACTGTGCTAAAGTCCATATCCAATTAGCTCTTCACTCAGCAATTTCTCAGAAGTCCTAATTGTTTTATCTGATTCTCTGGTAAAAGATCACATATTCGCAGATGAAATGTGAGCGCCTGACCTCTCAAACAGAGCGGGTCTCATTTGTGGAAGCAGCAGGAGGTGGATTACTCTGCTGTTTGTCCCAGCTCATATTCTATTTCAGCTCAAATGAAATATTTGTGTCTCATGCAAGAAATCAGCGTCTCAGCTCATTCAAAGTTGTGATCGTTGGAGCAGCAGACAGCACATTAAAAACAGAGACAGCACTACAGGGATTATTGATACTTTGCAGCTATAGTCATCCACATTCCCAGGGGGGTGAAGCTAACTGAAGGCACTGCTCTCTCTGAAGCTGTTATTCAAGTTAGACTTTAATCTGGTCTTTATTTTAACACAGTCTGGCCATAAAGAGCTGGTTTGTGTTAAACAAATTCCTCTTAAATAACTTTACAGTCACATGCTGTCTAGGACGAACAGTTTTTTTCAGGTAGTCTCATCTTTTTATTGAAAATCAAACACTTAAACAGGACCTGAAAATGTGCTGTTTAAATACATTTTTCATTCCGCATTCTGCCACACATACATGTAGAACACCCCCTGTGTGGTGTCACTGCAAAGTCTGCAAAACTTTTCAGGAAAGGTTCGTTTCTGTCCTGTGAATTGGACTTTTTTTTTTTTTTTTTAGTATCGATACCTGCTCAAATGAGGATCTATTTTCAATACTAGATGTCGAATAGTATGTGAGTTTCAGTGCTTTTGATAACCCCACATGGCACAGGTTTTTCTTATGACAATATCCGTAATGTAATGGGATGTTGATGTCCCAGTGTGTCAGATGCCCTCCTAGTGTGCTGATTTCATCTCCTCTTTTCTCTTTCCCAGGTGAATGTGTTCCTGTCCTTCGTCGTTCCCATGGTCGCCATCTCCACCCTGAACGGGGTCATAGCCAATCAGCTGTTACGGATGTTCAAGGAGGCGGAGCAAGAGAACCGTATGTGCGTCATTGGAGGAAATCCCACAATGCTTAGCGTAAGCGTGGAGCCCAACCGCGCCCAGTCTCTGCGTCACGGAGTCCTCGTGCTGAGTAAGTCCTGAGTCACTCCTCTGTTATTATGAATACTGCATTCAGTAATTCAAGGTATACTCACAATGGTATGTTAAAGAGGGTGTATTTTGCTAAATTGATTTTCTCAAGCTTTCTACCACGTTATCACATTGTTCCCTCATCAAAAACATGCCTGAAGACTGTATATGTGTCAGCCATGCATGTTTGAGTAAACTAGCAATGTCTGTGTAAACCCTCAGTTGTCCAGGTAGGATCCATAGCAAAGGAAAAATTCATTTCTGTTAACAGGACAAATGTTTTTTCAGTGAAGACATTTTGCAGCTAATCCAACCTATGTCTTCACTTGACAGAACTGAATATTTCTTTTGCTATAATCTAGCAGTCTCTCCCAAACTCTACTTTCACTTAGGCCCAATCTCAATTCTCCCCCTTAGCCCTCTGTCTTTGTCTTAGCCCTACCCCTTAGCCCTACCCCTCTGTCTTTAAACAGAGGGGTAAGGCAAAGGGGTGTGTTTTAAACCCTTAGAAATGGGACACCCCTTTGCAGTCGCAACAGTGACATTATTTTTAAAGTTTTGAAGTATTGTGCTCCTTTTGAGTTTGTTTTAAATAAACTTTGCAAAAAGTCAAATGTTTTTTTAATTTTTTAATTTGTTAAAATTACTATACTCTGCACAACATGTAAATCAAATTTTAATCAACTGTAACACAAAATTAAAATGCTGCAGAGGTGGACGGAGTTGTAGAGGATGCCTGGTACACACAAAAAAGAAAACAAAATTAATACATAGTCATAAACATATATAGTTGTTCTGGTACCTACAAATATTATAGAATGTAATATAACTTATATTTTATTTTCAAATTCTCCCACTTTTTTGAAGCTTGTTGGGCTGACACAACTCCAACAAGTCCAGCCTCCTACAAGAAATTTCTAAACAAAATACAAATGTGATTAATAACATGTCATTTTTAATATAAATAGAGGATAATTTACAAGGCGAAACGAAACAATAATATTTTAGGCCATGCATGTTCATAATACTTTACACATTCTACCGTAACATGTGTATAGTTCTAAAAGCGCATGAGACGAGTTACGAGGCGAAATACAGCGATATATTTGGCACATTCTAGTCTAACATATATGCGTATATAGTTCTTTTAGGCCATGCATGTTCGTAATACTTTACACATTCTACTGTAACAAGCGTATAGTTCTAACCGGGCATGTTACGATAAGCTGTATATGTCAGAAAGCGTAAATGCTGGCGCCATGAGAATGGCTGCGTCTCAATTCTCCCCCTTAGCCCTCTGTCTTAGCCCTACCCCTCTGTTGTGCGCGTTCACGAGAGACAGAGGGGTGTCCCAATTCTCTTTTCTGTAAGTGCGAGGGCTAAGGGGAAGGGCTGTTCTACCCCTCTGTGCAAAGCGTTTTCAGATGCACACTTTGCGCAAAGGGGATAGGCGTGGCTTAACGCAAGTCGGAGCAAAAACCAACACGGAAATCGGGAAGTGTTGAGCAATCGGGAAAAAATTGGACAAATGTGAGTATTTTGCACTCAAGAACCTCATAAAAAGTTGTATAAAACTGTAGTAACTTTTGAAAAGTTGTAGGTATAATCATGGCACCTGCATTTACGCTTTCTGACATATACGGCTTATCGTAACATGCCCGGTTAGAACTATACGCTTGTTACGGTAGAATGTGTAAAGTATTACGAACATGCATGGCCTAAAAGAACTATATATGCATATATGTTAGACTAGAATGTGTCAAATATATCGCTGTATCTGTATATGTTTTCATTTCGCCTCATAACTCGTCTCATGCGCTTTTAGAACTATACACATGTTACGGTAGAATGTGTAAAGTATTACGAACATGCATGGCCTAAAATATTATTGTTTTGTTTCGCCTTGTAAATTATCCTCTATTTAATGTTATTAATCACATTTGTATTTTGTGTAGAAATTTCTTGTAGGAGGCTGGACTTGTTGGAGTTGTGTCAGCCCAACAAGCTTCAAAAAAGTGGGAGAATTTGAAAATAAAATATAAGGTATATTACATTCTATAATATTTGTAGGTACCAGAACAACTATATATGTTTATGACTATGTATTAATTTTGTTTTCTTTTTTGTGTGTACCAGGCATCCTCTGCATCTCCGTCCACCTCTGCAGCATTTTAATTTTGTGTTACAGTTGATTAAAATTTGATTTACATGTTGTACAGAGTATAGTAATTTAAAAAAAATAAAAAATTAAAAAAACATTTGACTTTTTGCAAAGTTCATTTAAAACAAACTCAAAAGGAGCACAATACTTCAAAACTTTAAAAATAATGTCATATTGTTGCGACTGCAAAGGGGTGTCCCATTTCTAAGGGTTTAAAACACACCCCTTTGCCTTACCCCTCTGTTTAAAGACAGAGGGGTAGGGCTAAGGGGTAGGGCTAAGACAAAGACAGAGGGCTAAGGGGGAGAATTGGGATTGGGCCTATACCTACAACTTTTCAAAAGTTACTACAGTTTTATACAGCTTTTTATGAGGTTCCTGAGTGCAAAATACTCACATTTGTCTGATTCCTTCAGCGCCATGTTGCTTTTTGCTGCGACTTGCGTTAAGCCACGCCTATCCCCTTTGCGCAAAGGGTGCATCTGCAAAAGCTCTGCCAAGAGGGGTAGAATAGCCCTTCCCCTTATCCCTCGCACTTACAGAAAAGAGTATTGGGATACCCCTCTGTCTCTCGTGAACGCGCACAACAGAGGGGTAGGGCTAAGACAGAGGGCCAAGGGGGAGAATTGAGATTGGGCCTTAGCTGTAAGATTTGGTCCAATGCCACACCCATGCTCCAACATGAGAATTTTTTTCATAAATATACAAAAACATGATAGAAAACTGTACACAGCAACTTGACAAACCTGATGCGATGGGCAGTAGTTTCAGTAGCGGAATGCACACTGATTGTGTTGTGAGAGAGCTCTGAAGAGGGAGTTAACATGTTGTGTTCAACAAATATACAGTAGCACTTTCAAAACAATAAAAGGTAACATGGTGATCTAAATATGCTTTATGTTAGCACTTAATACCCCATAGAGGTCAAATAATCCCTTTTTGAGGTTAAGATTCAGTTAACCTCTGGGTTTAACCTGACCTAAAATTTGACCTATTCTTCAGTGTCTCTGGATTAAACCTGTCAGGAGCAGTGGGACTCATCTCCAGATCTTGAGCTAGTCCTGGTCAGGACTGTCTTAGCTGGAGGATTTGACCTGTGGTGCATGTTTTGGGCATGCACAGACACTGGGGAACATGCAAATTTCACACAGAAAGGCCCGGAAGTTGAACCAGGAACCTGAACTGAACTCAGTGATATACAAATAGAAAAACTATCTCACCAAGCTTGGTACTCAAGTGCCCTCTTGAAATTTAATTTTCAAAAATTCATTGAAGACAAGCTGTTTGGCCTGGACTTCTGAAAAAAGCCACAGGGGGCTTATTTGTGATGGGGCACAAAGTGACAAAGTCACATGACTCAAGCTTTTATGGTTTAGGAGAAAAACAATGACTATTGTTCTTCGCCGGTTTTTTCTTATTATTCTTTTCCAACAAAATTATTGCATTTTTGACCCCCTGTACACCAACAAAAAGTCTCACATGGACATATCAAATTGATCGGCCTGGCCAAAAATTTGATAAAACAGACATCACAACAATGCCCTGACTCAACAGCGCCACCTAGAATTGGAACCCTATGGGAGTGGGGACAAGCAAAGTTTGGCTTAAGCAAAAGAAAGTTGGAACACTATTCAGAACAGTAGCTCAGATGGTAGAGCGTTTGTCCACTGATCCAAAGGTTGGTGGTCCGAATCCTGCTCTTGACATAAACATCACTGGTTGAGCGGTCAGATCCACTGACCCACAGGTTGCCGGTGTGATTCCAGCTTCTACAGATGAATGCTGTGGTTGTGTCCTTGGGCAAGACACTTAACCCACCTCACTCCCAGTCTCTGTGTACACTGGTGTATGTGAGTGGTTCACTGTTGTAAAGCGCTCTATCTAACATTAAAACATAATCTTATTAAATTGTTTTGTAAGTGCAAAATGATGGAGCCCAAACAAATGAAAATGATCTTATGGTTTACTACTACTATAGTACACTACTATCTTGTGCAAACAATCATCATCAAGTTTTTGGAGTAGATCAGTTTAATGTCATGTTGTGTAACATTCCAGGCAAAGCAATAACATCTCCATGGAGAGAAGGCAGAACCTCCAAAAGAAAAGTTACATGATGTACCTTTAAAGGTCTTCTATTACACAAAACCGACTCTCATGAGATTTGAGCCATGTTCTAATGTCACCTCCTCAAAAACAGACCTGGAGCTGTTTTGTTTCACATGTTTGAGTAACACTTTATTTTTAGTCTGTCTACATCTCCAAAGCTCAAAATGCTCTGTTCCACCTTGTGATGTCACAAAGTTTACAGTTAAGTTTTGCCTTTAGTTTAGTAGAGATTTGAAATTTCTGAGCTGAAATTATCCAAATGATTTTAGTGAAAGTGTACGGAGTTTAAAAACACAGTGGAGCACTTCCTGTATTACCACATGACATCACAAGGTGGAACAGAGTATTTTCTGTTTGAGAAAGTTTGCGGATGACACCACCCTCATCGGGCTCATCTCGGACGGCGATGAGTCTGCCTACAGGAGGGAGGTGGACCGGCTGGTGTCCTGGTGCAGCAGCAACAACCTGGAGCTCAACGCCCAGAAGACAGTGGAGATGATCGTGGACTTCAGGAAAGTCACAGCCCCCCTGCCTCTCCTCACCCTGACAGACTCCTCCATCACCACTGTGGACTCCTTCCGCTTCCTGGGCACCTGCATCACCCACGACCTCAAGTGGGAGCCGACCATCAGCTCCCTCATCAAGAAAGCCCAGCAGAGGATGTACTTCCTGCGGCAGCTGAGGAAAGCCAAGCTGCCAGCCCAGATGATGGTGCAGTTTTACACGGCCATCAGTGAGTCCATCCTCACCTCCTCCATCACTGTGTGGTACGCTGGGGCCACTGCCAGGGACAGACAGAGACTGCAGCGCATTGTGCGCTCTGCTGAGAAGGTGATCGGCTGTAGCCTTCCATCTCTCCAGGACCTGTACGTCTCCAGGACTCGGGGGCGAGCAGGCCGGATAGCAGCTGACCCCTCTCACCCTGGACATGGACTATTCGAGGCACTTCCCTCTGGCAGAAGGCTACGGTCCATACGGACCAGAACCTCTCGCCATAAGAACAGTTTCTTCCCCTCTACCGTTGGACTCATAAACACCTTATGAACACTTATAACACCTGTACTAAGGACACTTTATAATACCTGAACTAAGGACACTTTATAATACCTGAACTAAGGACACTTTATAACACCAGTCACTTTAAATAAGTCATGCCACATCACTTGATCAGTTTGCACTGTTGTTATGATGCTTCTGTATATACTAGACTATTTTTATTTTTTATTATATATCTTAATCTTTTTTTGCATGCTCTTACTTTATTTTTAAATAGTGATACTTTATTATTATTATTATTTATTTTTATAGTAATATCTCTACTTTATATTATTATTATTATTATTATTATTATTATTATTATTATTCAGTGTTCTATGTTGCACCTCATCACCAAAGCAAGTTCCTAGTCTGTGAATTGTGTTCACTGACAATGGCAATAAAAGCTTTTCTGATTTCTGATTCTGATTCTGCGAGGAGAAGCCGAGGTATGCAGGGTTTGTGTTAAACATGTGAATGAAACAAAACACAACTCCAGGTCTGTTTGTGATGAGGAAACAACAAAAATTATAACATAGATTAGAAAATAGTGTAACATGGAACTGCTAATTATTAGCATTTTAAAAATACAGTAATCTATATCAAATCAAATCAAATTATCATAACATGTTTAAACGAAAATAGTGTATGTAAAGATGTGTGAGACTGAGAAAAAGAAAATACACTTTCATTCACTGCATTTTAATGTGTTTTAATAAAAAATTTATTTGATATATATTTGAAACCTGTCAATCATCCCTCCTCTTTCATAAACCCATTATAGTGTGGATCATAAGTGCAGGAGGAGAAGGAGCCATGTCTGTCTGTGCAGTTTGAATGTAATAAATACACTTTAATTTCTCAGTGTCACTCCATCTTCTCACCAAAGACAAGTTAAACCAAGAATATACTCCGACACACGGCCAGTCAAAAGTCTGGACACACTTTTTCATTCATGTTAGATTCTCACTGAAGCATCAAAACTTTAAATGACACAAAAAAGATCTACCGTTTGATTTGAGCACTGGTTTGCACTTTTGTCATTTCTTGACCCTGAGGCACAGCTGTGAAGTGAAAACCATTTCAGGAGACTTCACCATGACGGTTGAGAGAAGGACAAGGGCAGCACCGTCGACAAAGTAAAGGGTGGATACTGCAATGATTTGAATAGAACAAATATTTCACCATTTTTTTCTTTATATCATTTCATTATATGAAATAGAGCTGGGCAATTAATCAAATTAATTTGATGAAATAATCTATTTAATAGCTGAGATTTTGAAAAATTACTAAATCATGAAATCGAGGATTATTATGAAACAAGTTCACTTCTGACGTTCTTACTTGCAAAGCAGTTTATTGTGCAGTACAAATGAAGCCAGTTTACAATGTCTTTAATAAGAGCATATGATAAGAATGAAAATGTGAAGAGCTTCCCCTCTGAAAAACCAGCTGTCCCTGCTCTGACTTTAATTCAAATCGTAGTCGCAATCGGGATTTTATTTTTTGGCCATATCACCCAGCTCTAATATAAAATGTAGAAAGTAGTAGAAAAGAAAAACAACAGTGACTGATAAGGTGAGTCCAAACTTTGGACTGTTGAGTATTTTCACATCTGAGAGAGGGACACACCTCTCAACATCACGAGTAGTGTAATGTTGATCAGTCAAAGCTGACTTCTTCTAAATCAAATTCACCCTCTGTGCTCACAGAAAATCCACTAAGTATTTGGTAGTTTTGTTTTAAATCATCATGTGCAGCAGAAAAACATGGCTCCCTCCTCTTCACTCACAGGAGCTGGCATTTACACAGCAGCAGGATGTTCCTCTGGCTCTCCCCCACATACACACATGCAAGCGCACGCACACACACACACACGCACGCACGCACACACACACACCCACACACACGCACACCCCCCCCCACACACACACGCACACGCACGCACACACACACACAGATGCACACCCGTGGAGCAGCTTACCCTGAGGAGCCCAATGCAAGAAAACAACTACATCTGCCTCTAAATAAACTCAAAGTCACCACAGTTATTCATTCACTCTACTCTGTTGGTAAAATACAGGAGCCACAGCTGCCCTGGGACAGACTGACAGAAGTGAGGCTGCCAATCTGCCCCATTGACCCCTCCCACCACACACATACACACAAACACACAAACACACAAACACACAAACACACACACACACACCACGTTCATACTGGGCAATGTGGTTTCAAATGTCTTGCCTAAGGAATATTGTGTGCTTTCTCTCCCCTCTGGTGTAAGCCTGAGTCCGAATACCACACACACACACACACACACGCACACACACACACACACACACACACGCACACACACGCACACACACGCACACACACGCACGCACACACACACACACGCACACACGCACACACACACACACACACACGCACACACACGCACACACACGCACACACGCGCACACACACACACACACACACCCACACACACACACACACACGCACACACACACAGACATCCCACTGACTTCCATTCATTTCCTGGAGGCTGATCGTAACCTTAACCATAGTCACTACCCACTCACCAAACCATAACCTATTTTTACCCAGATCTGAACTGACCTAAGTTGTGCGATACAAACTCCATTTTGATCCGATACCACAATACCTTTAGACAACTGACAATAGTTTATTTTCTGTTCCCATGTGTGTAATCCTCAGTGGTCCTGTAGGTTCCATAGTGCTCCATGGGTGTATACTAGTCTATGTGCTCTTATACTTGTTCTGATACAGATCAACATCATTCGAAAGACATTCAGGAAAGATCCATTTCTGTCCTGTGAATGGGACATACACCCGCGCACACACACAGGAGACAGTAGCTTCATTCGTCCTTGTCGTTCTGTTGTTGATGTTGTTGATTTGTTCAAACATCACTCACTGTGGACTGATACTGGAGCCGGAGGGACTCTCTTCATCACTATTCCTCCTCCTCTTCCTTGGTTGCTCTGGATTCTAAACCATCAGTTTCTCCATTGGCCACAAAAAACCCATAAAATCTCAAAATCTCTGTGTGTCTGTCTGCTGTGGCTCCAGTGTTGCTCTGGTTTTGTTGCTCTGGTCTTTGAAGCTGCACACTCCAGACTATGTTCTGCAAAAACGGACTCCCAACGGAAAAATCCAAGCAGCCCCTCTGTCAGCTATAGTGCCACATGCAATCAGGGCCCCTCTGCCAGCACCAGTGATGCGTGTAGTCGGGGCCCCTCTGTCAGCTCAAGTGCCGTGTGCAGTCGAGACCCTCCACCAGCACCAGTGATGTGGACAGTCGGGACCCCTCTGTCAGCACCAGTGCCGTGTGCAGTCGGGGCCTCTCTTGCTACTTTAAAAGATTCTTAATACTCATGGCCCCTGGACCGGAGCTGCTCAAACCTCAGTCTGAGCCTGGGATTATTGTGCCTTTGGACAAGACACTTTTCGCTTTGCTCCTGTTTGAACGTTGTCTGAGCAGTTCATCCCTGCTCCATCCTGTGTGAATCCAGAAGTGTCTGGAATGGGACCACAGAGTGTGACAAACCTCCAATCACAGTCGCTCATTTGTATCACATGTCTCTCAAATGCAGAAGACATCTCCTCTCCAAAACTCTGGATCATTCACATCCAAATCTATCACTTCTTTTAGAGAGAAACTAGAGTTTGTTACTTCTGTTGACTCTGCACAGATCTGCTGCTTCTCAGTCCTCTGTTTTCTCTTTTTTTTTTTTGTGTAAACCGCCATGTTTGGTTTTATCCCAACAGACCATGCTTCTCTTTGTGTGGTTAATCCACCTGTCAGTCACACCCTCTGGAATTGGAGGGACAGGACACTGCTCCAGCTCCACTCTTCTACGTGTTGTCACAGCGTGTGGTTCTGGCTGCACAGGTGTGAGTGTGGATGTGGAGTGTATTTCAGTGACTGGTGTTAATGAGAGATGCCATTGGCACAGAACTGCAGCCAACTCTCTGTGTTTCAGCCTCAGGGCAGCTGTGACAAGTCCTCACATGAGACTGAAGAGTATAACAATTGTTATACTAGCATACACAACAGCCACACACTGTACTCAAGTAAGAGTAACGTTACTTCAAAATAATATTACTCTAGTAGGAGTAAGTAGTGGTCTATGAAAAATACTTTGAAAAGTGCTACTCGGGTAAGAGTAACTTAAAGAGTAACTGTTGAGACATTTATAATTCATTTATAATTTGAAGTTATTGTAATGGGAAGGACTAAATATTAAAAATAAACAAAATCTGGTCTTTTCAAAGAACAGACCCAAAAATGAGACAAACTATAAATCAGATCAGAAGGAACAGTACAAGAAACACAAATGTTCAGATCATTTCATATTGTCACATAAAACTTTTGTCACTTTAGACTCACTCACAGTGGGAAGAGGGTAAATGTACGTAAATGTGATGTTTGAGAAGAAGAAGCTCAGACAAATCCTACACAAAGCCCATTCATTTTTCCCACAGACATTTTCAGAGTCTAATGGACGTGAAGGACACAGTTCTATTCAAGCCCAAAGTATTTGAAGAGTTTCAAAAATAGATTTGAAAATGGCACGATCATTAGTTTCCTCGTGTATCTAAAGTTAGTTTCCTTGTGTATCTAAAGTGACCAAGGGGATACTGCACTTCTGTGGGGTATTAAAGAGGGGGTATTTTACTTCTTTGGGGTATAAGTCAGCGCTAAGTCACTCCCCCTTCAGAGCGCTATCACAACACAATTGGCATACATCCCACTAATGAAACTACTGCACATCACATCAAGTTTGTGAAGTTGCTGTATACAGTTTTGTATCATGTGTTTTGGCAAAGGCTTGTACTGCTAACCGTGAGGAGGGTCCAGATGCCCTGGAGAGATCGCTAAATTACTCAAACATATATGGATGACATGTAAAACCTCTTCAGGGGTGTTTTTGATGAGGGACCAGTGTATAAGATGGGAGAAAGCTCCAAAATACCCATTTGCATAATACCCTCTTTAACATGTTGTCTTTATTTTCATAACTCTGTCACTGTGTACAACTCTGGACTCCACCACACACAGGAAGGGGCGGGGCTATACAGACATGTTTAATTCACTTCCTGTTCGTTTAATGCACTTCCCGTCTTTCCTCTTGTACTTCCTGTTCTGGAGATTAGGACCAAAATAGAGGAGATCTCGTCAGGAGCACGCGTGCCGGATCTGTCATGCATGACACATGTCGTTAGCGCTGTGAGAGTGTAATTACAATTATGAGAGTGCAGCCATGATTAGAGGAATCCAATCATCCAATCACAGCACAGCTCAGGCCAGTGGGCAGTCCTTAATTGTGCTCATTCTTTTTGAAGATCTTAAATGAACCTTTAAGAAAAGTACATGTTATCACAGTTCATGAGTGCCAGCTGATTCATGGTTTCATTCTCTGTTTACTTACTTTAGTTTATGTATTTTGACTTAAGATGAAGAATAAGATACTTTATACAACAGAATGTGAAGGATTGTCACCAGAAACCCTCAGGGGCTTCAAATGCACCTCCATGTACAATACATAAGGCACGCATTAATATCTGATGAGAGATAAGATCATGTGTCACACCCATCCACCCATCCATCCATCTATCCATTTTCTTCCGCTTTATCCGGGGCCGGGTCGCGGAGGCAGGGAGGTCCAGACGTCACACACACTTCCTCCAGCTCCTGCCCCTGGGCCTCCTCCCGGTGGGACGTGTCCAGAACACCTCTCCAGGGGAGGCGTCCAAGAGCGTCCGGAAAAGATGCCCAAGCCACCTCAACTGGCAGCGACTCTACTCCTAACTCCTCCCCGTGTGTCACACCCGTGGATCATTATATTCTGGTGAGCTCAATGGGAGATGACGTCAACAAAGCACCACATGCTGTGGGCCCCTCCTATGAATAGCTGCACATCACACTAGAGCAGCAGGCTGGGAGGAGAGCCCGTGACCTACATTAAATATTATTCACAGCCGTTTTTGGAGATGGAGGATAAGTTCAAGTTTGGTTTGATGGGCGGTTATTATAGCTATGCATATGGCTCAGTGTTGAGCGTCAAATCCAGCTCTCGACATAAACAGAGCATTCACATCAACTGCGCCACAGGCTGGTGGTGTGATTCCGGCTCCCACATATGAATGCTGTCGTTGTGTCCTTGCGCAAGACACTTAACCAACCTCTCCCCCAGTGTCTGTGCGCCTTGATGTAAAGTGCTTGGAGTGCCTTGTTGATAGAAAAGTCACGATAACAGATTCTGAAGCACGATATATCGCTTCAGAGAAATACTGCGATAAACAATGAAACTGAAACTAGTTTATGCCACTGACACAAAGCAGGAGAATCCCAGAAAAAACATTTGTAAATAGACAGGATCATTAAAGGCCTGAGCTGCAGCACATGAATAATAGAAAGAAGCATTAATAATTAGCAATAGCAGTTATTTATTCTCTTCTGTACAGCTCAAAATCCTACATTATTACATTAAAAAAAATCTCCATTAGTGCAAATAAATTTACAAATGCACACAGCAAAAATTCACCCCCAAAATGATGGTTAGAGCTCTATAGAAATGTGACCACTGACCTGATCTGTCACTGAATAATACAGCACATTTGCCACCTTTGTATTCATTGTGTTTTGTTTTTTTATTTATTTATTTCCCAGAACAGCTAGAATTTTGGCAATTTTTGTTCTCACGAATCTTTGATCTAATAATGCACCAAGGAAACGCACAGTTTATGTTCATAATTGGAATATTATGAGTCTGGACTTCACATTTAAAGTCTCTGTACCTGATATTTCCTGTCTTAACAACGTGAAAAGCTGATCTTGTTCCTTTTAAACAGTTTGCAGTGGTCCAAAGTTCTTCTTCACTTACCTTATGCATTCAGAGCGTCCAAATTATTCACCACAAAAAGTACTGGGACAAGACCCATAAATCAGGTACGGGGACTTCAGGGGAACAAAAGTCAGAGTAGATGTTCACACGCACCAACAATCTGATCATGATCTGATTTCTGGAGTTATCAGATTATGGAAATGTCACGTAACAGCTCCATCTGCTGTGAGGAATGTGCCTCACGTGTTTTTTCCTCTGCCTCAGTGACGTTAGCGTGACATCATGTTTGTGTGTAAAGTCGTACATTCTGATTGTGCGGCACAGGACCTGCATTATTGAGAGACACAAGAGCCTAATCTCTCTCTTTCTTTCCTCTCCTCTCTGTTTCTCTCTTTGTCCCCCTCTCCCTCACTCCTCAACCCCCCCTCTTTCCTCCTCTGCCCCCTTCCTCTCCTCTTCTGTCTATCTTTCTCCGTTTGCCCCCTCTCCCTCACTCTCTGACCTCTCACTCTCTCTTACTTTTCTCCTCTCTCCTTGCTCTATGCTCTCCTTCTCTCTACCTCTACCCATCTCTTTTTCTTTCCTTCTCTCTCCCCTTATCTCCAGTCCTGCATTCCTTCCCTCCCTCTCTTTTGCAAATTTTTCTCCATTTGTCCCCTCTCCCTCACTCCTCGATTACCTTTTCCTCTCTTTCTTCATCTCTCCCTCTCTCCTTCTCTTCGTCGCTCTTCTCTATGTTCCTCCCTTTGTCCTGTCTCTCCCTCACTCCTCAAACCCCTCTCTCTCTTTCCTCCTCTGCCTCTCCCTCTCTTCTTCTGTCTATATTTCTCCTTTTGCCCCCTCTCTCCCTCACTCTCTGACCTCTCTCTCTTTCTTTCCTCCTCTCTCCTCTCTCTCTCCTGCTGTCTTGGACCCCACGCTCCTCAATCGCTCCCTTCCCTCTTTCCCTCTCCTCCCTCCCTATTTCCTTCTTTCTATGTTTCTTCCTTTGCCCCCCCCCCTCTCTCTCACTCCTTGATCACAGCCCCATCTCTTTTTCTTTCCTTCTCTCTCCCTCGCCTTATCTCCCCTCCTTCTTTCCCTCTCTCCTTCTCTTCCTCCCTCTCTCTTTTGCTTTTTTTATCCATTTGGCCCCTCTCTCCTTCACTCCTCAATCACCTTCCCCTCTCTCCTCATCTCTCCCTCCCTCTCTCCTTCTCTTCGTCTCTCTGTCCTCGATCTTTCCCCTCTTCCTGCCGAGTCTCTCTCTTTCCTCCTCTCTTCTTCTCTCCTTCCATCTCCCCTTCTTTCACTTTTCTCCCTTTGAACCCCCGCTCCCTCACTCCCCCTCTCTCTTTCTCTCCTTCCTTCTCCTCCAGCGTGCTTCCCTCAAATGAGCAGAAAATGTGAAACAGTAAATCATGGTAAACAGGACTTAAACATGTCCGTGGTGAACATGGCGAGGTCACGTATGCAGGCCGCAGCACTTTCTACATTTGACATACACACAGAAAACGTCACACACACTCATGCATAATTCTTAGGCAAGTTGTATTTATGAGGATTAATTTTATAACTGAACAACTACAGTGCCCTGAGTCAATCCAAAATGTGAATAAACCCCAAACATGAATATTTAAGGAAGTAAAAGTAAAGTTTTGTTTTCTTAAGAGAAAATCTATGTGGGTAGAATTACTGAGCAACTAATAATGTGCAGAATTACTACGCAACTAAATGAAAAATGGCAAAAGGAGAAATTCAATTTGTCAACTGGACAAAAGTTTATTTGGTCGAATACATTTTTGTCCAGTTGACAAATTGAATTTCTCCTTTTGTCATGGATTCTGCCTGGACGACTGAGGGATTCTACACACGTAAATGAAAAATGAACATTTTCCATTTTCACTTGTTTATTTTCATCTGTCAGAATAGTAAACAACCCAGCATTTACAAATAAACATTTAGAAGCATAGAGGCACCCTTCTTCTCAGTAATGGTTATGCACCTTCCATTCATGGAGTCTGACGATCAACTTTTTGTACAGCAGAAGCCACAGCCTCCCAGACACTGTTCAGAGGTGGACTGTTTTCCTTCACTGTAAATCTCACGTTTAAGAAGGGCCCACAAGTTCTCATTAGGGTTTAGGTCAGGTGAGGAAGGGGCTTTGTTATTATTTTTTCATCTTTAAGGCCTTTACTGCTAGCCTCACAGTGGAGAACTTCGATGCATTTGATGGAGCATTGTCCTGCATAAAAATCATGGTCCTCTTGAAAAATACAGACTTTTTCCGGTACCACTGCTTGAAGAAAGTGTCTTCTAAAACTGGCAGTAGGTTTTGGAGTTCATTTTCATTCTTCAACCCAAAAAGGTCCAACAAGCTCATCTTTAATAATACCAGCCCATACCAGTACCCCACCTCCACCTTGCTGATGTCTTGAGTTGAAGTGGAGCTCTGCTCATTACTGATCCAGCCATGGGCCCATCCATCTGCTCCATCAAGAGTCACTCTCGTCTCATCAGTCCATAAAACCTTTGAACCTTCACATATCTCTTGGCCCAGTCTTGACGTTTCAGCTCATGTTTCTTGTTCACTGGTGGTCAGGTTTCGGCCTTCCTCACCTTGGCCATGTCTCTGAGGTCTGAACACCTTATACTTGTCACTCTTACAATGGCTGCCAATACTCAAACTGTGACTTTGAGCCATGGAGGTGTTTTTATTTTGTGTACTCATTCCATACTATGCCCTGATAGAGCATGGTCTGGGGGCAGTTCTCTTCCCCCCTCCCCCCCATATGGAACTTTGGCTCTAAAATCACAACATTGATAACATCTCGGAGACGTTGGATGCTTTGCATAGAGAGAGAGATACCCTGAGCGCCTGAGAAAGTGGCTGCTGGGTACAATAGTATGAGTGAGCTACTGTACCAAATAATTTCCCTTGTGGATCAATAAAGTTTGTCTAAGTCTATATTTCTGGGCTCTCCAGGCAGGTTGCAGTTCTGGAATATGACAGCGCTCAAGTTTATACAACCTGGAGTAGGAGAATATGCACAAAAATCATGGTATGGTCAAAATACCTGCTTGCTTAATAACTGTGCACACAGTGTATATGAAGCAAGATGCTGTATATATACAGTAGCTAAGAAAAAAGGTAAATAAATACAAATTTTGCTTAATAAATCTAATGTCTTCTGTATATATAAAATGTAAAAAGGAGTACACATAAAAAACTACACCGAATGAGAATTGTCCAAACTTTGGACTGGTAGTACGTCCCAGCACACGTATGTCAGAGCCACAGACTCGATAACTCTATAATATGAACAAGACCAAAATAAGGAGCCTCACAGCAGCATTTTTTTCCGTTATTTTTCAATATAAAGTCAGCTGGAGTCGATGGAGCCAGAAGCGCACCCATGCTCACTTCCTGTTTGGAGCACAGGGGCTAGCGGTTTAGCTATGTCCAGAGATATATACATGTATATATGTCAGAGCACACGTACGCAGAGCACAGCAGATGCAGCTGCAGCTGTGGTCAAAGTGTTCAGTGTCATTTCAGAGACAGACACACACACACACACACGCACGCACGCACGCACGCACACACACAGTTCTGTGTGGAACAAAACAAAGCTGCAGCTGATGCTTTGCACACAGTATATCTTCCATCCCTGGTTCAGTGTTCAGCTTTTCTACACTAATGTACTCCATTCTGCCCTACAAAGGCAAAAGACCTTAACTCGCCAAACTGAGAAAAATGACTTCAAAGTTTCTAAGTCGTGGTTTCTCTTATGGTTTTGGATGTTACAGTTGTCATAACCCTTTATTTTCTTGTTAAAACAATCAAATTGGCCCACGATATTTATTCACATGATGAAGGAGGTCTCCAATACCCCAAAATAACATTAACTCATTTTGACCAAACATGACGTTATGATGTTCTGCCTTTGTAGGGCAGCGTACATGATACAAAACATATCACTCTCTTCTCTGGTTCTCCATTTGCCCTCTCTCTTCACCACTCCTCGATCTCTCCCCTCTCTTCCTGCACCCCCTCTCCCTCTCTTTCCTTCCCTCCCCTGTCCTTTTATCTCCTTCTCTACCTCCCTCTCTCCCTCCTTCTCTCCTCCACAGTGTTTGACTCAAATGAGCCGAGCCTGTAAAACCATCATGAGCACAGATCACAGCACACGTGTGCAGCAGGCACAGGGTAAAAGTGTCATTTCTGATGGAGGAAATAAGTCAAAGAAAAACTGGAAAGCACAGAGCATATTATGGGATGGCGCCTGGTGGTGCAGTCAGCGTATGAGGAACGCCCAGTTCAGACCTGTGCTGCAAACTGGACTTTCCACAGCTTTGAACCGTGTTACGGTAGTTTCTACTGGGGGGGGGGGGGGGGTCTTTAGGAATCATGACTCACTTGAATTAGCTGCGTTGTGTTGGGCTGTGTTGTGTTGTGTTGTGCTGTGTTGTGTTGTGCTGTGTTGTGTTGTGTTGTGCTGTGTTGTGCTGTGTTGTGTTGGGCTGTGTTGTGTTGTGTTGTGTTGTGCTGTGTTGTGTTGTGCTGTGTTGTGTTGTGCTGTGTTGTGCTGTGTTGTGTTGTGCTGTGTTGTGTTGTGCTGTGTTGTGCTGTGTTGTGCTGTGTTGTGCTGTGTTGTGTTGTGCTGTGTTGTGTTGTGCTGTGCTGTCCTGTGTTGTGCTGTGTTGTATTGTGCTGTGTTGTGCTATCCTGTGTTGTGTTGTGTTGTGCTGTGTTGTGTTGTGCTGTGTTGTGTTGTGTTGTGCTGTGTTGTGCTGTGTTGTGTTGTGCTGTGTTGTGCTGTGTTGTGTTGGGCTGTGTTGTGTTGTGTTGTGTTGTGCTGTGTTGTGTTGTGCTGTGTTGTGCTGTGCTGTGTTGTGTTGTGCTGTGCTGTTGTTGTGTTGTGCTGTGTTGTGTGTGTGAATGAAACAGCTCGTGTGTATCATGTGTATGTCATTGTAGCAGCACAAACTCAAACTGTTCTCCAGTCGAACAGATGGACCCATTGGATTGTTTGAGTCTTCACTTCTTAAAAATGCAGAGACCAAACACAATATGCATCACTCTCTCCTTCTCTGTCCTCTCATCCTCCCTTCCTCTATTTCCCCCGCCATCTCTCCCATCTCTATCTCTCTTTTTCCTCCATTACTCCCTTTCTCACCCTCTTTGTCACACTTCCTCTCTCTCCTTCTTTCTCCTCTCCTTTCCTACCTGTTCATCTCACCCTCTTTTTATCCCCCTTACTCTTTTCTTCCCTCTTCTCACTCTTTACTTTTCTGTCTCTCACTCCCTCTCTCCCTTTGTCTCGGTATCATTCCTCCTCCTCTTCCACCCTCCTGCAGCCACCTTTTCTATCCCTCTCTCCCTCCTTTTCTCTCTCTATTTGTATTATCTTCCTCTCCTCCTTTTCCATATTCCTTCTCTCACATTAAACACTGGGATTATGAGATCAGCCTCTCAGATGGAGAATTTAAAAATATTTGAAATGATCAGATGCTCCCTGTGGGTGGGTGGAGTTTGAATGGCTGGCATAGGTCTTATGTGAGGGCAGAGAGAGGGCAGAGAGAGGGGTGGCATAGGTCTCATGTGAGGGCAGAGAGAGGGCAGAGAGAGGGGTGGCATAGGTCTCATGTGAGGGCAGAGAGAGGGGTGGGCATTGGTTTTCAGAGTTGGGGGTTCAGTCCATATCTGCTCCGATCATGGAGAGAGGAAGTGGAGGGATCACAGGTGGGCTGTGACACCCTCTTTGGACAGGGCTGTGGGTTCTGTTGAAGGTGGTGATTGGACAAACGGTCTGGTGAACGAGCTCACATCCTGTCAGACCAGCAAAGGGCACAGAGACAATTTACATAAAAAAAAAAATCTCACTTATTTCTTACTCTCTTTGCCATTAAATGCAGAGCTGAAGTGCTCAAAAGACGAAGGTTAAAGGTCTTATATTACACAAAATTGACTCTTGTGAGCTTTAAATCTGGAGTTGTGTTTTGTTTCATTCACACATGTTTGAGTAACCCTTTATTATTAGTCTGTCTACATCTCCAACCTCCAAATGCTCTGTTCCACCTTATGATGTCATGTAATGGTAGTTTTCAAGTTAACAGCTCCTTTTACATTTTGTTCAGTAGAGATGGGCAATTCTAGAGCTGAAATGATCCAAATGCATTACCACATGACACCACAAGGTGTGTTTTCCATTTGAGGGAAGAAGATAAGATAAGATAAGATAAGATAAGATAATCCTTTATTCATCCCACAGTGGGGAAATTTCAATGTCACAACGCAAGTTTCAGAAAAAGTAGGAAAACAAGAGCACACATCAAAAACAAGATAAATAATAATAAGTATTTACAATCACAATATTGTGTACAGTGCAGTGATGGACAGTGGTGGTTAAATAAATAAATAAGTAGCAGGTAGTGACTTTAAATAGTAATGCACATTGTTATTATTGTTATTATTACTATGGCGATGACACATGACTAGCATTGTTCATTATACAGTCTGACAGCAGCAGGAAGAAAAGACCTGCGAAATCTCTCCTTTACACAGCGAGGGTGAATCAGTCTGTCACTGATGCTGCTCTCCAGAGCAGACAGGGCGTCCTGCAGGGGGTGACCCTCATGGTCCAGCATAGACATGAGTTTAGCCAGGACCCTCTTGTCCCCCACCTGCTGCACCGAGTCCAGAGGACAGCCCAGGACTGAACTGGACTTCTTGATGACCTTGTCCAGTTTCTTCTTCTCCCTCTCTGTGACGCTGCTGCTCCAGCAGACCACACCGTACAGGATGGCTGATGCCACCACAGAGTCATAGAAGGTCCTCAGGAGTGGCCCTCTCACTCCAAAGGACCGCAGTCTCCTCAGGAGATAGAGCCGACTCTGGCCCTTCCTGTACAGTGCATCTGTGTTGTGAGTCCAGTCCAGTTTATTGTTCAGATGCACACCCAGGTACTTGTAAGAGTCCACTCTCTCAATGTCTCTTCCCTGGATGTTCACTGGTGGGGGGGCAGTAGAGTGGCGTCTACGGAAGTCCACCACCATCTCCTTGGTCTTCCCCGCGTTGATGAGAAGATGGTTCCGGTGACACCAGTCCACAAAGTCCAGCGTTAGTCCTCTGTACTCCGTGTCGTCATCGTTCGTGATGAGACCGATGATGGCGGAGTCATCGGAGAACTTCTGCAGGACACAGCTGTCCGTATTGTGTCTGAAGTCTGCAGTGTAGAGTGTGAAGAGGAAGGGCGCGAGGACCGTGCCCTGGGGCGCCCCTACACTGCAGGTCATGAGGTCAGACACACAGTCCCGGGCTCTCACAAACTGGGGCCGGTTTGTGAGGTAGTCCAGGATCCACTCAGCCAGGTCACAGTCCACTCCTGCCCACTCCAGCTTGTCCCTCAGGAGCAGCGGCTGGATGGTGTTGAAAGCACTGGAGAAGTCGAAGAACAAGATTCTCACAGTGCTGCCGGGCCTCTCCAAGTGGGACAGCGAGCGGTGCATCAGAGAGATGATGGTGTCCTACATCGTCAAGGAGGATGTAGGCCTCCTTGACGTTGGCAAAGAATAAGTCCAAAGTTTTATTGTCTCTTTTATTAGTGGGGCAGGTCACATACTGGGTGTATGTTGGCAGGACAGATGAGGGAGATGCATGGTTGAAGTCCCCGGTGGTGAGGAAGAGAGCCTGTGGATGCTGAGTCTGAAGAGAGCTGATGCAGGAGAGCAGAGTGTCACAAGCATTCTCCGCGTTCTCGCAGGTAGAATGGCCTCATGCTAACAGCAAACAGTTCAATGTCTTTATTACACATCTGCTCCTTCACTGTACAGTGTCTAGATTTGCACCATTTCTCGTTCACAAACAGCGCTAGTCCTCCTCCCTTCTTCTTCCCGCTCTCCTCCGTCCTGTCCGCGCGCAGCAGGTGAAAGTTGTCCACGGTGACGGTAGAGTCCGGGATTAGTGGTGATAGCCACGTCTCCGTAAAAACAATGATGCTAGCGTCCCTGTACTCCCGCTGGAATCTAATGAGCACCGCGAGCTCGTCCGTCTTGTTGGCGAGGGAGCGCACGTTCCCCGTGACGACGGAGGGGAGAACCGGTCTGCAGCGTCTCTTCTTTTCACGGAGTTTACGTCCCGCACAGCGTCCACGGCGTGTCGTCCGTAGGATCTCCTCGGGGATGACATGCCTGTCCTGGGGGAACACAACAGCGCTGCGCAGCGCCATCAGCTGATCCCTTGTGTAGACGAGGCGTCGGGGTCCCGTACACATCTTAAGCCGAGACAGGTAAATAATCCCCCAAAAGTGCGGAAAAATGCAGCGTCGAGTGCAGCCCAAGCTTAACGAACAATGTTGAGAAAAATATTTACAAAAGTGAGGCGGTTTAAGGGCAAAAAGTTAGAAAAGTTACGAAAAGTGCGGGAGCGCTGTGACGGGCAGCTAGCTAGCGCCAGCGCCGGAAGTAAGAACTCAGCCTAAATCTGCAGGGTTTGTGTGTTAAACATGTGTGAATAAAACAAAACACAACTCCAGGTCTGTCTGTGATGAGAAAACAACATTAGAACAGAAAATAGTGTCATCTGGGCCCTTTAAAAATTAATATTTTACTTCGCACTGTTCCAGATTTAAGTCATTTGTTTTGGGGGCTTTTTTGCTCTTTTCCCTTTGTATTTCATATTGTAAAACTCAAAATGGCTAGTAACACTTTGCCTAAACTCTTCACTCTCCTGTTACTGGCCTATAGGGACAACAGATGAACTTGGTCATATGTAGGCTTAGTGTCGTAGTACTCCAGACTACTAAAATACGTTTTTTATAGTCTTGGTCTCGTCTTAGACTTAACCGCATTTGGACTTGGTCTTGTCTTGGTCTTGAAGACATTTGGACTTGGTCTTGTCTTGGACTCGAGGTCTGACACTCGACGAGTGCGATCATATTTCATTAGAGCCACGGTTGTCGGCAATAAACTTGTACCGATGTGCGGGGCATATCACTGCAGCCTGTGCGGTCGTTAGGAGCCCACGGACACTGCGCGGCACGTTACCACACGCGCTTGTCTGCAACCACAGATATAGAACATTCTACATCTATGGTCCGCAACAGCGTGTACCCTCGTATACTAACGTGTATCACAGAGCAGGTTAAACTTTTTAAAACGCCTTTTCCCGCTCTCGCTTCTCCCTGCGTATAGCGCAATAGGCTCCCTCCTCAATGCATGCTGAATAGAAAGGGAAGGCCAAATGTAAAGCAAAAACTAATCTAAATTTATGTTACAGTGTTGGCACAGACCAGGCCTACAGCACAGAGCAGGCCTACAGCGACATGTGGTTGAAGTTTGCCTAATAAAAGTGCACAAATGCATCTGTATTTGTCAAGACGTGTGTTTGGTAAATGTGCAGAGGCTGCTAAATACCACTGTAAAACCAGTAAGATAATGTAACTCCAGTTAGGAAGTTGAAAAACAGGTTTAAAAATCCTACCCACTTTCTTCACCTTCACAGTTTTCTATAGAGTGCCAGTGGAAGTTCTCTTGAAGAAGGGGTTCTCAAACTGTGGGTGAGGGTCCAAAAAAGGGGCACAGAGTGTTTCAGAGTACAGTTTGCTTGTCTTATTTTAATCTTAAATTAACATTTATCAGATAAAATGGAGATAGATTTATAAAACCATTGATATGTATGTGCCAAAACAACTGTAAAATACAAATAAATGTCAAAAATTACAAAAATGGTCTCGATGAGCCGTGGTCTTGGTCTTGTCTCAGTCTCGGCCTTTAAATGTCTTGGTCTTGTCTCGGTCTCGGGACCCTGCGGTCTTGGACAGGTCTTGGTCTCAATTAGTGCAGTCTTGACTATAACGCTATGTAGGCTACAGTGTAAGTAGGGCTGTGCCAAAAATCAAAAGATCGATAGATGGCCATCTCTGCTTTGGTCAATCTCGATGATAAGGCATGAGCATTTTAATCGACAGGTCAACAGCCAATCGTGTGGCAGAAAGAGCGCATGCTGACCAGGATTTACGCTCTCTTGTTTAGGAAAAAGCAGCCAGAGCCACAGCACATCTCTTTATGTCTCCTCACTTTTAGGTTTAATACATTGTACAAACTCAGTTCAACTTTTAAATTAAATAAAAACTGTAGTGATCCTGACACTCTGCTCTTTATGTCTGAAGTCCACCCGTCTATGTTTTTAATAAGATGGAAGAAGATCAAATCGAAAATCAATGCATGAAAGAATACAAGTGTGTGTAGTTAGAAGTCATTAGCCATCATTTCAGTCTGTACAAAATGGATGAACTGGTGCAGAGTCTGAGTCTTGCTAAGCTTTAAACAGAATTGCATCACATTTTATTTATTTACGTTTTCCCCAAAGCTCCGGAAACACGTGAACGGTGAAAACAGCGCTTCACCCACATCACCACGATGTTTGACCCGGTTTAGAACGTGAACATGTATGGTCTGTCCATATCAAAGCACATATGGCTGCTTATGAGGACAAGGAATTTGGTTGTGAATGATATGAGAACATTTGTACTTAAGGCTTGTGTAGAAATACTGTAAGTAGTAACACAATTTTGGCATTCACACATTTTTTTTTTACGTTCTCTTTCTCCCCCCCTCTCCCTCTCTCTTCTCCCTCTCTTGTCTCTCTCTCTCTCTTTCCTCCCTCCTTCTCTCTGCCCTGTCCCTCTCTCTGTCCTCTTCCATCCCTCTCTCAAACAGGAAACATCTCTTCATTAATTCAGGGCTGGTGGCGTTGAGTGGAGCCGGAGCTGAGTGGACACAAAGCTCAGCTGCAGGAGGAAGTTGGGGATAATAGTTGAAAGTTTTAATGACAAACACTCAGAGTGAATAATCCGCATAAACAAAGCCAGGGCACAAGGTTTAATGAGGGACAGACTCTGGACTCTGCTTTTACAGCTGCTAAATGAAATGATCGGAAAATGCAGAGTCCACAAGTCTCAATAAGAGTAAACTTACTTTCGATCAACATTAAATTGGACATGCAGTATTTTCAGAGCTGAAAGCAGCGGACATGAGAGAGACAGGTTTATTTATGTGTATTCATTATATGAGATGGAACACGTGAAAATAACTAAGGACCTGAAAACGTGAAAAACAGAATTGGTTCATATGAAATGGTTTGCAGTGGTCCAAAGTTAGTCCTCACTTACCTTAACCAGGACTAAACCAGGATGAAACCACGAATAAGCCACAAATAAACCCTGAATAAACCATAAATAAAGCAGGTCTACAGCAAAACTAAATCAGGAAAAGCAGTTTTAAACCAAGACTTATTCTGCTGATTTTATAACAGGTCAATAGTCACGTTTCTATTGATATTTTGCAGCTAATATCATCAACATTCCTTGTGGGTGGAATGCTTATTAGAGGCACTGCTCTGTCTGAAGCTTGTTAGACTTTAATTTAACACAGCTTTGATTTAACACAAACTGACCATAAAGAACTAGGGGTGTGCAAAAATATTGTATATTGTAATGAGTGATTTTTTTATTTTTTTTTTGCTTCTAATAAAACAGCAACATATGACAGAATATCATGCGTAATATATCGATAATCACATGTATCGCCATATCGTGATAGTATCATATTGTGAGTTGTGTATCGTATCGAATTGCGAGGAACCCTGTGATTTCCCAGCTCAGTTTGTGCCGTTACAAGTCCCCTCTCATGACAGTCACAAGCTTGCCATCATTATCCAATAGTTTTTCAGTTGGTCACTCTCACACCTAAACAAGACCATGAACGCTCGTATCACAGACTCCTGAAAATGTACTCTGTAACATGTTTTTTTAATTTTTTCTTGATTTTTCAGACATTTTTAACATGTTTTTGTTGTGTCTTGATGAACACTATACCACTGCAAAGTATCAGTAGCACTGTTTTACCTTCAGGTTATTCAAAGCTCGTTACATCAGTGAACCACTCACCTATTCACACACCAGTGTACAGACACTGAGGACAAACAGGGTTAAGTGTCCTGCAGAAGGGCACAATGACAGTATTCATCTGTGGGAGCTGGAATTGCACCGCCAACCTGTGGGTCAGTGGATTTGACCTCTCTACCAACGGTGTTTATGTCGAGAGCGGGAGTCGAACCGTCAACTTTTGGATCGAAGGACAAAAGGACTCTACCACCTACTGCCATCACATGACCATCCAGCAGTATCGAGCCTGCCTGAAGTGTTCTGAGGTGTTTTTGTGCTACAGAAGTGATCACGAGGCTGTGTCACAACATCGCAGGAGCCTTATCATTAAAAACGGACTAACTCTATGGTAGAATCTGTTCAACTGTCACAAAGCATCATTTGGTTTATGGTTCATATCTCTGTAATTACTGGGCCTATCCACATGAACCAAAAACTGGCACAAGATCATTGTCTTCTTTGTCAGGAGAAATAAACTAAAGTCAAATGATTTTTCACAATCGCTTCAGAAAGTGGTGCCATTATTCCGCCCCACTTCAACCAGTTTCATTACAAAGTTTTCTGGTGCTGACAGACCTGACGGGCGTCTCTTCAGATCTGCATATCGCTTGTTTTCATCCTCTGAACAGTTTGAATGCAAATGGCCCTCTAAATATTCCATAATCACACACAGCCCAGTGTCCATTGCAAATGGTGTTTTGATGGAGCCTGTGCTGAGCTGATGTGTAACCGCTGCAGACCAAGTATGGACAAGAGGCAAATCCACACCAGTCTAATGGGGCTTCACTTCACAGTTAAAGACTCTGTGATCAATTCCTCCCATGTATTTGAGCAAAATGTCTTTTGTCCCAGTACAGATAGATTGTATAAGCAGCTCTTGAGCTCAAAATAAGTTCACTGTGTACTGCCTGCGTCCAATAATAAGCCTTTTATTGTCAGATAATCAGGAAGTGCACATGCGCTTGCTAGTTGATAGCTTTACCATCATGGCAAAACTCCACTCTGGTCTCTGAAAGTTGTGAGAAGTGCTTATAAACTCATCATGGTGAATAATTAGAAAGCTCTGAATGCATAAGGTAAGTGAGGAATAACTTTGAGTAGAGAGGGAAATAGAAAAATAAAAATACTAATAAATATAGACAGAAGTGGCAATGATTGGCCCTTGCCCACGCCACCCACTGGCAGAGGGCGCTAATGTGCCTTGGCTGGCTAGATTGGTAAGCACTCGCAGCTCTCGTTTGGCAGGGGACGGGCACTTAGCAACGCTGTCAATCAAGCATGCCTGTTAGCCATGTCCACATATGTTTACACATACAATCTATGAACCAGACTGAAATCACTCTGTTTCATACAGACTCCCAGGCAAAGACACAGCAGTAGCATAAAGCCTCTTTCATCACGGTGATGGACTGGTCAGTGAAGCAATTTCCTCTGGTCATATTTTATGCATGTCCTGCTTCTTTTTGTGTGTGGTCCTGTGATTTAGCTGATGTTACAGACTCAGGCTTTGTGGGTAACAGAGAAACATGATATGGTCTAATGCATTATGACACTGATCTGAGCTCCCACACACACACACACACACACACACACACACACACACACACACACACACACACACACACACACACACACACACACACACACACACACACACACACAGAGGTTTGGTTTACATCACAACATCCCTGCAGCTTAACCGGAGCTGAGACATGTCAGAATTCTCAGTTTGCTGTGTAACTGTCAGATTGCAGATTTGTTGACCTGGTTTATCTCTGTAATTCCTGGGTCTATCCACATGAAACACAAACTGTTCCAAAGTTCAACATCTTCTCTGTCAGTATCCAAAATATTTATTGTGTCTAACTTGAGTAACAGAGCTTTAGACACAGCAGTACATTCAGTTAGCATCACTCCCCCCAGAGCTGCAAAGGATCAGTTGAGTGATCACACTGAAACTCTGTTTGACTTTCCTTCTGCTTTTAGTTCTTGTCTATCACAAAATGTCTGTTTCAGATGTTTCAGGTTTGTTGCTTTGTGAAGAAAACGCCTGGTTTACGTCAACCTGCAGCTCTGTTCAAAGAAAAGACTATTTTTAATGTAGTGACGTTTTAGCGCCGATCTTCATTTAAACATGCTCTGATCATCTGTCCTGTCCTGGTTATCTGATTTCACTCTAGTTTTCAGGAGAGTTGGAGAGGAAAGTACGAAAGCAAAACTACTGCACTTAAAGTGGAACTAAACTCAATGACATCCACTTTTTCAACTGTGTATATCTTACTGTTCGTCTTCTAGCACCTTCCTAGGATAGCGGTTTTTTGGCACAAGCTATATATTTGCAGCTTTGTGGTCAAAAATGTATAAAAATGGGTGTGTCTTGGCTCCAGAGGCCTTTTCCAGTGGTAGTTTCAAGTACTACATGACATCACACAGGACTGCCCTGTTTACAGCCAGCTGTTTCTGATAAAAACACCTGGCTGCAGGGGTGGAGTTTGAAGTGTGGATACCTGTTAGACCAATCATATTGCTCCTTATACCTCCAGACCCCGCCCCCCTCCTCCCTCACTCTTTCTCACCCTTTAGTCCTCCAGTCTCTGCCCCTCCTTCCCCCTCACTCTCGCTCACCCTTTAGTCCTCCAAACCCCGTCCCTCCTCACTTTCTCTCACCCCTTTCCTCCAGACGGTTTCTTGATGATGTTTCTCTCTTGTTGTTTTCAGGAGTGGTGGTGATTGCATTCGTGGTTTGCTGGTTGCCGTATCACGCCCGTCGTCTCATGTTTTGCTACGGGTCAAACTGGTCCAAGTGAGTATCAGTATAAGATCAGATTTAAATGTGTGTGTGTGTGTGTACGTGTACGTGTGTGTGTGTGTGTGTATGTGTATGTACGTGTGTGTGCTGTGACTTCATCAAGCTCTCGATCATTAACACAGCCTCTTCATCACTCAACAACAAAGCTCCGTCCTCTGCTCTGACTATCAGTTCTTCCACTGCTCCTCTATCTCACCCGCTCTGGCTTTTCTCCTCCCTCTCTCTCCCGTCTCACATATTTTATCCCTCTTTTTCTCTCTTTTTTTTCTCTCCCCCTCCATCCTGCCTTTACTCTGTCATATCACCCTATTCCTCTCTCAGCCCATCATACTCCCTTTTCTTCTCTCTCTCCCTTTCTCTCTCTTCCCTCTCTCCTTGTTCCCCCTTCATCCCTCTGCCCCCCGCCCCCAGGTCTCTCTCCATCTCTCCATCTCTCTCTCCCCTTTCCCTCTCTATCACACGTTCATCCATTAAAGGTCTGACTCGGGGAGCGGTCGCTGATCCATCTTTCTGATTGGATTGGCTTCATTAAACATTCACATTGGACCCCTCCCTCTCTCCCTCCTCCTTCCCTCCCTCCCTCGCTCCCTCCCTCCCATAATAGCTATAGCTCGTTCCGCCCTTTCATTGTTCTCTTAATTAGATCAAAACGACAAACCATTTAAGGCTAATTGAGCTTCTGGGAGCGCCCAGAGAATGGGACTGTCATAGGAATATGAACACATGGAAGTCAATGGAGCAGTGTTCCCATAAGAGCCACTACACATGAGTTATGAGTCCTGAGGCGCTCTGTTCCCACACAGACTGAAATGCACAGATTATTTTCCTTTTTTAGCCTGAACTAGAGGTCCGTACGTGGATTTAACTCATTTATAATTCATAATTCATAATTCATTCATAATAATTCTAACACCAAAACACCAAAGGGGGTAATACAAGCGCAATGCCAAAAATACCATACCATGTGTGCCATCCATCTCTCTCCATTTCTTCATATCTGTCATGTCTTTCCCTTTAGATCAGTGGTTCCCAAACTATCATGTTTGAGTCAAGTCCTGCTTTGTGGTCTATGGCCTATGGTTTAGTCCTCCTCAGTCCTTCCTGCACTTTTGTTTTCCTGTGGCTGTGGCTGGACTTGCTTGAATGAACATTTGTAAATGATTTGGAGTTATTGTTATCTGCCAGGGGTTTTCATGTGTGTCTTACCTGGATTCTCACTTTTCCCTTAATCATTAGGTTTGGCTGTTGTATCACTTTGTTTGCCTTTCTATGCTGTCACAGTAGCTAGGATGTAGGTTTAATATCTCATTAAAATATATTCAACACATAAGGTAGGAAATTATCATCACTTCACTTTACTTATATTGTACATCATTTCTTATAAACTGCTCATGTAATCTATATTTCTCATTATATTATATCCTGATTTCTGTGACAGACATAAATGAATCATAGTTGATGGCAGAACATTTGACATTCTTAGCAAAGTGATTTGCACTGCCTGTTGATCTGCTTCTGAATCCTGTTTTTCTCCTTGGTTTAATCCAGATTGTAGTCTGTCAGCAGTCACACTTTTGTGGCAAAAGTCAGATTTCATCATTTAAGGGGGTAAAAAAACTATTAAAAGTATGTTTTCTGTAGATAGGAACAGATCCAAAAGCTGCAATTAGAGGGAGAGAGGCGGGTCTTAGAGCCAAGATACGCAGAGCTATTGGCTGACAGTGAACACTGGTGCTTTTTTCACAGATGGAGGAGAGATGTGTCGGCAGAGAGAGAGAGAAAGAGAGGGAGAGAGAAAGAGAGAGAGAGAAAGAGAGAAAGGAGCAAACTCAAGTCAACTGATTCAAATGTCCTCCTCAGGGGGGACCCCAAGGTGTTCCCAGGCCAGCTGAGAGATATAGTCCCTCTAGCATGTCCTGGGTCTTCCCCCGGGGCCTCCTTCAGGCGTAGAGCTGTTGCTCCTCTCCACATGGAGGAGCAGCAGCTCTTTTCCAAGCTCCTCCCATGTGACTGTGCTCCTCACCCTATCTCTAAGGGAGCACTCAGCCACTTTGCGGAGGAATCTTATTTCGAGCACTTGTGGGCATTAAAGTCCCCAGTAGAAAAGCAGAGTCCCCTGTCAATGCTCTGTCCCCCTCCCAGAGACTCCAAGAAGGCCGAGTACTCTGCATTACTGTTTGACCCGTAGACAGGAGAGGCCTGTGCCCAAACCAAAGGTGTGTTGGAGTGAAGTCCAACACATGTCAGCTGAGCTGTGGGGCAATGAACAAGCCCACAACAGCCCGCTGCTCCTCTCAGCAGGAAACGCCAGAGAAATAGAAGGTCCAGCTGCTTTCAAGGAGTTGGGTTCCAGCGCCCAAATTGTGCGTGTAGGTGAAGCCAGTTACTGGTAATTATATTTTCAGTAGTAGTGTCAGGTCTTTCTTGCACAGATTAGCTGCTGTCTTGACTTGGACAACACACTGTAAACTAGTACATGTAGTAATGAGCTCATATGTGTGAGATTTCTGTCCATCTCAAGTCTCCAGTCGGGGGTGAGGGTCTGATCAGAGCTGTTTTTTTTGACTTGTTCTGCCTTCATGTGCATTTTCCATCTCGGAAATTTTTTTTCCTGTGTTCCTGTGGAGAGCATGGATGCATCAAAATCCTATGAAAATCCTCCAAATCGAGAAGTGCTGAAACACTTTTTTCAAACTTGGTATTTTACACTTAAACTTCAAACTACTG
This sequence comes from Taenioides sp. WSHXM2023, assembly GCA_029959045.1. Taxonomy (NCBI): domain Eukaryota; kingdom Metazoa; phylum Chordata; class Actinopteri; order Gobiiformes; family Gobiidae; genus Taenioides; species Taenioides sp. WSHXM2023. Next base: position 4,888,943 of record CM057086.1, on the reverse strand, counting down.
TATGTGTTCTGGTATTCAAAATCCCACAGCTCCCACCCGAAACAAAAATAACTTCTTTTATCATTTAGAGATGGCTCTTATGTCTGCCATTGGTCACTGACATGATGTGCCTTGTTAAAGTGACTGATGACATCATAAGGTGGAGTGTTGTGAGTTGTTACGGGTGACAGACTAAATGTGCAGGATTACTGAGACCTGTGTGAATGAAATAAAACAACTCGAGGGATGGTTTTGATTAAGAATTGTCTAATGATGTCGTGGGGTGATGCTCTTGTTAACATTCATGTGACCACATTATTTGTTGAGATCCACATATTGTGTTCTGTTTGTAATTTGTTTTCATGCTAATCTCTTTATGCATATTGCATTAGCACAGACGCTATCGCGCACTAATGCTAATTGTTCAGATGATAATTGACTGTTTGAATCTTGCCTCGTGTCAGAGGAGACAGTCTCGTGGGACTTTCCAGCAGAAACAGAAAACACTGAGTTAAACAGGTCCTAGAACCAGATCTCTGATTTCAGACTGTGTGAATCTACCAAGTGTTTCAAAGAAAGAACAATACTGAAAATCCACAAACGCTATTAAAACTTAAATCATGTCAAATGACCATTTATTGTCAGGGTTAAAATCCACAAATTCGCCATATAAAAGCGGGGGTATTTAACTTCTGCGGGGTATTAACTGTAACACATGGCATATTTAGACCACTATGTTACCTTTTATTGTTTTGAAAATTTTATATTTACTGTATCCAATGTATTAACATTTTTATTTTTAACATTTAGAAGTTTCACTTTAGCTGCAACGAGCACTATCACAACACAATGAAACTACTGCACATCGCATCAGGTTTGTCAAGTCTTCATCATATGACCTGATCTCAATTTAAAGGAACCTGAATTGAACTTGAAGTGGACCTGAGCTGAAGCTGAACTCAACCTATTTTCTTTTGCTGTGAAAACTTTTTGGACATTTTTGCTCAGTGTAAATCTTTTTGCCTAGTTTGGGGATTTTTTGGCTCTTTGGACTCTGGCTGAATAAATGCACCTGCTCTTGGAAAATTGAGTTTTTATTAGAGCCCTACGACAACATGATGAAAACCTGATTGTGTTGTGATAGTGCTCTGAATGGGGAGTGAGTTAGCATATGGTGCAAAGGGAGGGGCTAATTCCACATAGCCTCCTGAGCTCTCCGTGTTGTTGGGGTCAGCTGAGCGGGTTGAAACATCACATGACCCTGTCCCATTACTCTCGGTGTCTCTTATCGTCCTCTCAGTGGGTTTCTGCTGAAGGCATTGGACAAACCGCAGGACAGGTAATCAGAAAGGTGCCGTAAAAGCGCAGAGATTGCCACGGTAACAGCCCTCATCGTCACAGTAACGGCCCTATTCGCCACAGTAACGGCACATCGTGTCAGAGCGCCGCACGCACGACTCAGCCAGAACGCTTTGAAATTCAGATATTTCCATGTGCCATTTCATGCTGAGCTCTGGAGTGAAAAATGAGATACACACAGCAGAGAGAGGGAAGGAGAGAAGGAGGGAGGAGGGAGGGAAGGAGGGAGAAGAGAGGGAGGGAGGAGAGAGGGAGGGAGGGAGGCAGGGAGGAGAGAGGGAAGGAGGGAGGCAGGGAGGAGAGAGGGAAGGAGGGAGGAGAGAGGGAGGGAGGAAAAAGGGAGGAGAGAGGGAAGGAGGGAGGAGAGAGGGAGGGAGGAAAAAGGGAGAACAGAGGAAAGGAGGGAGGGAGGAGAGAGGGAAGGAGGGAGGGAGGAGAGAGGGAGGGAGGCAGGGAGGAGAGAGGGAAGGAGGGAGGGAAGTGGGGAGGAGAGAGGCAAGTGGGGAGGAGGGAGGGAGGAGAGAGGGAGGGAGGAAAAAGGGAGAACAGAGGAAAGGAGGGAGGGAGGAGAGATGGAAGGAGGGAGGAGAGAAGAAGGGAGAGGAGAGGCAAGAGAGAGGGAAGGGGAGGAGAGAGGGAGAAGAGAGGAAAGGAGGGGGGAGAGGGCAGGGGGAAGAGAGAGGGAGAGAGAGGAGAGGCGAGAGAACACGAAGGGGGGAGGAGCGAGGGAAGTGGGGAGGAGAGAGAGAAAGAGAGAGGGAAGGAGAGAGGAGACAGGGAGGGAAGGAGGGAGAGAGGGATGGAGGGAAGAGAGAGAGAGAGGGAGAGAGGGAAGGAAGGAGGAGAGAGGGAGGGAGAGAGCAAGGGAGGATGGAGAGTGGGAGAGGAGAGATGGAGGAAGAGAGGGGGACAGAGTGAGGAAGGGAAGGTGGGAGAGGAGAGAGGAAAAGAAAGTAGGAAGAAAAGAGAGAGGGAGAGATAGGCGAGAGAGTTGAAGAGAGAGACAGAAAGAGGAAGACAGAAAGTGAGAGCGATGTGGAGAGAGGACGGGAGGGAAAGTGAAAGAAAAAGGATTTCTGCGCAGTCAATGAAGCACTAAACTCTGTTCATCTGAGGAGAGAAATGTACTTTTGATTGTGAATGATGGTGACCAATGAGCTCCTTTGTTTCACATGTCACTGAAATAAGACCTGGTTCAGTCCTGGTTCAGCCCTGGTTTAGTCCTGGTTTACTCCTGGTTCAGTCCTGGTTTAGTCCTGGTTCAGTCCTGGTTCAGTCCTGGTTTAGTCCTGGTTTACTCCTGGTTCAGTCCTGGTTTAGTCCTGGTTCAGTCCTGGTTTAGTCCTGGTTCAGTCCTGGTTCGGTCCTGGTTCGGTCCTGGTTGGGTGACCAATGAGCTCCTTCGTTCCACATGTCCCTGAAATAAACTAATCTGATTGGATGATCATGTTTGGTTCTGGCGGCATGGGGACCAGACTGATCTCCCTCTGTGTAAAAAACACTGTCAGACATGAGTGTGGACTTGCCAGGCAACAGAGTCACATCACAGGACTGTAAATCGTTGTATTTTTAAACGAATCAAATCAGTGCCAAATCACGAGGAAATGAAAATGATAAAACATATGGAGGAAAACAGCTCCAGTTTCACAGGTGTCTGATGTAAACAGTGAAACTCTGTGTGCTCAATGAGTCTGAAGAATCAATACCTCGACATTTAAACGCTGCAGCTCAGAACATGGGCTAATCACACTAGGGAGGGCATCTGACGTAAACACGCTCCTTCTCTCCTATAGAAAGAGATCCATGTTGGTCTTTGCGGTTAAAATGGAGGGAGGATTTTTGCTTTTTGTTCAGAATCGTTCAGAAACTTTTGTATTATTCAGACTGTAGCAGTTCACCTATAATTACACCATCTGTCTCTCTCTCTCCTCGTCTCCCTCTCTCTATTCTCTTTTTTCCTCTTTTTCATCTCCTCTTCTCCCCCCTGCTTCCCTCCTCTTTCCCTTCGCCCTCCCTCCATCCTCTGCCCCTCTCTCTTCACTATATTCTCTTTTTTCTTCTTTTCCTCTTTGCTCTCCTTCTTTTATTTCTTTCCTCATCCTCTCTCTCTTCTAACTGCCTTTGTCTGCTTTCTCCCCTACTCTCTCTCTTTCTCTCTCTCTCTGCTTCTCTCCCCCTCTCTTCCTTCTCTCTCTGTCTGATTACCAGCATTGATCTCTCTTTCTCTTTCCTCTTTTTCCCTCTTTCTCAGCTATTCTTATTTTCTCCCTCTTCTCCCCCTCTTCCTTCTCATCCCTCTCTGCCTGTCTCTTTCCTCTCTTCCTTTTACCTCCATAGGGTCACTCTTCTTTCCCTCCCTCTCTCCCTCCTCTGCTCACCCTCTCTTCTCTGTCTGTATTCTCTCTGTCCCTCTATTTTACACCCTCTTTCTCATCTATGGTCTCTCCCTTTTTTCTCTTTCTTCTCTTCCTTCTTTTCTTTCCCTCACTCTCCCACCCTGTCTATTCTTTCTCATTCTGTAGCCCTCTCTCATCCCTCTCTCTGTCTCTCCTCTGCCATCCCCCTTTACCTCCCCCTTCTCTCCTCCCTCTCTGTCCTTCCTTTCCCTCCCCCTTCCCTCTCTCTCGCCCCCTCTCTCCTCTGTCATCCCCCATTACCCCCTCTCTTTCTCCTCCCTCTTTGTTTTTCCTCTGTCATCCCCCTTTATCTCCCTCTTCTCTCCACCATATCTCTCCCCCCTCTGTTTCTCCTCTGTCATCCCCCTTTCTCCTCCCTCTCTCTCCTCTGTCATCTCCCTTTCTCTCCCCTCTCTCTCCTCTGTCATCCCCCTTTCCTCCCTCTCTCTCCTCTATCATCCCCCTTTCTCCTCCCTCTCTCTCCTCTGTCATCTTCCTTTCCTCCCTCTCTCTCCTCTGTCATCTCCCTTTCCTCCCTCTCTCTCCTCTGTCATCTCCCTTTCCTCCCCCTTTCTCTCCCCTCTCTCTCCTCTGTCATCCCCCTTTCCTCCCTCTCTCTCCTCTATCATCCCCCTTTCTCCTCCCTCTCTCTCCTCTGTCATCTTCCTTTCCTCCCCCTTTCTCTTCCCTCTCTCTCCTCTGTCATGCCCCTTTCCTCCCCCTCTCTCCGTCTTTGTAACAGAGACCATCGGAAACATCGGACCCACACTAACGAGCCGCCATGTCCAATTACACCTGTGAAATGGACAGATCAATGCTTTAGAGATGGAGAGAGAGAAGAGAGGAAAGATGCCCTCCCTGTGGGTCAGATGCCCTCCCTGTGTCTCAGTGGGTGCACGCTGCAAAAACTGTACTTCAGACCTCTGCAAACAAGTTCTGAAACACGTGGAATTCTTGTATGAGTTTGAAGTTCAGATTTCAGTCTCTTTTTTATTAGTCTATCTACATCTCCAAAGCTCAAAATGCTCTGTTCCACCTTGTGATGTCATGTAGTGGTACTTTTCATGTTAACAGCTCCTTTTACCTTTAGCTCAGTGGAGATTAGCAATTTCAGATGTTAAAATATCCAAATGAATGAAACAAAACACAACTCCAGGTATGTGTGTGATGAGGAAACAACATTATAAATCATGTATTATAAATGAACATTATAACTCATAACATTATAAAGCAGGAAATAGAGTTATATAAATGTAAATCATGGGGTGTATCTGCACGTCTCACTCCCCGTTAGCACTTGTTAGCGCCACAGTAGCTTCCTCTGTGCCAGTCTAAAGCTTAAGGACGTTATCTGGAGAAGGTCTCTCATGTAGACGTGGGCTTAATCCGCGTAGCCCTCAGCACAAAGAACTGTAATCTGCTCATCTCATCTCAGTGTTTTCAAAGACGCTCTGATCTGCACAACTGACGGTGGAAGGGATGGCCTTGTGGCATAACCAGACTGTATATATAAATGGACAACCCATAGCCGCCGTGTTCCAAATAGGAATTACGCATGGGCACGATTCAGCTCCATCGACTCACTTTCTTTTGAAAATGCACGGCCCCTCTCTGTATTTGGTTTGAAAACGTTCGTATTAATCCGCTCCACTTGATCCAGGTGTTTTTATTTCTCTATTTTGTTGCAAAACAGTTGTGCAGACAAACGCTGCGGGTGACATCACACTACCTCAGTCCACTTCTTGATACAGTCCGTATGTATCATATAAGTTAGCCATGATCACTAATAATTACAGAGATCCGAACCTTCCTCTGTGTTAGATTCTGTTACACTCCCACATGACAATTCTCCATAAATACACAAAAACATGATACAAAACTACACAGCAACTCGACAAACCTGATGCGATGTTCAGCAGTTGGAATAAGGAAATTAAATGGATTAGATATGATAACGTCACCAGGAGGCGCTCTAACCACACGCTCCATCAGGCTGAAGGATAACTGATCAAATATTAAAACGATGCTTAGAAGTCATCAGGTTGGCAGGGGCCAGAGGGAGGTTCTGGTCTGGTGCTGTGTGCTCTAATAAATGGAGCAGTTCACCAGTTTAACATGTGTGAATGTGGCATGTGATGGGGAAAGTGTTTTACATGGCGACAAAACCTACAAAACGGCAACAAAAAGCAGTTACAGAGAGAGGGGCCACACTTTTTCAATAGAAACTGAACTGTATCCTGAGTTTGAAGGAACCACTTCGAATCCATGCTCACTTCCTGTTTGGAATACAGTGGCTAATATGTTTGCTATGTCCTAAACCAGGGCTAAACCAGGACTAAACCAGGGCTAAACCAGAGCTAAACCAGGAGTAAACCAGGGATACACCAGGTCCAAACCAGGTCTAAACCAGGTCCAAATCAGGGCCAAGCCAGGTCCAAACCAGGGCTAATACAGGTCTAAACCAGGGCTAAACCAGGTCTAAACCAGGTCTAAACTAGGTCTAAACAGGGCCTAAGTAGTTCTAAACTTGATAGGAAATAATGACTAATGGTTCTGAATCTTTTCACACAAAGTAAAACTTAATATGCAGGATGCAGGGGCATGGGAGGGCATCTGACACACCTCTTGTCTCTAATGAAGCAGGAAACCTGATGAAGTGTTTGTGAAAATCTTTTAATTTGTCGCATTTTGAGTGATTGGATGAGAACTAGGATGAGGAGCCGTGAGTGATTTCTCGATGGCGTTGTGTTGGTGTTGCCATCAGACCAGGAGGTTACCAGTTCAGTTCTTCGCTGCAGGAAACCGTAAACCAGGTTCAAACCAGGTCTAAACCAGGACTAATCCAGGGACTAAATCAGGACTAAACCAAGGCATGAGTGCCATGAGATGATTGGGAGATGATTTCCAGATTTAGTTTTTCAAATATCCATCCGTCCTCCCTCTCTGTCCCCAAACCAGTCTCACACATGTCTCTTTTCTGGTTCTCGACTCGGACCATAATTACATTTCTCTGAGGGCGTTTAGTTTCATCAGAATCACCATTCACACAGATGTCTCGAGGAAATGATCTGAAAACGAAATATTCAACTGGATTTGATTCAAACCAGATGATTTTTAATATCATCTCTAGCTCCATGATGGGGTCGTGGCACAGTGGTAAGTTCTTCCACCCCCCAAGAAGAAGGTCCTGGGTTTGATTGATTGGTCGTGGTTCAGTCCCAGTTCAGTCCTGGTTTAGTCCTTCTTTAGTCTTTCTTTAGTCCTGGTTTTAATCCTGGTTTAGTCCTGTTTAAATCTTGATTTAGTGCTAGTTTAGTCTAGGTTTAGTCCAGGTTTAGTCATGGTTTAGTCCAGGTTTAGTCATGGTTTAGTCCAGGTTTAGGTTAGGTTTAGTTCTGGTTTTAATCCTGGTTTAGTCCATTTTTAGTCCAGGTAATCTATGTTTAGTCCTGGTTTAGTCTTGGTTTAGTTGTGGTTTAATCATGGTTTAGTCCAGGTTTAGTCCTGGTTTAGTTGTGGTTTAGTCCCTGGTTTAGTCCAGTTTTATTCTAGGTTTAGTCCAGGTTTAGTCCAGGTTTAATTCAGGTTTAGTTCTGGTTTAGTCCAGGTTTAGTCTAGGTTTAATCCAGGTTTAGTCTAGGTTTAGTCCAGGTTTAGTCCAGGTTTAGTCCAGGTTTAGTTCAGGTTTAGTTCTGGTTTAGTCCAGGTTTAGTTTAGGTTTAGTCCAGGTTTAGTCCAGGTTTAGTCCAGGATTAGTTCAGGTTTAGTCCAGGTTTAGTCCAGGTTTAGTTCAGGTTTAGTTCTGGTTTAGTCCAGGTTTAGTTTAGGTTTAGTCCAGGTTTAGTCCAGGTTTAGTCCAGGATTAGTTCAGGTTTAGTCCAGGTTTAGTCCAGGTTTAGTCCAGGTCTAGCAAATTCCCCTTGTGTATGTCTGGTGCAGTGCTCTCTAACGCCCCCTTGTGTGTGTCTCTTGCAGTGACCTGTACGACTTCTACCACTACTTCTACATGCTGACCAACGTCCTGTTCTACGTCAGCTCCGCCATCAACCCCATCCTCTATAACCTGGTGAGCGCCACCTACAGGCAGATCTTTGTCTCCACGCTGCGCTACCTGTGTGTGCCGTGTCGACGTCCACCCAGGAGGAAGCCCCGCCCCCTCACACGCCACTCCATCTCTATCTCCAGCAGCCACATGCTCTCCACCAATACTATCAAAGAGACTGTGTACTGAGGCGTACTACTACTACTACTACTACTACTACTACTACTACTACTACTACTACTACTGCGACTTCTGTCCACAAATATGATTAAATAGACTGTTTATTAAAGAGTACTACGACTACTACTGCTACTGCGTATCCACCAATATGATTAAAGAGAGTTTTTATTAAAGAGTACTACGACTACTACTGCTACTGCGTATCCACCAATATGATTAAAGAGAGTTTTTATTAAAGAGTACTACGACTACTATTGCTACTGCGTATCCACCAGTACAATTAAAGGTGCACAGTGTAACTTTTCTGGAGGAGGTCCACAACATGTTTGTCTTCATGGAGATGTTAATACTTTGGTTTAAATTGTCCACGGTGTGGCATTAAACAAATCTGTCTTGCATTTATTCAACTACAGGTGTTATTTATTGCTCAAAAAATATCTTAAAAACATGAATTCTTACTGTGAGTGGGTCGTATCTCCACAGATCTCACCTGTAATTTGGCTTGCAAGTCTCCATGGCGATTCTTAAGTTTATGGTTACACCGTGGAACATTCCCTCCACCTGACAAGTTATACAGTGCACCTTTAAAGAGACTGTTTATTAAAGAGTACTACAATTACTACCAATACTGCCACCACTACTTCTGCTACTGCTCTCCACTAATACTATAAAAGAGATTGTTTATTAAAGAGTACTACGACTACTATCGATACTACTACTTATGTCCACAATACTATATCAAAGAGACTGCAACTACTGCAAAGAATACTGCAAATATTACTGCTACTACTACTACTACTGCTACTACCACTACTACTACTACTATTACTACTACTACTACTACTACTACTACTACTACTACCACTACTAGTACTACTACTGCTTTACCTACGGCTACTACTACTACTACTACTACTACTACTGTCCATCAACACTATCAAAGAGACAGTGTACTGAAGAATACTGCGAATATTACTGCTGCTACTACTACTACTACTACTACTACTACTGCTGCCACTACTTCTACCACTACTACTACCTGCTACTACTGCTACTTTTACTGTCAACCAATACTATTAAAGAGTACTACTGTTACTACTACTATTGTCCATCAATACTATTAGACATTCTCCTGTATCCCTGTGTGTCAGATGCCCTCCCATCCTCCTGTATCCCTATAGTGTTAGACTAAGATGAGGGCAGGTCAAATGCTTCTTGTTAATCTGTAGATGTTGTGGTGTGTCAGATGCCCTCCCAGACATTATGGTGTGGTTGGATAAATGTGTCAGATGCCCTCCCAGACGTTATGGTGTGGTTGAACAAATACAGCGGGAGAATGGACCTTGTCACTGATGAAATGATCAGGAAACTCAGTGTCTCATGTTTTGTAATCATTTCAGCCTCCTCTCCTCCTCTTCTTTTCTTTTTCCCCTCACTCTTTCCTTCCTTTACTCCCACTCCCTCTTTCCTCTCTCTATTCCTTTTCCCTCCTCCTCTCTCCCCTCCGTTCCTTTCCTCTTTCTGCTCCTCCTCTCTTTCTCTGTTTGTCCTCCATTCCTAACCCTCTTTGATCCTTTCGTCTGTGAGTCTTACGTCACACTGGTTTGATCATAGCCCAAAGCTCTGACACCGGGGCATCAGGTTTAAAGCAGCAGTATGTGGCTGTCATCAGGCTTGTATTTAGTGACATTCAAGCAGCTCTTTCAGTCTCTATATAATTCTCAATATTTTACATCAGCTAACACACACACACTGTGCAGACTTCACAGGGCGTCACACAGACACAATCCAGAGACATCCACAGAGACATAAACACAGGACAATTTAACAAACACCGTCTTCTGCTCGTCAGCTCTGATTTTATAAACGAAGCTCCTCATTTTAGTTGAAGGCAGAGTGATGTATGAAGGCCTGTGTGAGCCTGTGTGGATATAGTATATGCCTGGATGGGAGCAGCTCATGTTCTGTATGGAGAACATGACCATGGTGCACACGGAACATGGCCGGGGTCAGAGATGATGTTCTTATCTCAAACGGTCCATCTTCGAACAGATTTCAATCAAAAGTCTCCAGTCCAGATTTTGCAGTGACTGAGAGACAGCTGTAGCTCACAACTCTACAGTATGGCACACAGAAGAGGACAGAGCTGGACAACAGGAGTGTCCCAAATGACCTGAGGTAATGGACGAAAGATATTCTCTGTCCGCTCTTTTTACAGATGAAACCCATATGCTGTTTCTATCAATACACTCAAATAGGTAGTACAATATGTTATCCTTGTTTTTGCTCCATGTCACTGTCAAAGTGGAGCGCCGCGCTCCTGAGGAAATCATCACTTACTGCCGCAGATTTACAGTGACGTAGATGGCAACACAGACATCAGACACGTATTACGTTTTACTTGCTACTGCAAGGGAGCCCTGAGACAAGCAACAGCCGCTGTTCTGTCTCCAGAGACACAAAGGACATCCACTTGCTGCAGCTTTTATATTTAGTTTCAGACAATAACACGTGGCCAGGAAGCTGCGACCTTTAGACTCCCTGTACACACGTTAATCTTGGTTCAAAGTCTCAGTCGCGTAAGCACTTCTTTTGCACACATAAGCACAGATAACTCAGTAGCTTAGTACACTTTGATAACATATCTTACAATTCTATAACAGTCACAACTATGTCCACGCCCATGTCCACGCCCATGTCCATGCCCATGTCCACACCCATGTCCACGCCCATGTCCACACCCATGTCCACGCCCATGTCCACGCCCATGTCCACGCCCATGTCCATGCTCAGAGGCGCGAAATGTTTACTTTGAGCTCTGGTTGCAACTGACTTCTACTGAAAAAGCGTGGCCCCTCTCTCTGTAGCTGCTGCTGTCAGGTTCCTCATTATTCTGACCTTAAAATGTTGGTTTGAACCTCCTCTACATGATCCCGGGGTTTTTATTTCACTATTTTGTCCATACATTAAGATATGGACATTAATAACAGACCAATCAGGAGCCTTCGTTCCCCAGGGTTGCTCCCACGCCTCATTAAGTTATGCCACACAAGCGCCACTTTACATGACTAAATATATTTACATAATCAGGCTAAGGTTAGGATTAGGAACACTTCATTTGGTTAAACCAGCTCTAAACTAGAATTTAACAAGGACTAAACCAGGACTAAACCAGGATTAAACCAGGACTAAACCAAGCCTAAAACCAGGATTAAACCAGGACTAAATCAGGACTAAACCAGAACTAAATTAGGACTAAATCAGGACTAAACCAGGACTAAACCAGGACTAAACCAAGACTAAACCAAGTTTAAACCAGGATTAAATCAGGACTAAACCAGGCCTAAACCAGAATTAAACCAGGACTAAACCAGAACTAAATAAGGACTAAATCAGGACTAAACCAGTTCTAAAACCAGGTCTAAACCAGGCCTAAACCAGGACTAAACCAGGCCTAAACCAAGACTAAACCAGGACTAAATCAGGACTAAACCAGTTCTAAAACCAGGTCTAAACCAGGACTAAATCAGGACTAAACCAGTTCTAAAACCAGGTCTAAACCAGGCCTAAACCAGGCCTAAACAAGGCCTAAACCAGGCCTAAACCAGGACTAAACCAGTTCTAAAACCAGGTCTAAACCAGGACTAAACCAGGTCTAAACCTGGATTAAACCAGGACTAAACCAGTTCTAAAACCAGGTCTAAACTAGGTCTAAACCAGGACTAAACCAGTTCTAAAACCAGGTCTAAACTAGAACTAAACCAGGTCTAAACCTGGATTAAAAGGACTAAACCAGGTCTAAACCAGGTCTAAACCAGGACTAAACCAGGACTAAACCAGGACTAAGCCAGAACTAAATCAGGACTAAATCATGACTAAAACATGACTAAATCAGGACTAAACCAGGACTATGCCAGTGTTAACCCTCTGGGACCTTCTTTAGCGGAGCCTGTTCCGTCTCATGTGGATTAGTGTCCATAGTTTGCTTCAGATCGCAGTCACTGGATCCTTCACGCTTTACTGTGTTTACACCTCAGGCCAGTTTCATCTTTTATCTTATTTTTATATTCAAAATCATAAACATCACAGCAAACAGTGTGGGAGGGCATCTGACACATAATACATTCCCACATAATACACCCCTTTAACTGCATTAGAGGCACATTTGAGTGACAGAATGTTACAGAAAGTATGTTTTATTGAAATGTAAATATTTCTGTCTCATATTCAAATCAAAATCTGATGTATTGTAAATAGGAACTTGTGCAGATTTAAAAAACAAATGCCATCAACAAACAGTATTTGACTTCTGTTAACTGAAACACATATTCAGATCATCATGTTTCCTTATATTGTTTTGAAAATGCTATATTCACCCAAACAAAATATGAACATGTTTTATAAGTTTCACTTTCCGTTTCACTCCCACTTCAGAGCGCTATCACAACACAATCATCCCGCTATTGAAACTATTGTACATCACATCAGGTTTGTCAAGTCGTCCTGTACAGTTTTGTATCATGTTTTTGTATATTTATGGAGAATTGTCATGTTGGAGCATGGGTGACATAGGCTTGTGGGCGGAGCCTTGTATGGAATCTTACAGCTAACCGTAAAGAGGGTTGGAATAGGGCTTAAAAGAGATCACTAGATTACTCAAACATACATGGGTGACTCTAAAACCTCTTCAGGAATGTTTTGGATGAAGGGACAACATTAAAACATGGTAGAAAGACAACAAAAGTCCCCCCTCTTTGAAAGGCTGCTTTTATGTAGTACTGGTGATTCCTCTTGTATATTGTAGATAAATGGCGGATCAACTTTAAATGTACACTGTGGAACTTTTTCTTGTGGAACATACATTTGCTTGTCTCCATGGAGATTGTATTGCTTTGCCTAGAATGTTGAGTTCATGGTGTTAAGGTGGAACCATCAGGCCAAGTTGAAGGTCAGATCTATGGAGAGGCAACTTTGCTCACAGTATGAATGCACCTGTGACTGACTAACTCCAAAATAGTTTAGAGGCTCAACGCCATATTGTGGAATGGTCCAGTCAAAGTAATACGATCTCCATGGAGACAAGTATGTTGCAGATCCTCCACCAAAACAGTCACCAAATGCACCTTTAAATATATTTTGTCTCCTTTTTCCATTTAAAGTGGAACTAAACTCCACTAACTCCACTTTCGCTACTAGACTGTGGATATGGTGTTTGAATAGTATTATCCACAGGTCCTAGTCATTTTGGGCAACTTTAGTGCAAGCTAGGAACATTTGCAGCTTTCTGATAAAAAAAAAAAAAAAAATGCCTGAATCTAAGTGTGTGCTGCATTCAGTGGACTCAAGCACTACATGACATCACGCAGAACTGCCCTGATTACAGTCGCGTGTTTCTGGTACAAACACCTGGCTGCAGGGGCGGAGTTTGAAGTGTGTATACCTGTTAGACCAATCACACTGTTCCTTATACCTCCAGACCCTGTCCCTTCTTCCCTCATCGCTCTCCCCTTTAGTCATCCAGACCCTGTCCCTTCTTCCCCCCTCACTCTCTCCTTTAGTCCTCCAGACCCTGACATCAGCTGCAAAGTATCAGTTGGCTATGGATGGATATCATGAGAGGAAATGGAAAAACGTGATGTTATTTTTCATATTTGGAGTGTAATAAACAGTATATTTATCTTCAAGTGGATTTGTATAAAACGGTGTCTCTTTTCACTGCCGATTTTTGACATATTTCCATCTTTTCGTCAGTGTAAAATCTTGTATCTACGTTTAATAATGATGTGCTTTTTGAACACTTCAAACGTCACCGGACAGCCGTTATGAATGAAGCTCCGGCAGATTCCGCTGCAGCTAACCACTCTGCCACCCCAGATTCACTCACACGTGAATCACTAGGAACACTAAGTCTCCTGTGAGCTTTAAGCCATGTTATATATAATGTTCCTCTTCAAAAACATAGGAAACGACATTAGAACAGATCAGAATATGGCGTTCTCTGGACCCTTTAAATGTTACTGCTCGGAGGTCAGCTGCAGCGGGATGTGCCTTTGTAGAAACCCTTTAAAGTCGAATGTACAAAATGTCATTCTGAGTGTTTACTGTTCACTGTGTCAAAAGCAGATGAATGTCACTTTTGTATGAATTCAGATTTCCATTGAATAATCAGACCTGGTATAAGTACATGTTATTTTGTGTTGTCTGAAAAAATAAATAAATAAATAAATAAATAAATAAATAAATAAAAATGCACCTGTGAATAGAATTTTAGTGTATTTGTAAATGTGTGACCATTCCCACTGTAATGTTGAGAAGATTCTGTTAAAAAGTCCTGTCACGTCAATTTGTAATGTCTTCATTTGTATTTTAAACAATCTGTAATTAAATGTTGGATTTACACTCAACATGACTCATGCTCTTATTTTATTCAGGGGGCAGAGAGTTAAAGAAGCAAACTAATGAATTCATTCATTTTGTGCATTTTCCAGCTAAGAGCTCTTCAGTGACATTTTCCAGGGGCCAGATTCAGTTCAGGGGTCCACAAACAACTCTTAAGTAGTACAATGTGTGTGTATTACATATTACACAGGTGTGTGTGTGTGTGTGTGTGTGTGTGTGTGTGTGTGTGTGTGTGCGTGTGTGTGTGTGTGTGTGTTATACAGGTGTGTGTGTGCGTGTTATACATGTGTGTGTGTGTGTGTGTGTGTGTGTGTGTTATACAGGTGTGTGTGTGCGTGTTATACATGTGTGTGTGTGTGTGTGTGTGTTATACAGGTGTGTGTGTGTGTGTGTGTGTGTTATACAGGTGTGTGTGTGTGTGTGTGTGTGTTATACATGTGGGTGTGTGTGTGTGTGTGTTATACAGGTGTGTGTGTGTGTGTGTGTGTGTGTGTGTTATACAGGTGTGTGTGTGTGTGTGTGTGTGTGTGCGTGTGTGTGTGTGTGTTATACAGGTGTGTGTGTGTGTGTGTGTAAGATAATATAAGATAAGATATGCCTTTATTAGTCCCACAGTGGGGAAATTCTAGTGTTGCAACGCACAGTTGAAGAACAGCAGGAAAATGGAACATGCAATAAAACAAGATAATAGATAATGGCTAAGAAAAATAAAAAATAATAATAATAATTTAGAAATAGACTTAAAGATAGACTCTAATTTTGTTCCGGTGGAGCAAAAGTATAAAATACAAAATATAAAATACCAAAAAAACTATTATGTACAATAAAAGTAACAGTGCAGCATATGAACAGAGTAAATCACAGTAAAGTAACTTCAGTATATTATGTTATTTACAGTAATGACTATGTTTATCTACAGACAGGATAAATATCAGTAAAGTGACATAAGTGAATTGTACCAGAGGTCTTCAGTATTGCACATAGATATAGTTGAATGACACATGTTCAGTGTTAACAGTGTTCATTGTACAGTCTGACAGCAGCAGGAAGGAAAGACCTGCGAAACCTCTCCTTCACACAGCGAGGGTGAATCAGTCTGTCACTGAAGCTGCTCTCCAGAGCAGATAGGGCGTCCTGCAGGAGGTGACACTCATGGTCCAGCATAGAGATGACCTTAGCCAGGACCCTCTTGTCCCCCACCTGCTGCACTGAGTCCAGAGGACAGCCCAGGACTGAGCTGGACTTCTTGATGACCTTGTCCAGCTTCTTCCTCTCCCTCTCTGTGACGCTGCTGCTCCAGCAGACCACACCGTACAGGATGGCTGATGCCACCACAGAGTCATAGAAGGTCCTCAGGAGTGGCCCCCTCACTCCAAAAGACCTGAGTCTCCTCAGGAGATAGAGCCGACTCTGGCCCTTCCTGTACAGTGCATCTGTGTTGTGAGTCCAGTCCAGTTTGTTGTTCAGATGAACATCCAGGTACTTGTATGAGTCCACTCTCTCAATGTCCCTTCCCTGGATGTTCACTGAGGTGACAGTAGAGTGGCGTCTGCGGAAGTCCACCACCATCTCCTTGGTCTTCCCTGCATTGATGATGAGGTGGTTCTGCTGACACCAGTCCACAAAGTCCTGCGCTAGTCCTCTGTACTCCACATCGTCATCATCCTTAATGAAGCCAATGATGGCAGAGTCATCAGAGAACTTCTGCAGGACGCAGCTGTCCGTGTTGTGTCTGAAGTCTGCAGTGTAAAGGGTGAAAAGAAAGGGCGCGAGGACCGTGCCCTGGGGCGCCCCCACACTGCAGGTCAGTAGGTCAGACACGCAGTTCTTGGCTCTCACAAACTGGGGCCGGTTTGTGAGGTAGTCCAGGATCTAGTCTGCCAGGTCACAGTCCACACCGGCGGTCTCGGGTTTGTCCCTCAGGAGCAGTGGCTGGATGGTGTTGAAAGCACTGGAGAAGTCAAAGAAGAGAATCCTCACAGTGCTGCCGGGGTTCTCCAGGTGAGACAGTGAGCGGTGCAGCAGGTAGATGACGGCGTCCTCCACTCCGATACCAGGCCGGTACGCAAACTGCAGCGGGTCCATCGCTGAGCTCACGGTGGAGCGGAGGTGGCCAAGGACCAGTCTCTCCAGTGTCTTCATCAGGTGCGATGTTAGAGCCACCGGCCTGAAGCTGCTGGGGTCTTTAGCGTGCGGTGTTTTAGGCACTGGTACCACGCAGGAGGTCTTCCAGAGTTGTGGTACCACCCTCAGCTTAAGGCTCATGTTGAAGACATGCTCCATAACTCCGCACAGTTCGTCTGCACAGGACTTAAGGAGCCTGGAGCTGATGCCGTCTGGTCCTGCTGCCTTCCTGGGTCTGATCTTCTTGAGCTCCAGTCTCACCTGGGCTGTAGAAAATGACAGTGGCAGGCTGGGGGGATGGGTGAGTCCATGTGTAGTGGTGGGCTGAAGAGCAGAGGCAGAGGTGTGACGAGGTGCAGGAGTTCCCCATTGTCCAGCTGGGGAGGTGAGAGCTGGCAGCTGGGTGGGGGGAGTGGTGGGTGATTGATCAAATCTCAGGAAGTGAGAATTGAGCTCGTTCACCCACTGCCGGTCCCCCTCCGTCTGGGCAGGAGGCGCTTTGAAGCCTGAGATCGTCTTGAGGCTTCTCCACACCCCCTGGATGTTCTTCTGCTGAAGCTGCTGCTCCATCCTTCTCTTTTGGCTGGGTTGGCTCGTCCTGATTTTCCTCCTCAGCCTCTTCTGTGCAGCCTTCAGCTCCTCCTTGGTCCCTGACCTAAAAGCTCTCTTCTTCTCCTTCAGCAGAGCTTTTATGTCAGGGTTAATCCACGGCTTGTTGTTTGAAAAACACCGCACCGTCTGGGAGGGGACGATGTTTTCAAAACAAAAGTTGATGTAGTCCGTGATGCATTCTGTCACTGCATTGATGTCCTCCCCATGTGGGTCACAGAGCTCTGTCCACACTGTGGTGTCAAAACAGTCTCTCAGAGCCTCCTCACTCTCAGCAGTCCACTTCTTCACCACACGGGGTACCACAGGCTGTCTGTGCACAATAGGCTGGTACACAGGCCGCAGATGGACAATGTTGTGGTCCGCTCTACCCAGGGGAGGCAGTGGGGATGAAGAATAAGCCTCCTTGGCGTTGGCAAAAAATAAATCCAGTGTTTTATTGTCTCTTGTGGGGCACGTAACATACTGGGTGTATGTAGGCAGAACAGGTGCAGGAGATGCATGGTTGAAGTCTCCAGAAATCAGGAAGAGAGCCTGTGGATGCTTTGTTTGGAGTGTGCTAGTACAGGAGTGCAGTGTGTCACATGCTGTCTCAGCATTAGCAGAGGGAGGAACATAGACAGCGATCACAATCACATGTGAGAACTCCCGGGGCAGATAATATGGCCTCATGCTAACAGCCAGCAGCTCAATGTCTCTGTTACACAGCTGCTCCTTCACTGTACAGTGACCAGCTTTGCACCACTTCTCATTCACAAACAGAGCCAGACCTCCTCCTTTCTTCTTACCACTCTCTGCCGTCCTGTCTGTGCGCAGCAGGTGAAAGTTGTCCATAGGAACAGCTGAATCCGGGATTTGCGGGGTCAACCAGGACTCCGTGAAAAGCATGATGCTACTGTCTCTGTATTCCCGCTGATATCGCGTGAGCGCCGCTAATTCGTCCGTCTTGTTCGAAATAGACTGCACGTTTCCCGCGATGACAGAGGGGAGCACAGGTCTGAAGCGTCTCTTCTTTTCCCGGAGTTTGCGTCCAGCACGTCGGCCCCTGCGCGTCTTCCGTAGCAGCTCCGCCGGGATGTCATGGCGGTCTCGGGGGAACACTGCAGCGCAGCGCAGCGCTAACAGCTGATCCCCTGTGTATACAATGGGGGGTCGCGGGCCCACGCACATCGCGCCGGTGAAAATTGGCGAAAATCCAACAAAAGAAAAGTTGAAGCGAAGCAGAACCAACGCGTTTCTGAAGTACTTAACTTTATACAACTTTGTGTGTGTGTGTGTTATACAGGTGTGTGTGTGTGTGTGTGTGTGTGTTATACAGGTGTGTGTGTGTGTGTGTGTGTGTGTTATACAGGTGTGTGTGTGTGTGTGTGTTATACAGGTGTGTGTGTGTGTGTGTGTGTGTGTGTGTGTGTGTGTGTTATACAGGTGTGTGTGTGTGTGTGTGTGTGTTATACATGTTTATTTATTTATTTATTTATTTATTTATTTATTTATTTGAAAGGGACAGTGCACATTAATGAACATATGATACACATGTAAATATGCCAGATTATAGCCACAGGCTAATTTCCATCTGTTGTCCCTGGACAGGTTGATGGTGCCAATTAAAAGGTCACACATACAATAAAACAAGAGAACAATACATTAAAAACACAGATTACACACAGGAGCGATTCACAATCAAAAATAATAAAAAAAACATAAACTCAGGAGAGTTACACAATTCATATTGCACTAGTCCTAAAGTGCTAAGTGTATTGCACAAGTCCTAAAGTGCTAAGTGCACTGCACCTGTCCTAAAGTGCTGAGTGTATTGCACCTGCCCTAAAGTGCTTAATACATTGCACCAGTCCTAAAGTGCTGAATGTATTGCACCAAGCCCTAAAGTTACTGTTCTTATACATTGTGCTCACATGTTTGAGTTGATCTTAGCCACTCCTTTAGGTAACTTTTAAACATTGTAAAGGTAGGTGCCTCTCTTACAAAAGTGGGCAGACTGTTCCACTGGCCACAGCCCTTATATGATAGAACATTTTGACCAAAAGTAGTTTTTCTCACTGGAACCTCACAGTCACCTCTACTTATTGCTCTGGTAGTTCTTAATGAAATGCTCCTGTGTTTAATGTATTCTTTTAAAGGTGGTGGTGCCACCTAATCTCTTAAGTTTTCAAAACTTAAGAGATTATACTTTGAAACAATCTTACAGTGATGAAAGGTGAAGGGTTTTTGTCCATAATTTTCAAGGCTTTTTTATATAGCCCTTCTACTGGTTTTAGAATTGTGACCCCTGTCAGAGACCAGCTTGTTATACAATAGCTTACATGGGAGAAAATCATACAGTGCAAAAACATCATAGCAGCTTTATCTGTTAAAAATCTTCTAATTTGATTAAAATTGGAGATGTTATACTTAATTGTGCGAGATATCATTTTGACATGTTTCTTGAAGGAAAGTGTGGAATCCAACAGGATACCTAAATATTTGAATTCTGTTACCAGTTGCAGTTCATGATCTCCAAAAAATACGTTAGAATGTCTGATGTTTGTAGCTTTTTTGGAAAACATCATACAAACAGTTTTCTGTGTATTCAGGAGAAGGCAAGATTTGTTAAGCCAACTCTGAATATGTCTTAGAGCTAAAGAGAGAATTTGAGCTGCTTCTTCTGTTGATTTTGCACTTGTATAGATCACTGCATCGTCTGCATATAATTGTATGTCCACATCCTTACAAACATCCGGTAAATTATTAATAAACAGGGAAAATAAAATCGGCCCCAGAATTGATCCCTGGGGGACCCCTAGTGGACAATTTGCAAACGATGATTTCACTCCATTGACCACAGTGCACTGTTTTCTTTCGGACAAATATGAGGCCATCCATTTTATAGCCTGGTCAGAGAAATTAAAAGAATGCAACTTTGACAGAAGCACCACATGATTTACAACATCAAATGCCTTTCTCAGGTCTAAAAATACTGCCCCTACATAATTATTTCTATCTAATTTACTTTTAACTTTTTCCAAAAACATTGTTATTGCAGTTTCAGTCGAATGGTACTGACGAAAGCCAAATTGCATGGGATGCAAAGGAGCCAGGCCACTATTAATGTGTTCAATTAGCTGCCCTGCAACCCATTTTTCCAGTACCTTGGAAAACACAGGCAATATACTTATTGGTCTATAATTATTCTTATCACTTTTATCACCTGCTTTAAAAATCGGAGTTACAATAGCTCTCTTCCAGGTCTGTGGTACAATGGAGTGTTTTATAGATAGATTAATTAGATGTTTAAGTGGATTTGCTAATGACATTTTATGTGTTTTTAAAAATCCAGAATCAAAACCCAAGTAATCCTTTGCCTTTGAAGTTTTCATAACTGTAATAATATTTATAACTTCTGTGTCTGATATTGGTTTTAATTCAAACATTTCTTCATTTTTTATAGAAACACTTATTGACTCAGGTGTAGTAAAACATGCTGCTACTTCTTCTACAGATCTTAAAAAAAAATGAGTTAAGTTCTCCCGCTAATACATTAGGTGCTTGGATAAGCTCATTTCCTATCCTTAGCTCCAAATCACCACCTTTCCTTTTCTGTTTTACTATAAGTTTGTTAATATTCTGCCAAATTAGTTTTCCATTTCCATTGGCGTTTTCCATTATCGTAATAAAAAAATTTGCTTTTGCCCTTCTCATTTCAGTTATTACCTTATTTCTCATTGTTGTATAATTTAATCTGTCTATGGACAATTTTGAACGGACAAATTTCTTTAACAATAGATCTCTATTTTTCATAAGCTTTAAACAATTTGAATTTAGTCATGGGACAGATTGAGATTTTTTTCCTTTACGGTTTAGTATTTTTGAAAACAACATGTAAACATCTTGTATTTCTTTGAGAAACACCTCAGAGCATATTTCAGTATCATCACACAATATTATACTTTCCCAATTTAAATTTTTAAGAGCATTTTCCAAATTGTGTTGTTCACTTTTAGGGACTCCCCGTATTGGCTGTTGTTTTCCTTTATAATTGGAAATTGCATTATCAAATCGCTGCTTGGTTAGTTTCCTTGTACAAAAGATGGCATTGTGGTCTGAAAGGCCAGTTAGCAAATTGTGTGTTTTTGTAATTCTCTCAGGTTTATTTGAAAAGAGTAAATCAATTCTAGACGCAGAATGATTTGTAATTCTGGTCGACTTTTCAATTAATTGCGTAAAATTGAACTGATCAGTTATTAATTTTAAATTTTTCCTGTCTTTTTTATCATTCCAATTTATATTGAAATCGCCAAATAATATAATTTCCTTTTCATGATTACACGTTTTAAGAAGATCTTTAAGTTGATCATAGAAACCACTTTTAGTTGTAGGCTTACGATAAAGGCAGATTACAGTTAATGTCATTTCAGCAGAAAGGGAAATATTTACACCAACATATTCTAATGCGTTACTGGGCCATACAATAGGATTACATTTGAATTTATCTTTGACATATAGTAGTACACCCCCTCCTTTTCCTTGAACCCTGTCCTTTCTAAAAACATTAAAACCCTGTAGGGATATTGCAGATTCAGGAGAGGCACTGGTCAACCAAGTCTCAGACAGTCCAAAAAAATCTATGTTTGAATCATTTAACAAGTGCGTTTTGATACCATACTATGAATATTCAGATGTTCCACTAGTAAACCTTTCTTCTTATAAATTGGGTCCCAAATTATCCTGGCATTATTAAGTGTGTTAAATATTTTCAAACACCTATGCTTTTTAACAACCGGATTTCTGAACTTTGATGATTCTTTAACTTTATGAGCATCTATGTCTGTGATATGAGAGAGTTCATTTACTTGCTGGGTATTTAGTCCTGTTGAGTCCATAACTCCCAATTTGGGCTCCATGGAGCACATAGTCACTGGATCACTGATGGAAGAAGAGGACGCTGCCGTGCAGTCTTTCCCACGGGACCATGCAGACGCCCCCGGTAGAGGCTCCACTGCAGCGCCAGAGCTGGAGAAGGAGGAAGGCATATAACCTATCCCCTTGGGCCACAGAGAGTCCCCCGGCAAAGGCCCCGCCGGAGACGCCACCGTCACGCCACCGCCCGGAAAGGACACAGCGCGGACCCTCCCCACTTGCCAGACAGAGGCCCCCAGAGCGGACCCGGCCAGCCCCACCACCGCCACGCCACAGCTCGAAGCGGAGGGCACAGCACAGCCACCCCCCATGAGCCACGGAAAGGCCCCCGGCACTGGCCCCCCCGGGCGCGCAACCGCCACAGCACCGGAGGCCCCCACCGGTAAATGTTGTATCTGAGTTTGTTGATACGATAGTATGATCCCGCTGATTTTGTGATTCATTTGGCTGCGGGGGTCCGAGTAGTTGAAGCGACTGTAATGCCCGGAGAAAAGGCAGTGGAAGCAAATCAGGTAACGGGTGAAATGCCTGGGTTGGTTGTAGCTCTCCTGCTACCTTTTCGCACATGCTAGGCATAGTCTGTTGTGCATTGGGTCCGGGATTAATTTCCACGTCCCCTGCCAGAAGTACTATTATAGCTAAATGCAGGAGGTTTCTTGCAGTGCTCACAAGTTTAGGCTTCGTGTGCATAGCACTGGGTATTTTTGCATGTCCGTAGTCCAACAGTGTTGAGTACACGAGATGCTGGCTTGAGCTTGTGCCGAGAACCCGACCCGAGTCTAAAAGTGCGAATCGTCTCCTTGTGGATAATAAAAGCAGACAAACAATCAAGATGACGCCAAAAATCCATCTTTTGCTTGATGATGTTATAATTTTGATGGATTTTGATGGTTTATTGGAAACAAACACAGCACCTGTCAGACTGTGCACTTCCTTGGCCGCCATCTTGCTTTCACCAAGTGAAAGCAAGGTGGCGGGTGTGTGTGTGTGTGTGTGTGTGGGTGTGTTATACAGGTGTGTGTGTGTGTGTGTTATACAGGTGTGTGTGTGTCTCCATAACCAGGCCCCTCGATACCTCTCACACCTCGTCCAGCCCCACCGTCCCTCCCGCCGTCTCCGATCAGCCGACTCTAACCTTCTCACTCCCAGAGTCAAATCAAAGCACCGGACCTTGGGGGACTGAGGCTTTGCCATGGTGGCCCCACCTTCTGGAATTCTCCCGCTTGACATCAGAAACTCACTAAACACCTTCAGAAAACTGCTCAAAACTCACCTTTTCCTCACAGCCTACAGCCCCACACATGACTGCTCCTCTACAGTTTTGTCTGTCCTGTCCTTGTTTGAGTGTTACTTTATTGTGAAGCGTCTTTGTGTTACTGTGAAAGAGTTATATAAAACCAATGTGTTATTATTATTTGACTCATCCTTCACAGAGTATCGTGTTTCTGAGCCTTATCCCGGGTATGACAGTATTCTGAATAGACCCCTTAAAAAATTGTAAACATTCTAAATATCGGAATGGAGGCAAAAGTGAAGTGGAACATAATGTGATTTCAATGGGAAAACTGGGATTAACTTCAGAATATCACAAATTATGAAAAATCAAGTGAAAATTGGAAAATGAAAACCACTCAGACACGTGTGAGTGATATCAGAGACCAGTTTAAAAACATTTACAATTGTGTTTTACATTATTTGTTCATTTGACAAGAGATTATGACAGACACTAAGTAGTTTTACAAAGGAAAAATCCACATTTTGAGGTTTTACTGGACAGATCCTCACAGAAAAGTCGAACCCACAACAGTTTTTCACTTCATCTACAGATATATTACACATTTCATCATTATTATACGCAGATACTATTTTGAGGTTAGAAAGCAGTATTTTTCCATCCTTTTTAACAGAGAAGCAACTTAACTAATATCTGTACCTTGGAAATTCAAAGTGGTGAGCTTCACTTTGCTTCCATTGCAGAATTTTGAACATTCTGATGACATAATAGTTTAAAGGGTCTATGTCAGGGGTGTCCAAACTTTTTTCATCAAGGGCCACATATCTAAACACAGACGAAGCAGAGGGCCGATCGAGGGCCATAGACTGGGGCTCAGTACAGTGAATAATTGAAATATTCATGTTTAACACGTTAGAATGAGCTATCAGTCCTTTATTCATGCAAAGATCCACAAAACCACACAATAAATATTAAATATTGTCTTATCAAGGTAGATTTTCAGAAAACTCAAGGTAATTTGGGCCAATTCACCTGAAAGCCTGAGGGCCAAGAAAAATTTGTCTGAGAGCCGCATTTGGCCCACGGGCCATAGTTTGGACATGCCTGGTCTATGTGTACTGTATGGAAGATTATTTGTTTCATTAGATTTTGAATTTTTTAACTCATGTTTGAATTATTTTTATTCTGAATTGTAGTTGCTGAAATTTTAAGTGTACTTTTTCAAAGTGTTTAAAATTCAATATAAAAAAAATCACCTTTTAAATTTTCAGCACAAATATTTTCAAGCCCTCAAATTCAACAATCAAAATTCAGAGTGCGAATTTGCAGTGGAAAATTTCACAGCAAAGATCTAAGATGCCAAGGCCTAAGGAATAGATCCAAAGTGATCTGATCTAATTTAGTAGCAAGCAGGAAATGGTGCAGTGAAGCGATCTGATTGGTCAGAATTAGCCTCATGAAAATCTCATCTTTTTTATTTGTTAAGTTGTAAACTCCGCCCACAGATGAGATCGGCCAATAAGAAACAGCCTCTGTCTTCACTCACAGAGGATCGATTGCTTCTGCCTTGGCATCTTGGCTCTTTGCTGAATTTTGACTGTTGAATTTAAGGACTTGAGAATATCTGTGATGAATATTTAAAAGTTGAAATTTTTATTCTGAATTTGAAAAATATTAAAAAATATATACTTAAAATTTCACAATAAAAATAATTCAAATATATTTTTTTCAGACATAAAAAAAATCTAAGTGAGAAATTCAGATGGATTTAAAATTTAAAATTTAATGGAATAAATTATCTTTCATAGTACTGTACTTAAGTATACATTTTAGGTATCTGTACTTTATTCAATTAGATTTTAAAGTGGATACTTTTTACATTTACTTCACTACATTTGGAATAAAAGTATTTTTTATGATAGTCTGAGACCTGCTGAAAAGACTGAGGGGTTTATTTTTAACATGTTCATAATCTGAGTAAACAAAAATATACAAATAAAAACAGCTAAAAATCACTACATTTCAAACTCTCAAACTCTGCCTAAAATACCTTTAAATTTTACTCTTTAAGTACAGGTACTTTGATACTTTACTTGTGTATTTTTTCATGTGATACTTTTTAAGTAACAATACTGAGTACTCCTTCCACCACTGAGTGAGAGTAATGAGAAATCAGGATACTGTGTTTACATGGACACTCACAGAACCAGGTTACTCAGTGTCTCTGGGCTAAACCTGCATTTGACCCACCCAGACGCAGGGAGAACATGCAAACTCCACACAGAATGGCCTGGGAGTTGAACCAGGGAACTTCTTGCTGTGTGGTGAGTTAACCATTCAATCCTGGTTTAGTTATGGATGAGGAAAGTGAATGAAAAAGCTAGCATTACATGAGTTTTGATGTGAATTAAAAAGATAATTTTGTATTTGAAAAATGAACTGTGTACGGACAAACAGACAAGCATCAGGTTAAGACTGTTTGGTCCTGGTTCAGTCCAAGCTAAATCCTGGTTTGTTTTGTCTTTGATTAGTCCTGAATTAGCTCTGGGTTAGTCTTTATTCAGTTCTCAGATAAAGTCCTGGTTTAGTCTTGGCTCAGTCTAGGTTCAGTTCTCTGGTTTAGTCCTGGTTTAGTCTTGGTTTAGTCATGGCTCAGTCCTCAGATTTACTCCTGGTTTAGTCTTTTTGTTTGTGTCTTCTTATGACCTCTTCACATAATCACCAGTGTTTGACTGTTCATAATTCTCTCCAAATTGACTTGTATTTGTTTTCAAAAAATGGCATGTTAATGATGTTTGTCAAATGTTCAGTTTCATCAGTTACAAAGAGGAAAATTATTGTTTTTATTTTGTGACAGAAAATCAGTGTTTGGGTGAAATTGGGTTTCTGTTTTGTGGTTTAACTTAATAAAGATGTATAAGAAAACTGCAGAGTCACATATGATTTACTAGCCAATAACACTATTATGTAAATGTATGCAAATGAGCACTGTATACATAATGATATTCTTAATTAACAGAAAAACAACATCAGCCCAGTTTTTGGATGTTACACAAAATGGACTCTTGTGAGCTTTTATTTTTATTAAAGAAAAACAGACCTGGAGTTGTGTTTTGTTTCATTCACACAACTTTCTACATCTCCAAAGCTCAAAATGCTCTGTTCCCCTTTGTGATGTCATGAAGCGGTAGTTTTCACGTTAACAGCTCCTTTTACCTTTCAGTTCGTTCAGTAGAGTTCAGAAATTCCCCTGCTGAAATGATCCAAATGTTTCTAGTGAAAGTGTATTACCACATGACATCACAAGATGGAACAGAGTGTTTCCTGTTTGAGAGAAGAACTCAGCCTAAATCTGCAGGGTTTGTGTGTTTAACGTGTGAATGAAACAAAACACAACTCCAGGTATGTTTTTGATGAGGAAACAACATTATAAAGAAAAGAAAATAACATCATGTGGGCCCTTTAAGCAGAGATAGACACAGTGAAATCATTCTTCTTCCAACATGAACGTCCGTCACTAATCAGTCAATATTATTGTGTCCTTGGCCAAGAACCTACAGCCATTTTGCTGCTATGTGAATGTGCTGTGTGAGTGTTGTTGGTGGGAGGGACTGATGGTCGGTCTGTCCCAGGGCAGCTGCTACAGAAGTGTTATGGCACAACAAAATGGGACCCAAAAGGTGATTCAAGACTGAACAAAGGTCACAGTATTTGTGCAGCAGGTTCTAGAGATGAAGGTGAGGACTGGAGAGCCAGACAGGTGGCAGACATGGGCTGTATAAGAAGTGGACTGTGTGGTGAGTGTGATGTCACCCACAGCATTCGGCTCAAATGAAGCTCATCGAGGCTAGCAGTTATAGCGACTTATCTGGCGTTGAGGTCCACATTTTGAATTCCAATCGCGAGTATCATAGCAACCAAAGAGCCAGCGAGGAGTGAGGCTGTTGTAGGTAACAGCCCCTTCCACCCGCACTGCTTGTTTGACAGGGATCTAGCACTTAGCAACACTGTCAATCAAACCTTTTGCTAATTCTAGCGGGAGCTATCCAGGAGAAAGAAGGCGTCTGATTGGTCGGTTATTAATGTTCATATCTTGCTTCATTTAAATAGTGAATAGTGACAAAATAGTGAAATAAAAACCCCAGGATCATGTAAAGCAGATTAATACAAACAAATGTAATGGTCAGTTATAAAGAGCGGCCATGCTTTTTCAATACAAAATTAATTGGAGCCAGAGCTGATGGAGCTGGAAGCGCACCCATGCTCACTTTGTGTTTAGAACACAGTGGTTAGCAGGTTATTCACCTTATTCCGGAGGTTGTTGTGAGCGCTGCCATCATCAATCAGATTGTACACTGCGCAAAAAAATTTAACACTTTGAAAACACATCAGATCTCAATGGGAAAAAGAAATAAAAGTGCTGGATATGCAAATATGGACAGGGCAATGTCTTAGGGAGAAAAGGACGTCAAATCTTTGAATGGAAATACATTTTCAGCATACAGAGGGGTTAATTTATAGACACCCTGAAAATCAAAGTGACATAATGATATGGCAGGCTAGTCCATGTTGCCAAAATTTAATTTTGGCAACTCAAAATGCTTCTCAATATCTTGTGTGCCCCCACCTGCTTGTCTGCATGTTTGACAACGTTGTGACATGCTCCTAATGAGACAACAAATGGTGTCTTGTGGGATGTACTTCCAGATCTGTGTAAGGGCATCACTGAGCTCCTCTAGAGTCTGAGGAGCAACCTGGCAGCGTCTGATAGACCCAAACATAATGTCCCAGAGGTGTTCTATCAGGTTTAAGTCAGGTGATCATGAGGGCCATTCAATTGTATCAACCCATTCATCCTCCAGGTTCTGCCTGCAGACTCCTGCCACATGAGGCCGGGCATTGTCGTGCATCAGGAACCCAGGACCTACTGCACTAGCGTAGGGTCTGACAATGGGTTCAAGGATTTCATCCCGATACCTAATGGCAGTCAGACTGTGGTCTGAGCGTCCCTCCATGCCTCCCCAGACCATCACTGATCCACCATCAAACTGCTCATGCTGAACCATGTTGCGGGCAGCAGAACGTTGTCCTTGTATCCTCCACGTTCTGGAGATTGTGCTGGGAGACACATTAAATCTCCTTCTCACATGTGCAAGGAGTGCCAGCCTGGAGAAGTTGGACAATCTGTATAACTTCTGTAGGGTTAAGGAATGGCCTCATACTCCCAGTAGTGATAATCACTGTAGCCAAAGCAGCACTAGTGGAAAAAACAGCCAAAAAAAGACCAAGAGGGAGAAACTTGAAATGACCTCCACCTGCAAAACCAGTCCTGTTTTAGGGATCGGTTCAGTTGTACAGGTGTGAGTGTGGGACATAGAACCCTAGGCAATCGTGTATGAACACGGCACGGTTCAAAAGTCCCAGTGTGAGTGCGCCCTTAGTACAGCCGGCGTTGGGTCAGACAAACACAGTCGCACTAACTGGAGATTAGAACATGTCCCTCAGTAATGAGAACTACCTCAGGGTCACAGCAAATTATTTCACCCACAGCGGGAACTTCAGTCACTTTGACTGTTCTGAAGACAGAAGAGAAACACTTCACTGACACTGTTGCAGAGCACTTCATGAAAGTAGTAGTAGAGTAGAACATCAAACACAAAGTTTGAGTGGAACATTGAACATAAAGTGTCTCACTGACAATTGTTATGGTTTGCAATAAAAAAAAAAAAAATAAATAAAAAATTGCTCGAAGCGGCACCTGTCCACTCTTCTGTGTTGATGAGTATTAAAATGATGATTCAAGGACAAAAATGTGCAATTAATTTGCGATTAATCGAGTTAACTATGACATTCATGGGATTAATCACTGTGACAAAGTGGGCCTTTGTCCCTGTATACTCACCTTAATTTCATTTCATATTTGTTAATTTTTCCATAATCAACTGAACTACTAGATAGAACTATCCCGGGTTTGTTTTATTTCGTTTGTTTAGTTCCTTTAACATAACACAACGCACTCAAGTTAATTTAAATATATTTTATTTGGTTAGATTTATTCAATTTAGTTAAACATTTCAGACACTTCTCTACTTACCTGTTCCTCCACCTGATCTGGAGACAAAAGAGGACGTGCCCTGAGACGGACATATTTAAAGCCTCTGGGGGGAGGTTTTGGGACAGACCATGTGGAGGAGAATTGGTGTCAGTTCCTTTAGTTTGTTTGGTTTTGTATATTTGATTCAATGTTTTAGTGTTTATGGATTACGTTAAACACTTTAAGTTAAAGGGGACTTAGGCCCATGTTGTAGAGCGAGAGGGAACTCTAGATGAAAATGAAGTTGCCTTACAGCCAACCTGATGAGGGATCGTGGACTTACTTGGAGGGAGGAGCTTCAGCTCAGCCTCTCGGGAAGACATCAGTGTAGCCGGGTACGCGTGGGTTTTTTGTTTTATTAGTTTCTGTTGCTTATATGCCTAAGTTGGAGCACAGTTATTTTTTGTAAATATGTATTTTTTTGTGTGTGTGTGCTTGCCATGATACTACGGTGAATTTTCGAAAATAAATCTTTGGGACAAGTACGGAATATTTTCAGAGTCTGCCTCCTAAATAAGATCACTTTGGCCAGCGTCCGCGCAATCTCCATTAAATATTTTAACTGATTGACAGCACTAATTTATTTATATATTTATTGCTAGACCATATGCATTTGAGTATGGATTTATCCTGTTTAATAGGCTATTGAAAGTTTATTTTTTGCTGTACTGCCATGACAAAAATATTTTGATTTTTTTTTTTTTTTTTTTATAAGAGCCCTCTGTCTCTGTTGTCAGGATTCAAGGACATGTGACTGACGCGTGAAAGCCCAGTTTGATGTTGCTGTGACATGCTCCAGTTCTATTTTTTTTTACCGCTCAGTAATTGTTCGCAGAAGCCTGCATGTGCTGTGTGTGATGAGACCATATTCTCTCGTTGGTTTTATGGGTCAGATGGCCATCAAAAGTCTCAGATTAATAAACGGCCTCAACCATCCCACACCTGTATCGATCTGTGTGACCCTCTGATATAGCGTGGTGCTTTTACGTCTTTGGCTCGTCCCCACGGCTCATTTCCCCAGGTGTGCGAAATCGTCGGGACATGATCCTGCTGGGATTGTCTGCATCTTGTCCAGTTGAGATGTGTGAAAACGTCTTACGAGAGGCAGAAAGATGACAGCATAGTGGAATGAACTGTGAAGAGAGACATAAGGGAGCAAAGAATACAAACAGTGGAGCAAAACTGTATATGTTTCAGAACACTACATCCTGTAAATTTCAACATAGTTTTCTACTTTTCTTCAGAAAGTGCATCTTGATTGGTGTAAAACTATAATTTATATTTACAACAAATGTTATTTTACCAAATCATGTCAGAATTATAGACTCATAAAAACCTCACAAATGCATTTAAACCTGCAGCTGTTGGTTTAAACCTTTCAGCTGTTCAGAGCCAGTGTTCTTAAAGGTCACTCACACAGAGCTGCTAAGAGCCTCCTTCTCCATGAGCCCACAGATCCATTTCAAACTTCACCTGAACGTTTGGGTCATACCTGCTGTTTGTTGTAATGGAAAATAATAAAAGAGATGACCCAAAACACGCACAACAGGTCAAATCCTCCAGCTAAGGTAGTCCTGACCAAAACTATCTGAGATGGTCCCACTGCTCCTGTCAGGTTTAACCCAGAGACACTGAAACCGAACTGAACCCAGAATTATTAAGAACCCAACCAAGAAGACTTAACCATGCAGAACTGCCCAGAACTAAACCAAGACTAAACACAGACTAAACCTGGACCAAACCAGGACTAAACCAGGATTAAACCAAGACTAAACCATGGGACTAAACACAGACTAAACCTGGACCAAACCAGGACTAAACCAGGATTAAACCAAGACTAAACCATGGGACTAAACACAGACTAAATCTGGACCAAATCGATACTAAACCAGGACTAAACCAAGACTAAGCCAAGATTAAACAACGAAACAAAACAAGGACTAAACCAAGACTAAACCAGGACTAAACTGGATATTATCCTGATGGTATTTCATATTAAAGTCTCTCTAGCCCCCAGAGACAAAACTCCATTGTCATAACGATCTTTTTAATTAGTACAAAAACCCAGGATGTAATTACCTTTGGCCTTTCCACAATCGTCAGGCTAACATAAGATCAGCGCTAATACGTCAGCTAACACTGTGCTAGCTAACCCCACTTTCACCGTCAGCAGCAGATAAGAGACATCCGTCAATATGAACCCAAGATTTGATGTTCACAAACGCAGAATAAGCCCCGTGCTGATGCCGTTTGATAAAATTAATTGCATCTTGGGATAAATCATTTGCTTTGTGGAGTAATCGCGCAGTGGAATGTTCCAGCGCCTGTAATCGGTTTGGGACATGAAACCCAATCATAGATGGATATGCGTGTGTGTGTGTGTGTGTGTTTGTGTGCGTGTGCGTACATACATCAGTGTGACTTTAGATCAGTATTAAAGCTGCACTATGTAACTTTTTCATGCTGTACTGTGGAACATATACAGAGGTCAGATCTGTGGAGAAGCAAGCCTACTCAGTGTTATGTAAATAGCACTTTTCCATCAAGGACCACACATTCATACACCAGTCTTGGCTAGAATTTTCAGCCTGGGATCTGGCCATAGAAGTGGACTAAGGGAGTGTGATGTCACCCACAGTTTTTGGCTCCAGTCAAATGAAGCTCACAACTGCTAGCAGTTATGGGGCGAACGTGGAGTTGAGTTCCATATTAAGAATAACAAAATAGTGAAATAAAAAACAAAAATCGCGTTAATACGAACATGTTAAGACCACAGACTCACAGCAGCAGTTACAGACGGACAGATACTTTAATAATCCCGAGGTAAATTCAGATTTTGCTGCAGCAAACTGTTACAGCTGACTTAGACCTAGACTTAGACTTAGACAAACTTTATTGATCCACAAGGGAAATTATTTGGCTACAGTAGCTCACTCATCAAAATATAATATAATAACAGAGAGTAACAAAAATAGATGGTGTAGTAAAAAGAGCAAGAGACACGTGTCAAATGAGACATAATTATAAAAATAAATGTATATGTACAAGTCAAAATAAAATAGAAAAATAAGTAATAAAATATAAAATAAACTATAAAATCACAGCTATAAACAAGAGACTAGATATAGAGGGATAGAGGGACAGAGGAGCTCATTCTCCAACAGGCTCCTTCAGCTCCGCTCAAACAGTGAGAGATTCAGGACTACATTCATACCATACGCCATACAGCTGTACAACAACTCACCCTTATGTAACAGATAATACTCCCTACAACTGTACTCCAAGTTAATCCCAAGTAACGGATTACCTCATGCCCTGTCAATCAGCATAGTATTTGCACTGTCGTTCTTGTCTCTTGTATATAGCTGTGACTATATAGTTTATTACTTTATTACTTATATTTCTATTTTATTTTGACTTGTACATATACATTTTTATAATTATGTCTCATTTGACACGTGTCTCTTGTTCTTTTTGCTACACCATCTATTTTTGTTACTCTGTTATTATATTATATTGTGATGTTTGAGCTACTGTATCCAAATAATTTCCCTTGTGAATCAATAAAGTTTGTCTAAGTCTAAGTCTAAGTCTAAGAGACAATAAAGGCAGCGCAAATACTCTGCTGATTGACAGGGCATAAGGTTATCTGTTACTTAAGATTAAGTTGTTGTACAGTTGTAGGGAGCATTATCTGTTACATAAGGGTGAGTTGTTGTACAGTTGTAGGGAGTATTATCTGTTACATAAGGGTGAGTTGTTGTACAGTTGTAGGGAGTATTATAGTATGAATGTAGCCCTGTATCTCTCACTGTTTGAGTGGAGCTGTAGGAGCCTGTTGGAGAATGAGCTCCTCTGTCCCTCTATAGTCTGGTGTTGTAGGAAGTATTATCTGTCCCTCTATAGTCTGGTGCAGTGGGTGAGTTGTTGTACAGTTGTAGGGAGTATTATCTCCTCTGTCCCTCTATAGTCTGGTGCAGTGGGTGAGCAGGAGTGTCCATGATGGAGAGCAGTTTGTCCAGTGTTGCTCCAACATTTTCACTGCGTGTCTCAGTCATCTTTGTGTCTCAGGAGGGTCAGCAGATGATCAGACATACTGATCATAATGCCATACTGTGGAACCTTACCGTCCAAACAGTATGGAGGAAATGTGGGGGTGTTTGCATTCAGCTAGTTCTAAAGGGGCTTGGATAATGGAAATTCACCAGACTGTCACTGCAGGAAACCCACACACAAGAATTCCAATCATAAAATGACTGTGTTATGCGCAACAGTGTGAAATGAGGCAGGGAAAAGTGTGTGTGTGTGTGCGTGTGCGTGTGTGTGTGTGTGTGTGTGTGTGTGTGTGTGTGTGTGTGTGTGTGTGTGTGTGTGTGTGTGGAAATACTCTAATCTACATATTTAAACGGTCAGTATATAAAATCTGCTGGACACTGCTTTGGACAGATGAATACATTTTTCTAATTTTGACTTGGTTTGGTGGTACAGTACCTGCACTGTTAAATATCACTATAGTTTTACATCAGTTAAGCAGTTTGGCAGTTTGTGAAGAAAAATTGAAAAGTACAAAAACAGAGCTGTCATTTATTTGTATTAATCTAATCAAAACTACTGTGTCATTTAAAAGTGTTGGGCCTCGTTAATATTATGGTTGCTAGGTAACAGTCCAACCATGAAGTAATTATAACCTTCAGCAAAATTAAAAAACTAGAAAGGTTTTTAGTCAAATCTTAAATCTTAATCTGTTAATGATGCTTCAGAGAAATGAGCAATCTAACCTGTGCTATCCATTTCAAAGTAAGAGCATGAAACTTTCTGAAGCTGGCACATCACAGTAAGGACGCATGGTTTTCTGTGTTTTCAGTGTGCTAAAAACATCCAAAATGAACCAAAACAAAACACGTTTCAAGTCTATCACTGGGGGTAAAATGTTACAAGGTGGGGCTTTAACATACTGTCCAGTTTGCTTTACTCCAATCTCACTCTGCTGTCAGTCTAACATTGTTTCAGGTTTGTTTCTTTGCATGGAATGTTCAACAGTATGGCAATATACATTTCTATCTCCATGGAAACAAGCAAGTAATGCTACCAGGTGAAGTTACAGATCACATCTGTGGAGAGGCAAGCCCGCTCAGGGTAAGAACGCATGTTTGTCTAGTTATTTTTGACTATTAAAACACCTACAATTAAATAAATGTAAGATTTAGTGTAATGCCATACCGTGGAACATTCCAGGCACCACAATATCATCTGCCCCCCTCCTGAAAAGTGCTGTTGCCCTGGATACGAGCAGAAGATGAATGGATCTTCTGAGAGTGGATGGTATCAGAGCTCCAGCTGTTTGAGAGTTCAGACGAGTCTCCAGATGTGTGCACACATCACTGTCTGGACCATCAATACTCAAGCTGCACTAACTTTGTAATGCACCCTTTGCTCCCTGCACTAAGTCACTCCCCCTTCAGAGTGCTATCACAAAACAATCAGTGTATATCGTGCTAATGAAACTACCACACATCACATCAGGGTTGTCAAGTTGCTGTGTACAGTTTTGTATCATGTTTTTGTATATTTATGGAGAATTGTGTGGGAGCGTGGGCAACGTAGGCTTGGGGCGTAAGAAGGGTTTGGAATAGGGCCCAGGAGAGATTGCTAGATTACTCAAACGCAAATGGATGACATCTACAACTCTTCAGGCAGGTTTTTGATGAGGGACCAATGTTATAATATGGTAGAAAGATCCAAAACAGTACATTTTGCATTAATACCCCGTCTTTAACATATTGTTCACACAGTGTGTAAGTTAGCTGGAGTAGAAAACATGTAGCTTGCACAGTTGTATAAAGTTAAACTAGTTAGCATGTTGCTTGCACAGTTGTATAACGTTAGACTAGTTAGCATGTAGCTTGCATAGTTGTTTAAAGTTAGACTAGTTAGCATGTAGCTTGCATAGTTGTATAAAGTTAGACTAGTTAGCATGTAGCTTGCATAGTTGTATAAAGTTAGACTAGTTAGCATGTTGCTTGCACAGTTGTATAACGTTAGACTAGTTAGCATGTAGCTTGCATAGTTGTTTAAAGTTAGACTAGTTAGCATGTAGCTTGCATAGTTGTATAAAGTTAGACTAGTTAGCATGTAGCTTGCAGAGTGGGGCCTGACAGAGCTCAGGGTGATGCATGGATCCTCGAGTGGAGAAAGTGTGAACTGAAATCTAATGTGTCTGAAACACTTAAGGAGCAGACCTGAGGGACAGCAGCAGACGCTCCACAGATCTGACACTATGATGTGCTTTTAATGGGACTTTTATGTGTGACTATGGTGATGAATGTGTCTGTCTCTGTATCTATGTATTTATCTGCTGCAAGATTTATCACAATCAAATAAAAATGGCCATTTGAATGGACACAATCTGCAAATCACAAAGGCTGACATTTTTTAAGTACCATCATTTCCTTCATAGACAGCAAAATCTCCTGTCTTATTGTGCATAAAAGCTGCTCACCCTGTAGTTTAGATCTGTACAAACCTGTTCTCAAATGTGATTCTTGTATTCATTTGCCAGTTCATATTTCAGTCTTTGTCTCTGGATGTGTTTAAAATGTATCTTTCCCATTTGTTTTTTGCATGTGGTCTGTTACCATCATTTATTATATTCATTAAACTACTTTGTGTTTTTCTAATGAAGACTGTTACTTAGTAGCTCTACACTCTGTATGTGTCGCCCTATCTGCTCGGCCTTGTAGGACTGCTTTAACCCTATCCAATAAATACATAAAGAAATAAATGACTTCATTTGGTCATATTGAATATTCTTGTCACAAAGATGAATAAAAATGTTTGTAGTTTGTGAAGAAATTTGAAATAAAAAATAAAATTGCAGTAGTAGAGGGATTCCATCCATAAGGCTGGCACAGTACAAGGATCAGCTAAAATTATAAACCAGGGCTGTGTCCAGATGTCCACACTGTCCTTTCCTCAGGGCACTGTTTAGGCCTCACACATTTTTAGTTGTGTCCGAATATTCGAGTGAGTGAAAATGTAGTGCACTCAAAATTTCCCAAAATGCACCTTGAAAAGTAGTGTCCAGGGTTGATCACTAGACCGTTCAATATAGGCAGAACACAATGCACTGTGAGAGGACAGAGACAGGTGTTTAACTGGACACAGCACTTGTGAATGAAGCAGATAGAAGCACTGGGTTATGGCCCTGTTGATCCTGATTCTGAAGAAAACACTCTTAACTTAAAAATAGCGTTATGGTGTTAACACTTTCTCTCCAGCTGTTGAAAGAACCATCATTTCCAGATCTCAGACAAAAAACTGAAGACTCCAGTCGGTTTACAAGATCCATCTGGACACAAACGTGTGTGATTATTATTAGTCCATAAATGCTTGTGCCAGTCCAGTCGGATCACTATTTATGACACTAATCAGGTCTGAGTAGAGTTTAGACTTTTTTCACCAGAGCCAAAGTCACGTGACCCGACTGTAGTGACCTGAGGGAGACTCTCTGTGAAGGAGGCGCTAAAGAGTGCAGGTCTGTGAAGTGAGTGAGGGGTTGGGGAGGTTAATTTGGACACTGCCTAGATTTTGAGATTTGTTTTTTTGATCTTGTTCCATCGTGTTGACCGGTTCTGATTTGGATGGGATTCTTGTGTTAGTTTAGCACTTGATTATTTGTCTTCTCTCAAAAGTTGGATATGAACAGAATTATTAGAACATAAAATACTAATCTCATCTCAAACACACCACAAAGTTTGTAGCTAATTACACATTTCTCTGGAATCATTCCATTCTAGCGAGAAATCAACTTTGACCCTTCGTTCTGAACACTAATGGACAAACTGAAACTGCATTTGAATCCAGACGTTTGAGACACGGCTCCATCTTGTATTGTGTCTTGGGCGTCTTGGGGCATACAGT
Source organism: Taenioides sp. WSHXM2023 (assembly GCA_029959045.1). Taxonomy (NCBI): domain Eukaryota; kingdom Metazoa; phylum Chordata; class Actinopteri; order Gobiiformes; family Gobiidae; genus Taenioides; species Taenioides sp. WSHXM2023. Next base: position 4,851,693 of record CM057086.1, on the reverse strand, counting down.
GTCATGGTCTGGTCTCTCAGGAGCTCGCTCACAAAGACAAAATGAGTCGACGCGCTAATGACCTCCTGCTGCTGTCAACATGCACAGAGCTGTGAGGTTATTTATGAGTTTGGGAAAGAGAGGGAGAAAGACAGAAGGATGGAGAGAATGGGAGAGGAACAGAGAGAGGGGGATAGGAGTATTTTGTAAAATGTATTTTTGGGGCTTTCTAGTTTCTACCATGTTATAACATCATCAAAAACATGCCTGAAGAGGTTTTAGATGTCATCCATTCATGTTTGAGTAATCTAGCGATCTCAAAAACAGGATACAAAACTGTCCACAGCAACTTAACAAACCCGATGCAACGTGCAGTAGTTTCATGGAGATGCACGCTGATTGTGTTGTGACAGAGCTCTGAAGGGGGAGTGACATAAAGTGCAGAGCAAAGTAAGGGGGACTCAGAGCACCAAAAATGAAAGTGAAACTTATAAAACTTTTTCAAAACAATAAAAGGGTGGTGGTGATTTAAATATGTTATGTGTAGTTAACACACCATACAAGTTACCCTTTTCATGCATGAATTATGATACTTCAGGATTTTTTTTTATTACTCTTCAGGCATGAAAAAAAAAGATCACCTTTTTCAACCATGCATTCTTCAAGGAGTTGGTGACAACACACATTTGAACAACGAATGAAATTTGTGTTTGAGAAAACAATTATTAAAAAGAAATATTATAAAACATGCTTTTGTTTGCTCTTCAACATTGTGTTCATATATTTTGAACATATTCCAGAACTGTTAAATGTATTGCAAAAACATTTAACCAGTGAAAAATAAACATCTTTGAAACACAGATAGTACAGTCTAAATAACTTCAACCATAACAACGAACATGCCTACCTACTACTATGGCAAACATTTTTCAGTGCAGTGTGTCTTTAGTGGAAAAAGGTTATCTTGTATGGAAATTAGCAAAGCACCCATGGCACAAAGTGTTTTTCATGTGCAGACAGAGTCATGGCATCTGTTTGCATTTCTTGCTTCAGTGAGCCTGGCCCAGTGGTCTCCTGGTCTAAACTTTATCTCTGGGGGAGTTTGGACACTGCTCTGCCCTTCAAAGGAGGAGGGGTGGCACTGGGTCTTCCTCGTCTTGGTGTCTGGATGGAAGTTGCATTTATTAGCGCACAAGCTACCAACGTCTTATTTAACGTCTTTTTTTGCTCCACCAACAAACAACATAATAGATGACAAAATTATGACAAAATTAGTATAATAATAATAATAATAATAATAATAATAATAATAATAATAATAATAATAAGTGGTTGTACAGGGGTGTTTTTAGCCACCCCCCACCCCGGTTCCGGTAGTGTCCTGACTTTTGGGCCTTTGTCCTCACTTTTGGGCCTAAGTGTCCTAATTTTCAGAGTCATGCCGGTGGTCACCCTACACTGCACTCAAGTACATTTAAAAGAATGTTTGCCATAGTAGTAGGCTGGTAAGTAGTGGTAGGCATGTTCTTATTTATTATTATTATTATTATTATTATTATTATTATTATTATTATTATTATTATTATCCTTTATTAGGGAATTGATCCTCTGCATTTGACCCATCCTTTCAGGAGCAGTGGGCAGCACATGAGGCGCCCGGGGACCCATCTCCATGATCTTATTGCTGGTCTTGGTCAGGACCTCAGCTGGAGGATTTTTACCTATGGAGCATGTTTTTGGGTTGATGGGTGAAACCGGAGTGCCCGGAGGAAACCCAAACCCACCCAGACACGGGAAGAACATTTCTGTTTTTTTGCAATACATTTAACAGTTCATGATAGAACTAATATAATAAAAATTAAATTGATTTTCAGCCAAAACATTACTGAAAAAAAACAAAAAAAAAAAAAAAAACAGTCATAGCAATACTAGAAACTGTAGTCTAAATATAGCAATGCATGATGTCCAACTGAGTGGACACATGATTAATCACAATTTCCTTAGTTGTTGCTTGATGTCCTCATATTTTTTTACCTGCAGGGTCTCCTAGAATAGAGGGAATGTACAGACATTCCTCCCCTGCAAGGCACATCTGCTCTCCTGTCAGTTCTGTCTTTTGTCTTGTTTTAGAGATTTTTTTTTGCACTTGCAAAAGTTGATCAGTGGGTCGCAGTGTGTGTCATGACACATTAGCGTCCACTGTAGTGACTGATGTGCAATTGTGACATTCAGACTCATTTATATAGGAGAAAACAACTACTGAATAACTGTCCACTGTAGTGACCACTATACATGAAAGGGTTAAATACCTCCACTCCATTAAAAAAAGCAAGCGCTAAGAACATATTTTTATAACAATAATGTAAGCACTTTAAAATCCCAGAGGAGCATGTGTGGGTGAGTTGTAGTTGGCATCGTGCAGAGGGAGAGAGAAGGCTCATTTGTCTTCTCTTCATTGGAGCCCTCAGAAGAGCAGACCTTGGGTCAGTCGATATGGCGATGGGAGCGACTGCTTTAAACACAAACACATCCAATTATTGACTTTGCCACAATGAGTTTTTCCTCACAATGGATTCCACTGGCTCTGTCTGAAATGAGCTGCACAAAAGCACATGGAGGAAAGCGCAGTGTGGAAAGTCCATCAGGCATGCGGCATACGCATGTTATGTTTTGTATTGTATTGATACTTTGCAGTGACATCACACTGGGGAGGACTGCATGTTGCCATGGTGACACAATGCACACGCCAGCACACACACACAGAAGTTTGTAGATTGTCTGAAAACTGATTTAAAGATGAGCTTTAAGCCATATTATAATGTTGTTACCTCCTCAAACACATACCTGGAGTGTTCTGTTTCATTTACACATTTGAGCAACCCTTTATTATTAGTCTGTTATTCGAGAGGGACCTGTTTAACAGCAAACACCTGTTGTAGTTCCAGCTAAGTCAGTTCTTTATGGTCAGATTGTGTTAAAACAAAGCTCAGATTAAAGTCTATCTTGAGTAAAAGTCCTTCTAGTTAGCAAAAAAAAAAAAAAAAACAGGGACTGTGGATGACAGCACGGGCAAAATATCAGTTTAAGATTCCATGAAGGGTTGTGTGTCCAGAATGACGGCTTCTATCGATCACTGTATTGACCTGTCAGAGGTGGTTTGTTTCTAATGAAAAGGAGGAACAGAAACATGTGCACTAAGAGCTTCTGTTACAGCTAATGTGAGCAAGGGCTGTCAAAAGTACTGAAAATCTGACATTAATTAATACTAAAACTATCGAAACTAGATACTCTTGAGCAGATACTAAAAAAGTCCCATTCACAGGACAAAAATGAACGTTTCCTGAATGTCTTTAGAATGATGTTGAGCTGTATCAGAACAAGTATAAGAGCACACAGACTAGTATACACCCATGGAGCACTATGGAACCTACAGGACCACTGATATAAGGCCACATGGGAACAGAAAAGAAGTACTACCATTTAATGTGGAAAATCGTATCATCGTGGTATTTAAATGCCACTATTTCAATGGAATAGACTCAGACTCCACACAGAAAGGCCCAGGAATTGAGCCAAAGACCTTCTCGCTCTGAAGCAAAAGTTGTGCCACTGTTTTTAAGGCACTGTAGCTGTCTTTTCTTGTCCTTAAAAAGTTTGCAGTAGTCAGTGTTAATTTCGTTGACAAAAACTATGACGAAATTATTTCGTCAACGAAGGTTTTTTGCGGACAAAAACGAGATGAAAACTAAATAAAAATTACTTTTAAATGACTAAAACGATGACGAAATAGACGGACATTTTCGTCAACAAATAAAAGACGAAACGAAAATATAACCTGTGACGAATAATAGATCCATGGTGACGAATAAGTGTCAGGACTCCTCAGGAGAAGAGAGAGAGGAACGAGCGGCCGCTGCGCTAAAGAGCCAATCACAGCGCGCGTTGTTGCGCGGTGCCGAAAAGCTAACACGCCCTGCCGAGAAACATAAGGAGGACAGAGGAGCAACAAGTGCTAAGAGAAGATGTTGGCGACTGGGATTGGGAGAAAAAGACGGTCTGACCTGTGGTCTCACTTCACGTTTGATAAAGAGAATAAGACGACGTGTAAACCATGTGGCGCGTCAATCAAGGGGAAAAAGAGTTAGGGTTAGAGTTTTAGAGTTCAAAGGTTGTTACAGTACTTGTTATGCATTAATAAGCTGCAGTAATAAACTGTATAGGGCAAAAGGGCCTTTGACACCTGCACTTTAATTTTTTTTTTAATATATTTTGGATTTAGCTGTGAATTATCATTTTGACAGTTATTGCTGTGGTTTACACTGGTGTCATAAAGACAGACAGCAATAATTTATACTGTCTTTGTGCTTTGTTTGCTACTGCTTTTCCATTTAAACATTAAAACACATTTTCAATAAAAACAGTTGTGTTTAAATATAAAGTGTGAAATGTTTGCATCTTAATATCCCAATTTCAAGAAAGTATAGTTTTATGTTCAATGTAAAAGGTAAAAATTGATACGTGTGAAAAGCTTTTAGTCGACTAAATCTATTGTAATTTTAGTCGACTAAATCTATTTTCATTTTAGTCGACTAAAACTAAAACAAATCTGATGACTAAAACTAGACTAAAATTAAAAGTAATTTTAGTCAAAAGACTAAGACTAAAACTAAATTAAAATTCCTTGTCAAAATTAACACTGGCAGTAGTCCAAAGTTCTTCCTCACTTGCCTTATGCATTCCGAGCATAATAATTATTCACCACGATGAGTTTATAAAAGCTTTTCACAACTCTCAAAGACCAGAGAAGAGTTTTGCTGTGGCGGTAAAGCTAACAACAACTAGAAGGGAATGCTCAGGTGCACTTCCTGACTCTCAGACAACAAAACGCTTTATAATTAGATGCAGACAGGACACAGAGGACTTATTTTGACCTCAACAGCTGCTTACAGAATATATATCTGTACTGGGGCAAGACACGTTCTGTTCAAACACGTGGGAAGAATCTGGACTTTAATATCTGAAATTAAACATGTTCAGTGCTAGGTCCAGTGTGGCGGTGACCCTCTCTCTGTCCAGTTAACCCCAGCCTCATGTTTTTATTCATTATCGACTTTGCACTTGGCCCCCTTTAACCTCTGACCTCTGAACTGTCCCTTCCTTACATTTGAAATCATTCTGGAAAACCCCTCCTGCTCTCCATCCTAAAGAATATCTACGGCAAATACAGTCTCTATGAGCTGAACCAAGTCTAAACCAGGACTGAACCAGGCCCATAGGACTAAACCAAGTCTTAAGCAGGACTAAAACTGGACTAAAACATGCCTAAAGAGGACTTCTGAATAGGGACTAAAACCAAATGTAGTCTTGGTTTAAAGTGGGACTAATACATGATCAGAAGTCCAAAAGTCATTTAGTTTTCTTGTTTATTTCCAGGATTTTTACACTGTAGACTCTCACTGGAGCATCAAAACTATGAATGACACATGTCGAATGAAAACTGACACATGTAGAATGAAAAATAAAAACTCAAAATAACATAACACCTGTTTTTTAAAAAGAACCTTTGCTTTGATCATGGCATACCTGTAAAGTGAAAACCATTTCAGGGACTTCATCATGAAACTCATTGAGAGAAGGCTTTGAGACAAGGGTTTGCACCTGTTGACAAAGCAAAGGGTGGATACTTTGTGGATTTGAATGAAAAATATACAAAAATGTTTAGTAGAGTTATTTCCCTTTTTTCTTTGCTACATAACGCTATATATTTTTGCTTCATATATTTGATGGTGTCTGTCTGTATATAAAATGTACAAATAAGTAAATGTAAAGAAAGAAACATTGAATTCGGGGGTGTGTCCAAACATTTGAGCAGTTATGTATATGTTATTTTGACCACGCAGGCTCTTTCTGTTGTGATTTATGGTGGCCATTTTTCTTGTCATTTTAATCAGGTCCAGGTGCGATTTGTTTTTAAGATTTCTTGTTTTTCTTGAGTTTTGGATTAAATGAAAGTTCCTCTGTACTCCTCCTGTGTGAGCATTCATCAGTGCATACACACAGCTGCTAACCTCTGCACACACTGGAAAAACACCTAATTTAAGCCTCTTTAAATGATGTGTGGGTATTACCAGTGTCTCGACAGTCTACACGAACAGAAGAGGCTAGCCTGGGCACCAGAACACAGTCTTCTCCAAGACTTTCTGAAGATGTGAGTCTGGTCATCGCTAATGCTCGGTTTGAGTCTGGTCACGGCTGAATCTCATTGAATGAATGAGTTAAAAGTCTCTGTACCTGATTTTTAAATGTGAAAAACAGAACTAGTTCATTTGAAACATTTTGCAGTGGTCCAAAGTTCTTCCTCACGCACCTTCTGCAATCAGATCATCCTAATTATTCACCATGAGTTTAAAAGCACTTTTACAACTTCAGACCAGAGCAGAGTTTTACCCTCACAGTAAAGCTAACAACAACTAGCATGCTAACTGTGGACTTCCTGATTCTCTGACAATAAAATGCTTTATAATTAGATGCAGACAGTACACGCAGACGTATTTTGACTTCAAGTGCTGCTTATACAATATATGTGTAGTGCTGCTGTCAGCCTCTTCATGATTCTGGGGTTTTTATTTATCTAGCTTTAGCAACAGGTTGTTTGACAGGGCTGCAAAGCGTCAAGCTCATGGTCAGAATTCCAAATATGGAACCGGGCTACAAATTCGCCCCTATAACTGGTAGCCTCGCTGAGCTTCATTTGGAGCCGAACATTATGAGTGACACCACACTCGCTGAGTCCACTTCTTTATACACTCTATGGGCAAGACACATTTTGCTCCAGTATATGGGAAAAATCAGGTACAGAACCTTTAATGTGATACCGTGGAACATTCCAGGTATGATTGTGAGTTATAATGTTTAAAAGGACATAATCACAGCTCACAGGTTGCAGCTCTTTCACACTCACACACATTCACTCTCTGTCAGCAGCATGTGTTCAGTGGGCTGGATTTGAGCTGAGGTGTACTTTCTGAACCGCCCATGGCACTTTTGTCAAATGAGAGAAATGAAATGATGAACTAAACTGTAAACGTAGGTGTTTTAAGTGCATGTTCCTGTGGTGAGAGCTGGAGGAGCTTCAGTCTCATGTCCTGAAGGGACGTCTTAGACTGAAGACGTGAAAAGCCTGATCAAGATACAGCCTGCAGCAGTGGAGCTCTGTGCAAGCTTCAGAATTGAATACTACTTCTTACTTTTAAATAACGTTTCAGCAAAAAGGCTTAAAAAGAATATGCCACAAAAATGTTGATTCTGAATGCAACTTAAGCAACATGATGACAAACTTTGAACAAAGAGGTTATAAGAAATCTATTTTGAATGATTCTGCCACAAAGGTTTAATTAATTAATTAATTAATCATTGCATTTATATAGCACCTTTCAAGACACCCAAAGCGCTTTACAGTTCATTGTTCATTCCACACATTATGATAAGCTAGTATTGTAGCCACATCTGCCCTGGGGCAGACTGACGGAAGTGAGGCTGGCAATCTGTGCAATCGGCCTTTCTGACCACCACCATCACTCACACACTCCACTTTCTTACTAGGCAATGCAAGTGAAGTGTCTTGCCTAAGGACACAATCACAGTTTTTGCCTCTGGTGCCCCACTGTGGCACCTGATTTTCCAAGTGTCTCTCATCCAAGTACTAACCAGGCTCGGCCCTGCTGAGCTTCTGAGATCTGACGGGATCAGGCTTTGACAAGCTGGTATGGCCACACAAAAAATCTAAGGTCTGATTTTTTTAGGGTCAACCCCCCCAAAAAAATGCCAATAAGCCGATTATATTCTCAATTGTGTATTCAAAACCCGCAGACCAACAACATCATAACTAAACATTGGTATATATTACAAACTGACCCTTCACTGGTTGTGGCTTTTAAAGAGGACCCCCTAGTGGTGTATGAAAGACGAAGAAACCTTAGAGACAGACTGGTATAGTCCTACCTTCTGCCAAACCAGACTACATCAGGTCAAACTACTTTGACTCCTGTCCCTGATGGTTATCGCCACTGTGGTGGGTGCAGTCAGTGTCACTACACCTATTGCTGTAACAGCTTTAAGCATCCTCATACTGGAAAAGAAATACCCATCAGAGGAATTATATCCTGCAATACTAAATCTGTCATTTATACGATCACCTGCCCCTGTGGTAAAGCCTATGTGAGTAAAGCAAGCAGGGCTTTAAAAACACGTATTGCAGGGCACAGGAGTACCATCAGATGTAAAAACATGAATTACCCTGTAGCAGCTCATTTTAGAGATTTCAGCCATCCTGTTCCTTAAGCTATATGGGCACTGAACATGTAAAACCGCCCCCTATCCTTCAGTGTCTCTGGGTTAAACCTGAATTTGACCCATCCTTCAGTGTCTCTGGGTTAAACCTGAATTTGACCCATCCTTCAGTGTCTCTGGGTTAAACCTGAATTTGACCCATCCTTCAGTGTCTCTGGGTTAAACCTGTCAGGAGCAGTGGGACTCATCTCCAGATCTCGATCTAGTCTTGTTCATACCTTAGCTGGAGGATTTGACCTGTGGTGCATGTTCTGGGTTGATGGCGGAAACCCAGACACTGGGAGAACACGCAAATTCCACACAGAAAGGTCTGGGAGCCAGGAACCTTGCTATGAGGCAAGAGTGTTAACTAATAAGTCACCGTGCCGCCTTTAACAATGTTTCAAAGTTCCTAAAAGTTGATGTTTGTGTAACACATCCTTTTAAGCTCAGTCACGCTGAGTTTGTGACAGACTGAAGACATGAGAGAGGCTTTGACACATTTATGCTAAAATTACACCATCACACTGCAAACAAAACTGTTTTAGTCCTGGCTTAGTCCTTGTCTAGTCCTGCACGCTTTTGTCCTGTTTTAGTTCTGTTTTAGTTCTGGTTTACTTCTGTTTTAATTCTGCTTTATTCCTGGTTTTGTCCTGGTTTACTTCTGTTTTAATCCTGGTTTAATTCTGTTTTAGTCCTGGTTTAGTCTTGGTCTAGTCCTGGGTTAGTCCTGGTATAGTCCTGGCTTAGTCCTGGTCCCTTTAAAGTGCCGGTCACGTGGAGAGCTAAAGACGTGATTGAGGTCTGGACTCGTACATTACACCGTTACGCTGCAAAACCAATGCATTTTCTTTACTTTGTGTTGGACGTGTGGTTTTACTCTGGAGTCCTGTACACAGATGAGACAAGTCGAAAAGGGGAAACAGACAAGGGGACAAGATGAGGAGACGAGACAAGGAGGGGAGACAGAGACGAGTAGGAGACACAGATGAGAAGAGGACACAGACGAGGAGGGGACAAAGATGAGCAGGGGACACAAACACGAGGAGGGAACACATAGACAAGGAGGGGACACAGACATACAGAGTGGACACAGACACAAGGAGTGGACACAGACGAGGAGGGGACACACAGATGAGGAGGGGGACACAGACGAGGAGGGGACAGAGACAAGGAAGGGATACAGACAAGGCGGGGACAAAGATGAGGAGGGGACACAAATGAGGAGGAGACACAGACACAAGAAGGGGACACAGAAACAAGGAGAGGACACAGATACGAGGAGTGGACACAGACGCGGAGGGGACAGAGACGAGGAGGGACACACAGACAAAGAAGGATACACAAACAAGGAGGGGACACAGAAATGAGGAGGGGACACACAGACGAGGAGGGATACACAAACGAGGAAGGGACACAGAAATGGGGAAGGGACACAGACACGAGGAGGGGACACACAGACGAGAAGGAGACACAGAAACGAGGAAGGGACACAGACATGAGGAGGCACACAGAAATGAGGGACACAGAAACAAGGAGGGGACACACAGACGAGGAGGGGAGACAGAGACAAGAAGGGGACACAGGCAAGGAGGGGACACAGACGAGGAGACGTTTAAAAGCCTCATTTAGCTTAAATCGATTTGTTTTGTTTTGTTGTCTTTGATTGCAGCAAAAGTGCGACGGGACAGAATGAACTAATATCTTTATCTACAGAGCTCCATGACAAAAATATTATAAAGACATAGACTGTCCTTGTAAGACCTGTTTTAGCCCAGGTTTAGACGTGGTTTAGTCCTGGTTTACATCTGGTTTAGTCTTGCTTTATCTGAGTGTGGGTGGGTTCACACTTGTCGTTGATCCTAAATTGATCACATTTTTGTCCTGATGTGGACTTATTCATGTGCCATGTGGGTTTGTTCCTGTTCTAGGCCATGTTTAGTTCTGATCTAGTCCTGGTTCAGTCTGAAAAGGAGGGGGAGCCGTCATTTAGCTCAGCTCGGTTCTGTTTTGTTTTGTTGTCTTTGATTGCAGCAAAAGTGCGTCTGACAGAATGACAATATCTTTATCTAATGTCAAACTCAGAGATACATGACAGAAATGATAATATATAAAGTTTAACAGTCCTGGTAAGATCTGGTTTAGTGCCTGTTTAGACCTCGATTGGTCCTGTTTAGTCCCTGTTTAGACGTGGTTTAGTCCTGGTTTGAACCTTTGTGAACCCTGTGCATTAGCCCAGCTGTTGTATAGGCTGATCTGTGGGTCAGACTGTGAGGAGCTGAGTTTAATGAAATGAGCCGAGGGCAACAGCCTAAACATGTGACCCTGTCGTGACCTTTAGGAACAAGAGAAAATGTGTTAGAACAATATTAATAATACACAGAGGATTAAAGCGGACCAAGACTCTACAGGTGTCACACACTGTTCTTAGTCCTGCTTTGGTCCTGGCTTAATCCTGATTTAGTCCTGGGTCAGTGGTGGTTCGATTCTGGTTTAGTCTTGGTTCAGTCCTGGTTTGATTCTGGTTTAGTCCTGGTTTAGAATTGGGTCAGTCCTGTTTTAGTCCTGCTTTAGTCCAGCTTTAGTCCTGGTCTCCTCTTCATCATTCAGACATGTTGGTCTCGTGGCTTCACTCTGACGTTGTGATTAGAGCTCCATTTCTTTCCTTTCAGACCCATCAGGACGTGTGAGACCAACAACCTTTATGAACCATCTGAAAAAGCCATGTGTTTAGTGAGAATTATAATCATCAAATGTACCTGAGTTTTATGGTCTTAAAATTGTGAAAAACAGAATTTTGGTTTCCTCACTTACCTTATGCATTCTGAGCACCACGATGAGTTTATAAGGTCTTTTTACACCTGCAGACAGTACACAGAGGATTTATTTTGACCTTATACAATATATCTACTGGGGCAAGACACATTTACTCAAATACATGGGAAAAACCAGGCTCTTTAAACCTTGAAATTCTGATTTAAGTTTTGGTCTCAGTCTCCAGGCTTCGGCTCGGACTCTGCTGCCCACAGAGAGAGGCCTCAGTCTGGGATCATCTCAGTTGATCAGCCCCTGGAGCTCCAGAGAACTCTCCCATGTCCAACTACAAAGTCCTGTTATCGGCCCACTTAGCTGCTGCTTCTACACTGTGAACAAGTCTGACCAGAGTTTTCCTTTTCGAAAAGCATAAATGTTTCTCCTTCTCATTCTTTGTTTGGAATCAGCTCCACAAACGTGTCAAATTAATCTTATGGCTTAAAGTCCTTTCACCTTTCATTATCACGTCTTTGGGGTTTTATAATTTCACCACTTTCTGAAGCAGTTGTGAAAAAAATAATTTGACTTCAGTTTATTTATACTGACAGAGAAGATGTTGAACTTTGTGCCTGTTTTTGTTTCATGTGGATAGGTCCAGTAATGACAGAGATATGAACCATACATCAGGTCAATAAATCTGCAATTTTGACAGTTACGCAGCAAACTCCACTCTCCAGCTAAAATGTTACTTCTTTGCCTGAAATCAGGGCCGGCCCAAGGCATAAGCGAGCTAAGCGGCCCTTAATTATTTTTAAATTAAAAAGCGTAATATCAATGATATGATATTGCAGAAACAAAAGAAACAATAACTTTTTTTTTTATCATTTTCCTAGTTGGTACAATGTAGGTTAACCAATTCTTGCTGCTGGTTGCTGCCACTGCACTGCCGTGCAACTAGGTGCACACGACAGGAGTGATTGACTTTTAATGTCGGAAGATAGGTGGACTAGTTAGCTGTGAAGCCATGTCTCAAAAACGAGGTTATCCATCTGGAGCAGAGAAGAGAAAGAAGAAGAGAGGAAGAAAAAAAGCAGCAAGAAAAAGGTAAATTTGAATGTCCAATGATACTATTTTTCTGTGTCATCAAGGTTTTTGGTTATGTTCTGGCTATGTTTTGATTGTGTGTGTGTGTGTGTGTGTGTGTGTGTGTGTGTGTGTGTGTGTGTGTGTGTGTGTGTGTGTGTATGTGTGTGTGTGTGTGTGTGTGTGTGTGTGTGTGTGTGTGTGGGCCCCATAAAGGCTTGGGCCGGCCATGCCTGGAATGTTACACAGTGTGGCATTAAACTTGCTTTTATTTAATTTTAATAAAATACCTATAAATGAGGTCTTCACACTATCAAGATTTTGAGGTTCTTATTGACCTTATTTCGCCCTGCCCATTTTTGCCATAAATGCTCTAAACTGCACTTTCTTTGTGGTGGTGCTTCTGATTAAGAGAACATGTCCACAGACTGTGACTCAGGAGGAGGGGGCGTACCAGCTCTCTCACACCTGGGATATGGGTCTGAAGAAGGACAACAGATGGCACGGTCAATCTACTGCTCCAAGTAGGAAGACACAATTTATAATGATGTTTCCTCATTACATACCTGGAGTTGTGTTTTATTCTCGCACAAACCTGCATATTTATATAATAATAATAATAATTATTATTATTATTATCATCATTATTATTATTATTATTATTATTATTATTATTATTATTATTATTATTACATTTTATTGTATTGCACTTTTCGAGAAAAAAAAAAAAAGTGCTTTACAGTGTTAAAAGACCCCCTCCCCATGATAAAACAAAAAATACATTTAATTCAATAAATACAATAAAACAGTCAAACAATTTCCAAAATTCTACAGGATATGATTAACCAAATGCTTGCTGGAATAAAAAAATTTTAAGTTGGTTTTAAAGGTGCTAAGAGATGTCACTTTTCAGCGGGGGAGTGAGTTCTAAAAATAGGGGGCAAGAACCGAAAAGGCCCTGTCCTCTCTGGTGGTCAGACTGGTCCCAGTCAAGATAAGAAGGGATTTGTCACTAGAGCGGAGAGCAAGAGCTGGAATGTAAGGTTTAAGGTGATCCCTTAAGTACCCTAGTGCCAAGTCGTTTTAAGGTTTTAGGCAGAGTTCTTCTCTGAAACGGAAAACCTTGTCATGTGGTCATACAGGAAGTGCTCCACTGTTTTTAAACTGTATACACCTTCACTAGAATCATGATTTCAGCCCTGGAATTGCCAATCTCTACTGAACGAAAGGCAAAAGGAGCTGTTAACATTAAAACTACCACTTGATGACATCACAGAGTATGGAGCAAAGTGCAGCCCAACTGTCAAGGTCTGACATACGAATGCAAGTCTGTCTGTAAGGATCTAAGCCACACACCACCACCGGACAAAGCGCAGAGATCATGTCCTGACAAGTTAATTCACACACGCCGCCATAGCAGGCTGTTGGATTCACACACAGAGTCACCCACCTGGACAAATGAGTCGCGTGGGGTGAAGGCACAGACGTAATAGCATCACGCTACATCTGAGTGTCACACAGATCCAAGATAGATACAGATACGGGAAGGATGAAGCCCTGATTGATCTGAGGCTTTTGATGCACCATTCTCTGAGGAAACTGAACCATAAAACCTCTCAATTAAAACAGCAGAAGAGAATACCGTCTCATCACACGCAGCACATGAAGGCTTCTAGGAACATACCCAGTGGTAATTAACAAAAAATAAATAGCTTACAACTTTCAAACTTTTAAACAGGCTAAATAAATACTCCCACGGTCTAGCAATAATTATCTAATTCAATAAATAAATAAATAATGTGTATCACGTTTTCGTGCATTACCACAGTTCAACAGATGTCAGCATCAGCCGCACTATCAGCTCCAGTGTCATGATTTGTCACATTTCAGTCAGGAGTCATCTCGGTGCCTTTGACTCTTTGTACTCGCGTCTTGCGTTGACGCACGTGCTGAGCTGATGAGCGCACCTATGCAAACCTCCGTTTAATGTCCACAGAGGACACGGTGGGTGCACGTGCATTCACACAAACGGGCCGCCAGGAGAATGCCCAGAGAAGAGCCGTGTGGCATTGTGTGTGTGAAAATGGCTTTAGAAAGTTGTGTGACGTCATCAATAACATGATTCAAGTCTCTTAAAAGTAATTCACTAGCAAGGACCACGCCACAACAATGAAATACGCTAAAGATATTTATTGACGGTGAATAGATGTGATGGCTGGGGGGAGACTCAGGGTGGGGGCTCCATCTCCAATCCAAAATGGTCACCCAGCTGATTCGGAACCCCCCCTCCTTAACGATGATATCTTCGGACTGAAGGATGGAAGAGAGACACGGGGTGGGAGGGAGGGACTTGAGTCGAGAGAGCTTACACTGACGGTGTTGTCGGGACAGGCTGTATAAATAGGACTTCTGGGTAATTGAAGGCGTGGTTGAGATGAGCTGTGGTTGGCTGGCGAGGAGGTTGAGGCGTGGTCCAGCTCCTGAATCTAAGCTAATCATATTAACTCCACTTCACTAGCAAGGACCACGCCACAACAATGAAATACGATAAAGATATTTATTGACGGTGAATAGACGTGATGGCTGGGGGGAGACTCAGGGTGGGGGCTCCATCTCCAATCCAAAATGGTCACCCAGCTGATTCGGAACCCCCAAAAGATGGATTAAGATTAGTGAATGAGGAATGAGCCAAGGAGCTGGTAGAGGACTGATGCACGTACGAGAAGGTGGACACGAGAGGACTGACAGTCGAGGGTCACAATGACTGTCCAGCTGGAAGGGGCAGCTTATCGTGGATCGTGGATAATAGTATAATATTGTAATAATAATATTGTAATAATAGTGGATAATAGTAGGAGATTCTGGCTAAGGATTCTTTTTAGTAGACTGGTCGGAAAGCGGGGAGGAGTCGGATGTGAGCCGGGAGGAGAGGTTCGAGTGCGAGGTTGCGTGGACTGGCGGAAGGATTTATGTTGCCTGAAGAACGGTCCTTGGGAGGTGGAAGTTGAGTGAGCTTGACTAAGGAGAGAAAGGACAACCTCGAAAGATGGAGGAGTTGAAATGACTAGAACTCGTGGGGAATAGAGAACTGGAAGAACGTGCGCGAGGACGGGGTTCACGATGCGGACTGAGGGAGTGCGAAACTGGGTCAAATTGTTGCTGAATGAACGGATTAGGAGCCGATGTTAGTGAAGACTGCAAGAAGATGTATGTGCTGCGGGATGGTGAGTAAGTCTTTCTGTTAGGCAGATACGTGTTAAGATGATGGAATACGTAGTTGAAGGAGATCGCTGAAGCTGCAGGGGTGGAACGAGATGGAAGTTAGAGTTCAATGTCGAGAATCTTAATATCATGAGCGCAGGTGGTAGAAGGCAAAAGGATTTCGGTGTCCGGGGTTGGAATGTCCTGAATGACGACTTATTCCTGGAGATCGAAGTGGGTTGCGGAATTGCGATTGCTGGAGGAAGGTATTACATTGTAGATGGTGTTGACCGATCCGTTATTGTTAGAATGAATGGGAATGTCCCTTCTGGATTAGTCAGACCCCCAAAGAATGGTGGAATGTTAGGGCGAAGTGCCGATGAAGCGGAAGACTAATTGTGCAACTCGAGGGCTCTGGAAGCTACGCGGAAACCGACTACTGCCGGAGATTAAACGCTGGAGAAACTGGAGCTGCGTTGTGAAGGTGCGATGAAGAAAGGGTCAGGAGTGATGTGGAGAGACCGTAGCGTGGAGGGTCTTCTCCCCTGACGGGGAAGCTGGTTCTTCTCTGGAGTGGAGATGTTGGGGTTGCACGCGCTGACACGGATGGTTGTCAAAGGTGATCATGATGGCACTGATGTGTGTGCTCCAGCATGGGTGCGGATGGCAAGCATGGGAACCTGCGGGTGAAGGAAGCGCTGCTCGACTTGCTGAATTATGCGATGAGGGTCGAAGGGATGAGGGTCGAAGGGATGCGGGTCGAAGGGATGAGACCCGTCATGGGTTGGGGGAGTGGGAGGGGGACCCGTCGTGGGTCGGGAGAGGAAGGGGAGAGAGGAAGACCCATCGTGGGTCGGGAGAGGAAGGGGAGATAGGAAGACCCATCGTGGGTCGAGAGAGGAAGGGGAGAGAGAGAGACCCGTCGTGGGTCGAGGGAAGGAGGGAGGCTCGTCGTGGGTCGAGAGAGAGGGATGGAAGGAGGGAGGCTCGTCGTGGGTCAGGAGAGAGAGGGAGGGAAGGAGGGAGACCCGTCATGGGTCAGGAGAGAGGGAGGGAAGGAGGGAGACCCGTCGTGGGTCGAGAGAGAGGGAGGGAAGGAGGGAGACCCGTCGTGGGTCTGGAGAGAGGGAGGGAAGGAAAGAGACCCATCGTGGGTCGAGAGAGAGAGAGAGGGGGGGACCCATCGTGGGTCAGGAGAGAGGGAGGGGGACCCGTTGTGGGTCGGGGAGAAAGAGAGGGGGACCCGACGTGGGTCAGGAGAGAGGGAGGGAAGAAGAGAAAGACCCGTCGTGGGTCAGGAGAGAGAGAGGGAGACCCGTCGTGGGTCAGGGCGAAAAGAGAGGGGGGGGCCGTCGTGGGTCGGGGGGGGGGACCCGTCGTGGGTCAGGAGAGGGGGGAGGACCCATCGAGGGTCAGGAGAGGAGGGGGACCCGTCGTGGGTCGGGAGAGAGAGAGAGGGGGTCCTGTCGTAGGTTGGTCGGCTCGGAACCTGTGGGAAGGCTGGGGGTCGGCCGAGGACCTGAGGGTGGAGATGCGTGCTGGGGGTGTTGGCGGGGCGGCTACGGTTGAACGCAGGATGGATGAGAGAGGGCGAATGTGGAGACGGTATAAGTCGTCGCAACATAAGAGCAGAGAATGATGAAGGACTACGATGATGTAGCATGAGCAGGGGGAGGTGAGGCCGAGATGGCAAGAGCGTCGCTGAGGAGGTGTATGAGGATAGAACAGTGGAGAAGTCGTGAGCTGACATCGATGGCAGAATTCTTGACTGGGTAAGAGGTGGTGAGCCAAGATGCGTGACACATGGTTACCGGTGGCTTAAGCTAACATGTAATGAATGACGTGAGCTGCACGAGCTATAATAGGAATATGAGTTAATGGCGAGTAGGTGTAAAGACAGCTACCGTATGTCAAAATTGCATGATTGGCTTGAGCTGGAATAGAGTGAGCGACGCGAGTCGACGGGTGCTGAATATCGGAATAGCAGAGAGCGGGTGTAGAGACTGCTTAGCTAGCATGTGTTGGAATAGCATGAGTTAGCATGAGTTGCATGAGCTAGAATGGGCAGATGCAAGTCGGTAGGAGAGGTTAAATGCCGGGATGGCGTAGTGTGCAGGTGTAGAGACGGGTTAAGCAATCGAATGTGTCGGTATGACATTTCGGAGTGCTAACGAGAATAGTGTGAGTGGGCGTGGTGACTCTGTAGGCTGTGCAACAACATGAGAAATGACATTTGGGTGTTGGGTAAGGGGAGGGGGGGAGGGAAAAGGGATAGAGCGGAAGAGGGGAAACGGATTAGAGGCTCTGCCTATTGTGGGTAGAGCGCGAGAAGCCATCTAGCTCATGATGACTGAAAAAGAGAAAAACGATGGAGAGAAGATGCGTGTGCATGGGGAATTGTGCAGCCTGCGAGACAGGGATAAGACAATCGGGGCGACCTGATCGAGGTCTAACACTGAGGGAGCAGGCACGGGGGGAGAAACAAGCTGCCCCCTCTAGGGGGGGCTGTGGAAGCAGGCTGAGATTGATGCAAGGGGATTCAGAGAAGACTGCACAGTAGACAGAGAAGATATTTACCGGCCACTGGTGGTGATGCTACTTAGCTCCCAGCAGGGGGAGCTGTGAGACTGTAGTAGAGGAGAGGTGGGAGTGATGACGTCAGCAGCTGTGGGCGATGGAAGATCCTCCGGCTGCAGATCCCTGGATGAGATTCTTGTGGGATGCGTTGCGGCATGAGGAATTCGCGAACTGGAAGGAACTAGGAAACATGTGACAGGTCTGTGTTTGAATCTGACGGGTTGTTCGCAGTAGAGTCGAGAGAGCTGACACTGAAGGTGTTGTCGGGATAGGCTGTATAAACAGGACTTCTGGGTAATTGAAGGCGTGGTTGAGATGAGCTGTGGTTGGCTGGCGAGGAGGTTGAGGCGTGGTCCAGCTCCTGAATCTAAGCTAATCATATTAACTCCACTAGGTAAAGGTAAAAGAACATTACTTAAGCTTTAATGAAAACACAATCCTTCCTTTTTAAACTTTTAACTGAAGTCTAATCTATAAATGGGAGATTCATGTAGAGTAAAATGTGTGTCTTTACGGCAGAGGGCTGAGCAGAGTTGGAGCAGTGAAATGAGACTCATGCTGTTGGGTTAATCAGTGGTTTTTACTCCACTCTTGTGTCTCCTGCTCCAATGAAACCTGTCCAAGATTCGTGCTGACATTCTCATATAAATGTGACAATTATTAAATACGATTGTCCCAGCGCTCTTCTGATAAAACCAAAGCTGCTGATTAAGAGGATTAAGCCCATTTTCTGAAACAATGGAGTAAAAGACGTTTCTTCTAATGGTGCAGGATTTATTAATATCCTTTACTGAATATATATGCAGTTGAAAATGTGTCTCAGATGCCCTCCCATCCTCCTGTATCTCTCTGTGTCAGATGCCCTCCCATCCTCCTATATACACTGCTCAAATAAATTAAAGGAACTATTTGAAAACACATCAGACTTCAGTATGAAAAATACAATATGTTGGATATCTATACCAATATGGACAGGGCAATGTCTCAGGAACAAAAGAATGCCACCTCTTTTAATGGAAATAAAATAAAATAAAAAATAATAAAATAAAAACAGCATGCTCCTAATGAGACGACAAATGGTGTTTTGAAGGATCTCCTGTAGAGTCTGAGGAGCAACCTGGTGGCGTCTGATGCAGAGACACTGAAGGATTGTTCAAATTCAGGTTTAACCCAGAGACACTGAAGGATAGGGGCAGTTTTACATGTTCAGTGCCCATATATCTTAAGGAACAGGATGGTTGAAATCTCTAAAATGAGCTGCCACAGGGTAATTCATGTTTTTACATCTGATGGTACTCCTGTGCCCTGCAATACGTGTTAAATCAGGTGATCATGAGGGCCATTCAACTGTATCAATCCCTTCATCCTCCAGGTACTGCCTGTAGACTCTTGCCACATGAGGCCGGGCATTGTCGTGCATCAGGAGGAACCCAGGACCTACTGCACCAGCGTAGGGTCTGACAACGGGTTCAAGGATTTGATCCTGATACCTAATGGCAGTCTGACTGCTGTTTTCTAGCTGGCAGAGGTCTGAGCGTCCCTCCATGGATATGCCTCCCCAGACCATCACTGACCCACCACCAAACTTCTCATACTGAACCATGTTGCAGGCAGCAGAGTGTTCTTCTTGTCTTCTCCAGACTCTTTCATGTCTATCACAAGTGCTCAGGGTGAACCTGCTCTCATCTGTGAAAAGCACTGGGCATCAGTGGTGGACTTGCCATTTCTGATGTGGTCTAGCAAATGCCAATGGAGCTCCATGGTGCTGGGCCCACTACAGGAAATGGTGCCCTCAAGTCAACCTCATGAAGTCTGTTTGTGATTGTTTGGGCAGAGACATTCACACCAGTGTCCTGCTAGAGCTCATTGTGTAGGACACGGGCAGAGCTCAACCTGTTCCTCCTGCACAAAGGAGCAGATATGGGTCCTGCTTATGAGTTGAGGACCTTCTACGGCCCTGTCCAGAAATCCTAGAGAAACTGCCTGTCCCCCAAAATCTCCTCCATGTTTTGGAATGGCATGTCCAGACAACTTGTGTAGGGTTAAAGAATGGCCTCATAGTCCTAGCAGTGATAATCACTGTAGCCAAAGCAGCACTAGTGGAAAACCAGCCAAAAAACATCAAGAGGGAGAAACTTGAAATGACCTCCACATGCAAAACCAGTCCTGTTTTAGGGCTTGTCTCATTGTTGCCGCTCTAGTGCCCCTGGTGTTCATTTCCATTTAAAGAGGTGACAATCTTCTGTTCCTAAGACATTGCCCTGTCCATATTTATGTAGATATCCAACTTTTTTTTTTCCACATTGAGATCTGGTGTGTTTTTATTTTTGAGCAGTATATATATCCTTGTGTGTCAGATGCCCTCCCATTCTCTTATATCACTGTGCGTCAGATACTAGACAGACACCATATTCTACTGTCTGAGGTGAGACCAAACATACCTCGAGGAGTGTGTTTGTTGAGTAAATTAGATGATCATAAAAAGTGGAGTTGAAAGTGTAGCAGAATGAACATGAGAGTTTGGGAGGATTTGAAGCTGGTTTGTTTTGTGCTCGGCTCCTTTAAAGGAAAAGAGAGCACAGCTCACAGCAGATGCACACATTATGGCTTGGGACTATTTTTATTATTACCAAAGTGGGAGGGCATCGTGGTCATAATTAAGTAGCAGAAATGTGTATTCAAGTAAGAGTAACATGACTTGAAGCCACAGTGTGAAACATTTTGGCCAAAAATAGACTAGAATATAAGCATGTTTTTTTTTGTTGTTGTTGTTGTTGTTGTTGTTGTTTTTTTCATTTTGGTTGTGTTCATTGCTCTGAAAAACCTGCGTCCTTACTATGAGCAGGCTTGCATCTCCACAAACCTGACTCTTCTTTGGCCTGGAGGAGGGCTTCCTCCATGGAACCATGCACGTGACCTGCCACCTCCAGAATGTTACACGCTGTAAAATAACTCATTAGAAGTGAAAAGTAGTCACCTAAATAATTACCTGAGTAAAAAAAAAAAAAAGTATTTAGAAAAAGTATAAAGTACAAGTTGAACTTTAGATTACTCTTGTAACCCCGGTTTTCTGAGTAGCATGAGTGAGATGTCTCACTATGGGATACACCCCCTCATGTATTCACAGAAGCCCTATACCAATACACCAGCCCTGAGCGGCTGGCAGTGGTGACATCTTAACGTTGGCACCCCCTTTAAATGCCACGGACACGCTGCCTCTGATTCAATAAGCACACCTCTTCTCGCTTCACCTGAGCAGCAAGAAGGGGGGTCTGGTGAGAGTCTGGTGAGATATCACCCGGGGTTACGAGAGTAACCTAAAGTTTTCTTTCATAGCATTTGTTTCGATGTCTCTATGGGATATGGAGACTCCCGTATTGCCAGACAAGCTTATCACAACGACATGATGCCAGCCAAGGCCCCTGAGAGAGGCAAAGATCAGGGCATGTGTCCAGGAGTCCACGCTGAGGACAGCATGGGAGAGACCCAGAGAAGTGACATCCAATCTATAAAACCTTGCAAAAGTCAAGGGAGATGACCAACTAGCAGCAGCACAGATGTCCTGGATAGACAGACCCCTGAAACAGGCCCACGAGGTTGCCGAGCCTCTAGTAGAATGGGCCAGGAAGCCGACTGGGACCTGAAGGCCTGCAGTGGAATAAGCCAAAGAAATGGCCTCCACAAACCAGTGGGAAAGTCTCTGTTTAAAAATAGGTTTTTCCTATGAACGCTGCTGCTCAGTAGATGTGTGCGGAGGAGGCTGAAAAGCATCCACATCCACTTGGGTACAGGCTTCAACAACCTTTGGAATAAAGGCTGGATTGGGGCCCAGGGTCACCCTGAGATTATGAGTGCTGAATTGCATACAAGCGGGATGTACTGACAGAGCATGAATATCACTGACACATTTGGCAGTAGCTAAGGCCACCAGCAATTCTTCTGTCAATAACACTGCTATAGACTGAGCAGCCAGTCCTTCTCACACCTCTGTCCAATCACAGTCGCTCATTTGTATCACATGTCTCTCAAATGCAGAAGACATCTCCTCTCCAAAACTCTGGATCATTCACATCACTTCTTTTTCACTCTTTTTGCTATACCATCTATTTTTGTTACTCTGTTATTATATTATATTGTGATGTTTGAGCTGCTGTATCCAAATCATTTCCCTTGTGGATCAATAAAGTTTGTCTAAGTCTAAGTCTAAGTTTAAAGAGAAACAAGAGTTTGGTGCTTCTGTTGACTGCACAAATCTGCTGTTTCTCGTGACTCGTGTGAGCTTTAAACCATGTTATAATGTTGTTACCTCATACCTCATGTTCCTCATCTTTTATTATTAGTCTGTCTACATCTTCAAAGCTCAAAATGCTCTGTTCATCTTGTGATGCCATGAAGCAGAAGTGTTTAAGTGAATAGCTCTTTTTACCTTAAATTCACTAGAGATTGACAATTCCAGGGCTGAAATTATCCAAATGATTCTAGTGAAGGTGTCTGAATTTTAAAAAGACAGTGGAGCACCTCCTGTATTACCACATGACATCAGGAGTCTTTTCTGTTTGAGAGGAAAAACTCACCAGTTTAAAACAAATATACTATGCTTAGGGCAGAATTTGAAAATATGTTTACATATATACAGGCTCAGTGGTTAGAGTGCTTGACTGCTCGTGCATTTCCTGCCATTGCGCTGCTGTGCCTTTAAGAGGACTGCCCCTCCTTGACCTGCGCACTGTAGCGGAGCCTTATACATGTTCATATTGCTAACTATAGGAGGGTTCGAATAGGGTCCGGAAGATATCACATTCAACTCAAAAGTTTACCCAAAAATGGATGACATCTAAAACCTCTTCAGCAGAGAACAGCATTAAAACATGGTAAAAAGTTCCTAAAAGTATATTTGGCATAATACTCCCCTTTAAGTATATTTATAAAGTTAAAGTCAGCCACAATACAGACTGAGGTTTAATCAACAAGAAAAACAGGTCAGAGATGTAACATGTTTTTAATGCACATGTCTCGCTCCTGAAACTCAGTTTTACCTTCACTGTTATGACACAAAGAATGCACTTATTTCACAGTTTCCATAGCAACAGGTAAAAGTATGTGTTTTTCCAAGTGTCCCTGAACGCTGTGGAGTTATGAAGCATTTGAAACGTCACACAGAGTGATGGATAGGTGGAAGCAGATCCTAATACGCTAAAGACACGTTCATCAAGTCAAACACGAAAGCATCAAAGAGAAGGAGACACAAATCTGAACTTTAACCTAATACCAGAATAATGCCCAAGTATTTCAGGACATGTCTGTAGAGGTCTAAACTACAGGGTTAGCAGCTTTTACACAGAATAAGAGCCCATGGAGACACAGGGAGGGCATCTGACAAACTGGGACATTAAACTGGTTGTGTTCACATGACATCAGCATCTTGTAATGCACCTGTAGTTGAACCTGAGCTGGAGGCAGGTCAGAGTCTCAGGTGGAGTTTGCTGTGGAACTGTCAAATCACAGATTTGTTGACCTGGTTTATGGTTCATATCTGTCAATACTGGGCCTATCCACATGAAACATAAACTGGCACAAAGTTCAGCATCTTCTTTGTCAGGGGAAGTAAACTAAAGTCTTTTTTTTTTTTTCTTCACAGTCTCATCAGAAAGTAGTGCCATTACTCGTTACTAGTACTAACTATTACTAGTTTGCATATGTGTTGTTGACTGGATGATTCATGCTATAAATCAATACAAAAATTGACAAAAGGGACAATGCTTTGCATAGCAATAACAAGCTCTGCTTGCATCAGTGTCTCTGTGCACAACAGTAGCTGGCTAGTTCCAATCTGAGGGACAGTCAGCCATTTCCACCATAATGTAAGGTCTATAAGGTTTTTCCTGAGCCGTGCTAACCCTAACTCTAACTCTATAAATCCTGACACATGGCCAGAATAAGGTCCACATGCAGCGGCCAGTGTAGCATACCTAAAAGAAAAGCACTTCTAGGCCAATCAGCATTCTCTTTCAAAACTATAACAGAATGGAACAAATCACCAGCACATTTGAATCTATGCAAAGACTTCAAAATGTTTAGTGCTGAATTAAGGACATATTTTTAATAGCGCAGAAGTGCCAACATGAACTAACAACTAAATGACACCTGATTAAGGCACAGAGGGCTCAGAGGGAGCGAGGTGGGAATGGGATAGAGATATTTAATGTCATTGTACTTTGTGTAACTTTGTTTATAGATTGCATTGTTTATGGTATTTTTGAATTCTGTGTTTGGGCTCTGAGAGCTACAGTCTTGTACAAAGCATCTCTTCAGTGTTTCTTTGATTAATGCTCCTGTACATGGCCCCTGTCAAATAAACTAAATAAACAAAAAACAAAAAACAAAAAAAAACAAAAAACAGATTAGACAGTGGACAGGAAGCTGTGGGTGGATTAGAGATTATGGTTAGGGCCAGGCAGTGGTCAGGGATGCAGGTGGATGTCACAGTTGAAATAATCAGGCCATCCTTGCAACAAAAGTATGTTACATTTAATGTTTTAATAGAAGTTAACATGAGCTTTGACACAAAGACATGCATTTCTAAAAGCAGAAGTGTCCTCCAGTGAAGTTTTCTCTTCATTCTGTAAAGTGTTTAGCTCCCTGTCCACTGCCTGACCCTGACCATAACCCCTAATCCCTGAACCTAACCATAAACCCCTAACCCACCCATAGCTCCCTGTCCACTGTCCGATCTGTTGATCTGTTGATTTAGCACAACTCAGCAAAAACCTTATAAACATAACATTAGGGCGGAAATGGTCGGGTCCCTCAGATTGGAACTAGCCAGCTACTGTACCATACTGCCATTTTTTATTTTTTTTTTCAGTTAAAACAACCTTTAACTGCATGAAACATATTGTCCCTTAATATGTTTATTTTTTAGAAACAGTTGAGCCAAAATTTATTTTTGAAGTTCAGCAAAGTGTGTTTTAACTACAGTATATTGTTGAGGTTATGCTTTTAAAACTTTAGAACTCAAGTTTTCACCATGAGCTCATTGCTTTAAATATAAACCAACAGCAGCAGAACTTTGGACACAACTCACTGCACACCAGGTCGGAGCAGAAGCACTGAGCTTCAGAAACAGCAGCAGTCAACAGCTGTAAAGGCATGACTGAGCTCTTATAGAGCACTATCTCTCTGGTCTGGACTGGCCTGGGAGTTTGGTCCAAAGGTGCCATCTCCTTGTTTGGGTTCTGGCAAAAGCGAGGCTGCGCAGTCCAATCCAGGAGGGTTGTATGTTAGTAAATGAGGGCCAGTGAGGCTACTAACCATCTATGTCGTTCTTGTAAAATCTATGTTTGATGTCGTATATATTTATCCTTCACAATTATAAACCCTCCATGGTCCATCAAAAGTTATTCCCTGAGCTCTTTTTGCAACGTACGCCACTTGTGACTGTAGTGTTTTCAGACACTTGTTTTTTAAAGGGCATCTGAAGTTTATTTTAACACCACATGCTTATTTCCTGTCCTTCCCCTGCTAAAAAGCCTGGAGGGGCTCTCCACTGGCTTTCACATCTTATAATTTCATTCACACTAGAACAATAAGTCCAGACCTTCAACAGACCTTCAACAGATGAATAACCAATACACCAGCCTTTTATTGTCCATACAGATGATTATACAGAGGATTTCTATTGTGCACTGGAGCCTTGGCTTTTCATGCACAGCTCAAAGAAGAAACATAAGTCTTTTGTAACAGTAGTACACAGTACTAAACTGTACTGCAGATGACACGACTGTAGATTTTCATTGTAAACTACAACAGTGATTCTTGTTAAAACTGCAACACTTCAAAGTGCATTGGTTCACTGTACAATCAAGCAGTCAAAAATATTGATTGATATGCCTTTATTAGTCCCACAGTGGGGAAATTCCAGTAGAAATGAAATACAGCATCACATGAGGACAGGGGGGGGAGGAGAAAAAACAAAAGTGAATCAACCCCAGACCATGCTCCTGACAGGGGCATCATATGGAATGAGTGCACAAAATAAAAACACCTCCGAGCATCAGCAACATAGTCAATGGATAGAAAACCAATCTGCTTTTCATAATTTACTGAAGGTCCTATATTACACAACATAGACTCTTAGCTGAGGTTTAAGCCATGTTACAGTGTTTCCTCCTCAAAAACATACCTACCTGGAGTTGTGTTTTGTTTCATTCACACATGTTTGAGTAAATCTATTAGTCTGTCCACATCTCCAGAGCTCCAAATGCTCTGTTCCACCTTGTGATGTCATGAAGCAGTACTTTTCATGCTAACAGCTCCTTTTACATTTTGTTCAGTAGATATTGGCAATTCCAGGGCTGAAATGATCCAAATGATTTTCGTGATGGTGTATGGAGTTTACAAATCCAGTGGAGCACTTCCCGTATTACCACATGACATCACAAGGTGGAACAGAGTGTTTTCAGTTTGAGAGAAGAACTCAGCCTAAATATGCAGGTTTTGTGTGTTAAACATGTGTGAATGAAACAAAACACTACAGGTCTGTTTATGATGAGGAAACAACTTTATAACATAGATCAGAAAATTGCATAACATGGGCCCTTTAAGGTTCGACAGCTTCAGCAATTTGTGTTTTCTCAAATTATTCTATAAAGATTTTCAAAATCTGGGGAGCCAAACTCTGGAACACACAACTCACTGAAATTAAGTACATTTGTGAGTTTAAATGGCCCATATTAGGCTATTTTCTCTGTTATTATGTAGTTTTTAACACAGAAACCCTGCATATTTAATCTGAGTACTCCTCTCAAACAGAAAACACTTGTGATGTCATGTGGTAATCCAGGAAGTGCTCCACTGTGTTTTTAAACTTCATACACCTTCACTAGAATCATTGGGATAATTTCAGCGTTGCAATTGCAAATCTCTACTAAACTAAAAGTAAAAAGTAGCTGTAACTTGAAAACTACCACTACATGACATCACAAGGTGGAACAGAGCATTTTATTCTCTGAGAGGAGAGAAATTTGATTTTGTTTGTAAACGATGGTGACCAATGAGCTCCTTTATTTTACATGTGTCACTGAAATAAACACATCTGATTGGACGATAGTGTTTGGTTCTGACTCGAGACCTGACAGAAGGAGACCAGGCTGATCCCTGAGTGTAAAACACAGAGAGACTGTAAAGACCACAAAGTCCTCACATCCAAACTCAGACCAATTTTTGTTGACCCTCAGGTAAGGCTGGGTACCGAAACTTGGTTCCAAGCACGAACCACCCGAAAAGGTCCAATAATTACCAGTACCGAAAAACTGACGTTCATTCGGTGCCAACCTTTGGTTCCTTGACTTTACATGCCCGCATCAGTAAGCCAATAGATACAATGCTCTGATTTCACAGCAGTACAGATGCAGGTGCTCACGCGTCACAGCTGCACCTTGAAAAAACAGTCACCGTCTGTAGTGTCTGCGTAAAGTTGAAGCCAAACAGACAGCATGAACCAAACTCCACCAAACTCCTCCTCTTCCTCGGTCCTGGTAAAAGTGTAATTCCTGAATGCAGAGTTTATATCCAGTGTAGAGCGCGTGTGCATAAAGCTGTGTCCAAACAAGTCCTCGTAAAGTTGACCATAATCCTCCTCCCCTGTCCAGGTAACCTCGCAGTAAAAGAATAAAGTTATTTATCAAAACAAAAAACATGTGCACCGAGCTCTGCCTTTAATATAAAGTTCCATATGCGACAAAAACTAAAACGAAACATAAGCGCGTGTGAGTCCAAATGAGGATCAGCAGTGCGCGCTGGTTCATTTGCATGCACATTTGCTTTGAGTTACAACTTAACATGGTAGAGCCGGGTACTATGTTTTAAAATATGAATTCCCATAGTTATGACGTTATTCAAGGATTGAGAAGTATTTTCCTTAATAATACTGGCCATTCAGGAACCAGTTTCAAAATGCAGGTATCGTTAAAGTACTGTTATCGAAAAAAAAAAAATCAAATGGTACCCAGCTCTACCCTCAGGGCTCCTGCTACATTGTTCCTAATGGTCATAGGCACTACTTTTTGTGGTGGATGTATTTGACAGTATTTGTAACACTTTAACATCAAAAAACATGACAATACTGTTTGCTATACAGCTTATTAACATTATAGTAGCTACATCTTCGTTGCATGAGGCCAAAAACACATTTTAGTATTATCTTATTTCACCCTGCTGATGTGAACAGAGCAGACCCTCACCTGGCCTAAAGGTGGCGTTGTAGCTTTTCTTCCGTGGAAAAGACAGGTGAACGTCAGCCAGGACTGAGAACAACATTACTCCTCATGCATGCTCCTCTCCTCCTCCTTGAACATGGACCGTTTCTTTTGATCAGAGGTTTTATTTTATTTTTATTTTTTTTTATTATAAATCTGCAAAAACAAAATATCGACTGATTCATGGTACCTCTCCAACATGGCCACCGGATGACCACAGCTCTGAGTGCTCTTCTGTTTTGCGCTCTTTGTTCCACACAAGTCTCATTTCTTTTGCACGAAAGTTACATTAAACCAGGAGATATGGATCTGTCTGGGCTTTCATGTCTCTCTCGCTCTGTCTCTCTGTTCCTTTAGAAGAAATGTTTTAAATGTTTTTTGGGTTGTTTTTTTTTTGAGGTTTGAGGTTTGAGGTTTGAGGTTTAAAGTCACAGCAACACAAAGGCCACATGCAAAATCCACTTTAAAGAGTTAAGTTGGACTTTTTGGAGCTTTCTACCATGTGCTGACGTTGTTCCTTCATCAAAAACATGCCTGAAGAGGTTTAAATGTCATCTGTGTTTGAGTATTTCAGCACTGAATATAGCATTTTCAAAAGAATAAAAGGAAACATGGTGACCTAAATGTTCTGTTAAAGTTAATACTCCATAGAAGTCAAACACCTCCACTTTAAAGAGGTTTTAACCATAACATTATTACTTTGCCAGTCATTCCTGTGTGTCAGATGGCCTCCCATCCTCCTGTATCCCTGTGTGTCCGATGCCCTCCCATCTTTTGTGTTTCGAGACTGCTCCCCCTGCCCCTGATGCCCTGCAGCTGTTGTGTTGTGTTAAATTGGTGGTATGGATCACAGATTTTCTTCAGTAAACGTCTTTTCAAACTTTTTTTCAGACCTTTTTATGTGGAAGTTTTTTAGAGACATTTTTGGTCAAAATTTCAAAAGGGTAAATTCACTTCAGTTTTCAGACATGTCCAGATTAAATTCAGCGTCAAAGTGTACAAAATGTCCCCCTCTCTCAGCTGGAGGTATTTACAGTGAAAAGGTCATGAGGACTTTCACTTTAACTCTGTACAATCTCAAACTGTCACAAAATATCCGCCACTGAAAAACTGAAAGTTGTTTTGTTTTTTGTTTTTATTTTAAGTTGTCCCCTCATCAGAAACATGCCTGAAGAGGTATTAGATGTCAGCCATGCATGTTTGAGTAATCTAGTGATCTCTCCCAGACCCTATTCAAACCTTCCTTACAGTTAACAGTACGAGTCTGTACAAAGCTCTGCCTACAAGCCTACGTCACCCATGCTCCTATGTGACAATTCTCCACAAATATACAAAAAAAAGATACAAAACTGTACACAGCAACTAGTTTTATTAATGGAATGTCGATTGTGATAGCGCTCTGAAGGGGGAGTGACTTTTGACTGAAGCGTCAAAAACAAGTCTTGTTAATACGACCTTTTGGGTGAATATAACATTTTCAAAACAGCAAAAGGTCACATGGTGATCTAAATATGTTACGTGTTACAGTTAATACCCCACAGAAGTTTAAAAAAAAAAAAAAAAAACTTCAAGAAGGCCTCAAATGCAGTGAGTGTAGCTCCTCAGACAGTAGAATGTGCTCTGTCCTTCAGATGGAGCAGGAGCAGATTCTCTTCAGGCTTTAGTGTTTTGAACCCTCTCCGGGTCGCAGCTCATGTTTTGGTTGAAAGGATTCTGAAGGAGACCGATTGATTTTTCTATTGTTTTGGTTTTGTCTAGATCAGAAGTTTGCTCTGGAAACCCCAAATGGTACATTAAAGGTCTTATATTAAGCCAGATGGACTCTTGTGAGCTTTCAGCCATGTTATGTTGTTACCTAATCAAAAACATACTTGGAGTTGTGTGGGAATGAAACAAAACACAACTCCAAGTAAAGTTTCTCTTTAGTTTTTGACACTCTGAGTCTCCTTCCCTTTTCTGTCCTTGCTAAGTCACACCCCTTTCAGAGCGCTATCACAACACAATCAGTGTGCATCCTGCTAATGAAAGTACCGCACATCACATCAGGCTGTGTATAGTTTTGTGTCATGTTTTTGTATATTTATGGAGAATTGTCATGTATATATATATATATATATATATATATATATATATATATATATATATATATATATATATATATATATATATCTTAATGTTATACTCTGGAACATTTCAGGCAATGCAATAATACAGTATATACATTTTTCCAAAAGTGGCATAATGCAGCTTTAAACTCCTGTGTAAAATATGTGAACAGTGAAATTGGATTTTTGCCTGCAACAGCAAAACCTCGGGCAGACTGTCACCTGCACAAATCTGAAAATGAACAATTTATTTATTGAAAAGAGAAATATGAGATGTTTAGAGACACGGCTTTTTCATAACACTGAGGATTGGTTTTATAGAAGACATATTTTTTCAGGAAAATATCTTATATCTATCTATTTTGCTACTTATTTTGAATTTATTATGTTGTAGAAAAAAACATAATGACCTCTCTTTTCACTTGTGACCTCTCTTTTCACTTGTATCCTTACATCGGTAGCGGTGGAGGCAGCAAGGAGGAGACTACTGGAGGATACCAAGCTAGAAGAGAGAACCAAACTTTCACCCGACCAAATCTGCCAACTGCTGGAAATTTGTTTAAGTACCACCTATTTCCAGTTCAGAGGAAACTTCTACAGACAAATCCACGGCTGTGCAATGGGCTCACCGGTCTCCCCTATCATTGCAAACTTATACATGGAACAATTTGAACAGAGTGCCCTGGCCTCATATCAGGCACTCCACCCACGCACTGGTATCGCTTTGTTGATAATTTCTCAAAAATCCAAATTCAAGATTTGGAACCTTTTACTGCACATATCAATTCTGTAGATCCGAACATCAAATTCACACGTGAAGATGCCAAGGACAACACATTGGCCTTCTTAGATTGTGCAGTAACGATAAGAGAAGACCGACGACTCCAGGTAGAGGTCTTCAGGAAGCCCACACACACCGACCAATATCTGCTTTTTGATTCACACCACCCACTTCAGCACAAACTGGGAGTCATTCGGACATTACATCATAGGGCCCAAGTGGTTCCTACAAGCGCAGAGGGAAAGGAGAAAGAAGAACAACACGTGGAGAAAGCCCTCTCCGTTTGTGGATATCCTAAATGGGCTTTCAATAAAACGAAGAGAACAAAGAAACAGGACAACAGAGAACCAGAACCCAGGAGAAGGGGTGTAACTATTCCTTACCTGGCTGGCGTTTCCGAAAAACTACAGAGGATCTTCAGACAACATGAAATCCCAGTCTATTTCAAACACACAAACACTTTAAGACAAAAACTGGTCCATCCTAAGGACAAAACACCGAGCCACAAACAAAGCAATGTGGTCTACTCCATTCAGTGTAGTGAAGACTGCAGTGAGCGCTACATTGGAGAAACAAAACAGCCACTTCACAAAAGGATGTATCAACACAGACGGGAAAACCAGGGTGGGCCGCAATCTGCCGTACATGTCCACCTAAAAGCCACAGGCCACTCCTTTGAAGACAGCGAGGTCC
Source organism: Taenioides sp. WSHXM2023 (assembly GCA_029959045.1). Lineage (NCBI taxonomy): Eukaryota > Metazoa > Chordata > Actinopteri > Gobiiformes > Gobiidae > Taenioides > Taenioides sp. WSHXM2023. The sequence continues at coordinate 4,819,936 of CM057086.1, read as the reverse complement.
AGATCTTGGCCAGAGAAAAGAACTGGTTTGAGAGGGGAGTTAAAGAAGCTATTTTTGTCAAGAAAGATAATCCTTCCTTGAACAGAAATGGGGGTCTCAGACATCATTTGTCTCCCATCTATAACTCTATCCTCAAACCTAAATCAAAACAAACAGAGAAAACAACGGGACTAGCCAGGACATGGCCCTGAATGGTTATGCTAACTACTCCCCCACTCCCACTCCATATTGAACAGACACACCTAACTAACAGAAACTGTAAACAACTCCATACTGAATAGACTCACTTGACTAACAGAAACTGTAAATAAATATGTGTTGTCTCAGAGTAATTTTCATTGTAATTAAGCTCCTCCCTTAAAGCAGATATAAAGCAGTGTCCACCAGCATCTGACCAGAACTGAAGAAGCAGCTTGGATGAGCTGCGAAACGTATTCGACCAAATAAACTCTGTCCAGTTGACAAATTAAATTTTTCCTTTAGAAAAAATGATGTTTCTCTTGATGATAAATAATCAATCCATTTCTGAAACCCAATGAGTTTTTGGAACACAGACAAAGGTTTATTCTTGTTTCAGCAGATATGGACAGGGCCTAGGTCTGCCCTGGCCAGAGACCAACACCTTCTCCTGAGTCTCCTCTCTCCAGTCACCCCTTCTCTCCATCTCCTCCAGAGCATCTGAGCTCTGAGTATTTATACACAAATACAAGTTACATCCATATCACAGCAGAGTGACTTTTGTTCCACACACTTGTGCTAATCAACTTAACGTCCATTTGAGGACAGGTAAGACAACACTGAGTTTCCTGTGGGGTGGGGACAGTTGTGTCTGAGCCTTTACACATGTTAATGACTGGTCTGGTCTGGTCTGGTCTAAGGAAGAAATCACATTCATTAACACAAAGACAGATTGAGAGAAATGTTTCCACAATATAATTTTCCATCACAATTATTACCATTTACAGGATATTTGTTACTCTGGTCATTATATTATATTGTGATGTGTGAGCTACTGTGTCCAGATAATTTCCCTTGTGGATCAATAAAGTTTGTCTAAGTTTAAGTCTAATATTGTGCTTGAGTCTGCTCTATATCTGTATTTAGTCAAATAAAGGTTTGAACTGTCAGAAAAGGTCTTGACTTTTCTGTGTTGATGACAGAGGGATTCTGTTTTCCAATTCACACTGCTTCCTGTATTTTGGTAAAACTGTAATAAATATTGTCCTCGGGTACACAGGCGTCACACTAAACCAAGTCAGAATTAGAAAAAGACAAAAAGCTGCAATATAAACTTTAAAAAGTGGGAATTTAATGGGGTTATAACATTGTTCCCTCCTTCAAAAACATGCCTGAAGAAACATGCCATGCTTGAGTAATCTAGTGATCTTTCCTGGGCCCAATTCGAACCTCCTGTACAGTTAGCATGACCCTGTACGAATGTCCGCTCACAAGCCTACGTCACGACAATTCTTCATAAATATACAAAAAACATGATACAAAACTGTACACAGCAACTTGACAAACCTGAGCAGTAGTGCAGTAGTTTCATAGAAATAACTAATGATGAAGAGTGTCCTGTTCCACCCTTATGCCCTGACGAAGGACATCTCGCTGGTTGAAACGTGTTGGCGTCCCTCCATGTTATAAAGGACTTTTAATATATTCAGTCGGTGTGCCTCAGGTTTGTACTGCACATTTTCCAGTAAGGGCCACATTCTGTTGAGAAATGACTAATGCTTTGAACATCCACAGACAGCCAAAAGGTTGTCAACTATTTTCAGTTGGTGTGACTGTGGTAAAAGCAGATGAAACAAATCAGAGCAGTGGAGGAACACCACTCTCCTGCATGTCGTGGTGTTCTAGACTCCGCCTCAGTGCTTTAAAACAGCATAGCACACTGCTCCTTATTGTTTCATTCTCACTTGTTACATTGATTTTGGTAAAAGGTAGTATTGTGATCTAAATATGTGATGTGTTAGCAGTTAATACCCTACAGAAGTCAAGTACTCCTTCTTTAAATATTCTTCCCACAGCTGTGACAGACCCACAGACACAGAGTCAGTGGTCCACTGAGCCCTGGGCTTTCACATGCTGATTGTGCTGAATTCCATTCGCATAGACATTTCATATTCATGTTTCCAAAGCTCATTTCTAATTACACAGCTGGACTTTGACTGCTCTATTATTACATTTAAATAATATCTTTTACAGAACAAATGTGACCCACTGCTCATATTTATCAATGGCGTCCTGTAGCATGGTTATTAAAATAGAGTCCTTTTAAAGTTATTCAGGCTTTGGGAACAGACTTTGACAACTAAATTTCATGTTTTATATGTTAAAGCAAACATATTGTGCTTGTGTCTGCTCTATACTACTATAATCTCTGACCCCCGTGGATCATGAGGCCTGAGTGCCAGAAGCTTGTGAAGGGCCTACTTGTATCCTAAAGTGAAGCTAAGAGTAGCTGGTAAGTGCACTGACGTGAAGTGATGTGCCTGTAGAGACCATGGACCCTCGCCATGATATAGGAATGTGCCAGGGCTTTCTGAAAATGTATAGTTTATTAGCTAAAAAAAAGGCGGAATATTGTTCTCGCATCAGGAACTTTTTCTCCTAACCCACCCATTTTTCACACAGTGAACAGTGGTGGAAACACACAAAAATTTGCCCAACGTTAAAACTTGCGCTTCATTAACTTTTGGCTATTTCCAATTTCCAAAAATCAGCACCCCCACACAGAAAAAAATGCATTAGGGTATAGGATCAATGCCAAAAAGATGAGCACATGACTCATGAAATTTGACACAGAAGTAAATCATGAGAAGACAAGTAAAAAATATTATTACACCACTTTCATGAACTCCTCCTAGGGCAAATTTGGTACACATTATCTCAAGGGGTGGGGCATCAAAAGTTATTAAAAAAAAATTAATGCAAGTCTTACAGTCTCTGTACAGTGAAGCAGCAAAAATTGCACAAAATTTGCATTTTGTATTTATACAAATGTCTCCCATTTGCACATATGAATTCTGATTTCAGTGAAAATGATGAATCAGGTGTTAAACTCCCTGCCCTAAAGCCATTTAATGTGAAATGATTGAAATCAGATTGAAATCAAATTTAATATGGGGAAAAATTAAAATGTTTTTCATAAACTTGGCTAGGTTAGGGGTAAGGGTTAATTTAGGGGTTAGGGCAAGGGGTTAGGGTTGTGGTGCATTTGCGGGGAGAGTGAAGACCAATCATTGCCACTTGCTGCAATATTTATGTTATATTTTGTACATTTTAAATCACAATATTGATCTAAAACGACTCAGTAAAAGACACAAGTCTGCTGACTTCCTCGTTAGAAAACTGTGGTGCCCAGTGGGACCTAACAGCGTCCTAAAAGTCATCACAAGAAAGCGCCATTATTCTGTGAGCCCCTCCTATGGATGGCTGCACATCACACTAGCGAGCAGAGGATTTTCATTTGTACCAAAATGACTACGGGGGACTGCCAAATCTTATGTGTATTACCATTTAAAAAAAAAAAAAAAAAAAAAAAAACCTGGAGAAAGAAGTGCATACATCACGATGGCCATGACCAGTGGCAGTGAAAATGGTTAGATCGGAGCAATGACATCTTGAACACAGGAGAAAAATCAAGCATGAATCACTCTAAATACAAATATTATCATATTAAATATTCCACATTTGTGAACAGACTTTGACTACTGTATATATTATGTTCATGTTTCATGCATATCTTAAGAGGCCCTGCTTTAACTAGGGATGCACTGATATCAACACCGGTATCGGTTATGGACTCGAATATTCTGGGCTTGTGCTCGGACTCGTCAGGGAAGAGTGAATACTGAAAACTGATACCACTTTCAAGTAATTTTATGCCAGTGCCACAACAGTGCATGCCTCTGCATAGCATGGTGACGTAACATCTTTGCAGGTGCAGTCGGCACTCAGTGTGCAGGCTAAAGGAGCCGAGCCATGTCCGCCAAAGTAGACTGCAATATACTGAATGCAAAGTGAAGCTGTCAAGAGGAGGACCTACTGCAACGTCATCCAGCACGACGCTGAATACAAGGTGTTTCCAAAAGCAGGAGCCAAAAACAATCCAGGTATTGGAAAAGCGGGAGAATCTGTGCCATAAGAAGCACAAATCTGATTGCAGAGTTCATTGGTCTTGACGACCAGCCACTTTCATGGCACTGAGTCAGTGATTTCACACTGAAAATAATTATTGATGATGTGTTTTTGTTTTTATTGTTGTTGTTTTTCAAGTGTGCCTTTTAAAGTTTTCTGTTCAAAGGTTTGTTAGAAAAGTAGTTGTAGTTTACTGAAATGGCTTTTCAAATGTAAGTAACTATTGTTTGCTTACTGAGAAAATAAAATAAAAACATTTTCAAATGTAAATGAATTGATTTGAATGTCTTTTTAAAGATACTGCAAGTATTCAGTATCTGTACTCAAATGACAGTACTTGTTTTTAAAATAGTGGTCAAAGTGCATCTTTACTTATAACTGTTCACTGATTGTTTTGGTGTGAAACATTTTGAGATATCTGATATGCAACATGATTCCATAGGCAGCGCTCCTGGGCTCCATACACTTGTCCAATCTTTTACAAACATGTGAGGCTGGTCACCGGTGAATCTTCTCCAGTTTAGATGGCATGATTGACAGGTGGATTTGCCAATCAGGGACACGCATGTTCTGCCCGTTTCAAAACAAATCTGGCTGCTTAGGAGGAAAAAAGAAAGGACAAAAATATCACAGGGGACTGAAAAACTGAGGATTTCTGCAGAATCAATGAGCACTGGTTTATCGGGGGAGGCATTTAGCAAAGAGGTTGTGAATCAAAACTCTAGCGAGAGCGCCCTCAGGGAAAGAAGGTACCTGATCGGTCTGTTATTAATGTTCATATGTTGATTTAGGGACAAATAGCAAAATAAAAACTCCAGGATCATGAAGAGTGGGTTAAAACCAACATTTTAAGATCAGAATGAGAAGCCTGACAGCAGCAATTCCAGACAGAGGGGCCAGAACTGCAACCAGAGCTTGAAGCTAAGTCCATTTAGATATACAGTTTATGTGTGTATAAAAATACACAGAGATAACAGTGTGGACTTAGCAGGTGAGTATTCAGATACTTAAGATGTCATTGGAAAAGTATTGTTTGGACTTTTCCTAAATGTATTCACCTTATTGTTCTGATCAGATCTAAATCTGAAAGTATCTTTTTAGGTCTAAATGCTCTGAGACATCTGCTGCTGTTTACTGTGTCAACACTCCTCACTTTCTTTGCTACCTCATATCTCTTTCCTCCCTCTCTCCTCCCCTTTCTCCTTCCTCCCCTTTTTCCTTCCTCATCCTCTCTCTCTCTTCCCCTCTCCACCCCCTCCTCTCTGTTCCCTCCGCCTACACCGCCTTGTTGCTTTATGCACCCTCCCTCTCCTCCGTTCTCTCACTCCTTCTCTCACTTGTACCTCCCTCACCCCACCTTCTCTCCTCTCTTTCTACCACTCTCCTCTCTCTCTCGCTCCTTGTTGACTCTCTCACCTTTTCCACACATAGAGATGCAGATATGTGCCTGTCTCCAGATGGCCAGGCGTCTCTGTTGTGGTTGGTGTGATTGCTGTGCGGTGTGGTTGCTGTGTGGTGTGGTTGCTCTAATTTGTATTGAGTGATTCCTTTCGGAGCTGAAGTGTGTTTGTGTTCATGCGCTCTCGTGTTTACAGAGAGAGAATCGTGTCAGTGCGCCTCAGGCCAGAGCAGCCAGGGTGAAAGAGAAGGAGCCGCTCACATGCACACAAGGTAGACTGGAGAACAGGCCTAGTCCAGTAAAACTGATTTTAAGCGGACCTATTGTGCTAATATACTTATAATCTATGACACCTGTAGATTATTCTGTTATAATTTTGACTTATTAAATCACAATATTGATCTAAAACAACTTTCTAACAAAACTTTCTCATTTGAATCACTCCAAATACAACTTCAGAGGGTAAATGAGAAGGAAACTACTACAACATGGTTAAAAGCTCTGAAAAGTCCAGTTTGCAGAATAGGTCTGATTTAATAAAATGCTATAAACCCAGAAACTACTATTGAGGTGTCATGATTTGATTCTCCCAGATCCCAGTAACACATCTGGAGAAGCCGGTTTGTACTTGAATGCACCGCTGCATGTAACAGCACAGTCCGATTATATATAGGAGCAAGTTAAGAGAGGCATTCAATTGCACAAGGTAAGAAACAGCCAGGGGGTTGTGGTGTGTTTTTTGGAGCCTTTCTACCTTGTTGTATATGGAGAACCAAAACTGACATAATTAGAAATATATAAATAAAATAATAAATGTTGAAAAGTATTAAATTAAATAGTGAATAAAAATTTAAATGTGTAAATAAACATGCATTATTACATACACATTAATGCATGCATTCGGGGAATTAAAAAGCTAAGATATGCTTGTTTGTACATTTTTGTCTTCATTTTTTTTCTTTAATTTATTTGTACATTTATTTATTTTTACAATTATTTCTTTTCACGTGTTTTATTTTTACTTTTATTTTTCCTTCACTCGTTTATTTATGTTGGCTTTTATTTATTTGCTACATTTCCACTTTTATTTTTCTGTGTATCTATATTCACTTTTATTTTTACATTTATGTATTTCCACTTTTATTCTTTTCCACTTTTCTTTGTCAGTTTATGCAAATGAGTGGGCGGGGCTGACTGTGATTGACAGCTCTTCTTTTTCATGCTCCTTATGCAGGCAGCTGTTTCTATTTAAGACACTACTACTACTACTACAACCACTACTTCAACCACTACTACTACTACTACTTGAAGCAGTAGTAGTATTTGTTGTAGTATTTGAAGTAGCAGTAGTAGTAGCATCTCTAGAATTAGTGGTTGAAGTAAAAGTGGTTGTAGTAGTAGTAACAGTAGTAGTAGTAGTAGTAGTAGTAGTAGTAGTAGTAGTAGTAGTAGTAGTAGTGGCTGAAGTAGTAGTAGTGTCAGTACTGTAAATTGAGAAAGAAAAGTGGAAAAGAATAAATGTAGAAATACAGAAATGTAAAAAAAAAAAAAGTGGAAATAAATAAATGTAGCAAATGAATAAAAGTGGACATAAATAAATGAGTAAATAAAAATATTAAAATCATTTTTAAATGTAAAAAATAAAAGTAAAAATTAAAAAATGTAGAAATAAATAAATGTGTAAATAAATGCATGCACAAATGAATGCATAAGTAAAATATTGATTGAACATTGATTGAAATAAATGTAAAAAAAAAAAAAAAGGGGGGAAATGTAAAAAAGTGGAAATAAATAATTGTTAAAATAAATAAGTGTACAAATAAATTAAAGTAAAAAATAATAAACAAATACAAAAATGTACAAACAAGCATCTTTTAGCTTTTTAATCCCCAGAATGTATGCATTAATGTGTTTTTATTTACAGATTATATTTCTACTCACTATTTAATTTAATACTTTTGAGCATTTATTTATTTATTTATTTATTTATTTATTTATTTATAATTATGTCACTTTTGGTCCTCCATGGGTTATAATGTTATTCTCTCATCAAAAACATGCCTCAAGAGGTTTCAGATGTCATCCATGCATGTTGGAGTGATTTAGTAGTAAGATTCTGTGCAAAGCTGCGACCACAAACCTACATCACCCATGTTCCCACATGACAACTCTCCATAAATATACAAAAACATGACACAAAACTGTACACAACAACTTACCAGAAGACGTTTTGAAACATGCGGATGATGACTTCCTGTGTAGTTCCTGACACTGGGCGTGTGATAAAATCGTGGATTCAGCAGCAGCGTCTTCCTGCCAAAGCTTTCCATGGGGACGGGACTCTAATCAATGACATTTTTTTATAATACAAACGTGAATTTATAAAAGGAAAAAAGAAAGAATACAGTGACATCTAGATGAAGAAAACCGGGCCATTTTCTCAGTTTTCTCAGAGTTACTATCGGCAACAGAGCCCAAAGGAAGTTACCAAACATCTGCCGGTTTTGTGACGTAAGCGCGATTATTACTCCTACTGGGATTGATGCAGTGGACCATCTTCAGGGCAGAGTTTGCGGACATGTTTTTCTAAAGGCACAAATAGACTTTTACACATCATAAATGTTTAAATGTAAATGTTAAGTTAAAAGCCAAAGCGACAATCTCCAGACAGCAGCTGAGCAGACACAACAAACCTGCTCCGAATGGAAGTATTTAAATAGCAGCTGTGCTCAGTGTAAATACAATCAGGATTATGAGAGAAAAAAGTTCATGTTTCAGGACTAAGAAAAAGTCTGAGGCAACACTTTCTCATAACTATTGTTGGTGGGAAGCCATCAGTTACATTTACATAGGGTGACCAATTTTCACAAGACGAGACACACAACGAGATTGAGTCCACAAGAACGAGACAAAACGTGATTTTGACATCATTTGTAATAAATAAGTAGTGCAATCCATTCCACAAGGTTGGCTTCTTTTATTTTATGTAATACTTTAGCAGTCAGTGTCAGTTTTTTGGAACTACAGCTTCTCAAACTGTATAACTCACCAGCTCTTAACTCTATTTTTCGGTCCAAGCCAAACGGAAATTCAGGGGAAAAATTTTTACAAGATCATTTTTCTCATGTGTGTTTAATCTTGTGGCAATTTTGTCTCGCGAGATCTTGTGGCACGAGATCTAGTGACCAGACTGTGATTATCAAAAAGGAGGACATGTATCTTTTTAATTCTATCTTATTTCTTTTAAAAGTTCATTTTCAACTTAACTTTTAATATAATCAATAATAATGGCGACAATCACTGCCAACTTAAGCGACAGTGAACAGTTCTGTGTGTTAATTAAAAAAATAAACAACAGTAATATCATGTATTGGTCCAAAAAAAATCTATAGTTTACTCTTCCTGGTGCATGTGCCATTACACATTTATCAGAAGACTCCATATTGTTCAGCAGTCTTTGTCACTTTGCAGATTATATTTTCAATGTCAACATTCAGTGTATCAGTCCCATGATGGACACAGTTGTTCAGGATTTAAGTTGGACATCCTACACCAACCAAAGATGGATTTAGTGTAGTTTTTAAGTGAGCATACGCGTTCTTTCCCCACTTACACTTACACTTGGCCTTTTTCCCCAGTGTTGCTTTTATGTATTGTGCAATCATTTCTGCAGTTTCATTTGGGGTGCTTTAGATTTCACCTTTAGCAGCAGTTGTATGGTTAATGGCACTTAGATGCACTTCTAAATCCCCACCTCCTTTGTTGGCCACCGAGACATAAGTTCCAGCTTTGCACACCAATCAGTCTGCTTTGAACCTGGCCATGACCAAGAGGGATATTTTTTCTTTAAGCCCACCGTAAATGAGCATTTGTGTTTCGGCATTGTTCTTATTAAGCACCATTCATTGCGGTGCATCAGTGGTGTTATTATTATAAATAATGAGCTTACGTGCATACATGCTCATGCTGCTCTTCTTTGCTGTATTTAAAGTTTAAAGAGAACGCTGACTGATAGGAACGCTGACAAATGACAGCGCAGCCTGACGGACCTACAGAGACTGACAGTGGGGACAGGAACACAAAGCTGATTTCAGAAATTCCTCCCAAACGTTTTTTTAGGTCCCAAAAGGAGGACATGTCCAGGGAAATGAGGACATCTAGTCACCCTACATTTACTGGAGTGATTTTTATTAGAGAATTGCACTTCTCATTTACATATACTTGAGTAATATGTGGTGTCTATACTTTGAAAAATGTGTGCAGTACTCATAAACTGTATATAAATGGACCTAGCTAATGCGTTCCAAACAGGAAGTGAGCATGGGGGTGCTTCCGGCTCCACCCACTGGCTCCAATTCACTTTGTATTGAAAAAGCATGGCCCATCTCTCTATAACTGCTGCTGTCAAGCTTCTCATTCTGACCTTAACATGTTCATATTAACCCGCTCTACATGATCCTGGGGTTTTTATTTCACACTAAATCAAGATATGAACATTAATAACAGACCAATCAGATGCCTTCTTTTCCCCAAAGTCACTCCCGTTAGTGTTAGCAAGAAGGAGCGTTATTTTCAACAGCCTCACTCCTGATACTCGCAGTCGCAATTCCAAATATGGCACTTGCCTCCAAATTAGCTGCTATATCTGCTAGCCTCAATGGGCTTCATTTGGAACGAACACTGTGGGTGAATTCACACTCTCTTAGTCCACTTCTTTATTCAGTCTATAGTAGTAGTAGTTGGGATTCTAAATTAGAAGTGACGTCCAGATAATTACTCAAGTAAGTCATTTTACGCAAGTATAAGTATGTCATTGTATAAGTTCGTTTCTATTTGACTAAAAGCTGGATCTTCTCTCTCTCTTTTTTTTTTTTAAATACTTATTATTCTGCTACATCATAATACAGTAACCATTGCATGCATAGTTTTATGGGACGAAACCACGCCAAAGGACAAATACTGCACTGTTTCCTCGTTAAATAGATTTAATTTTTTTATAATCTGTGTAACTGCAGGGGTAGGCACACATATGCTTTTGCTTTAGTGTGTTTCTTTTAGGCTCCGTATGTTACTGATAACAGAGGCACATGTCATGTAGAATGTAAAACTGCCGAAATAAATAAACTAAATGTGTCAACTGCATTAGAAAATCCTGTTTCTTTTCTCTAAATAAACAGCAGAGCAAAGCTTAACCCTCCCTCATGCTCCTCTCCATCTGTGGCAGGGCATCTGACACACACTCATTCTTCTCTGTGACATTTCTGTTGCTGTTAGCCACGTGCGCCGTGTGGGAGTGTCAGGGTTCATCTGTTTCATAATCAGTCTTTATTACTTTCCTGCAAATACAGAATCTTAAGACTCTGGAGCGATACTGTGTGATTTAAATGTCATTACTCTCCAAAGACAAAACACTTCTGTCACTGTGAGGTCACCATGGAAAATGGAAACAAGGACAAAAGCATCAGCGGTGGCATTTTACACATACAAATATCTCAGTGAGTTATTTAAAGAACACATACTCTGCAAAATGGACTTTTCAGAGCTTTTCCCATTTTTCACCTGTTTGCATAGTCATTCTCTTTGCTGACAGTAGAGGGCACTCATTGGAAACAGGTGTAGTTTATAAAGTCTGACATCACTTTCTACAATCTGAAAACTACCAGTTCAGTGCAGCCCAAACAAAAACAAAACAGGGGATCTACTGTTGTGTCCTTAGGCAAGACTCTTCACCCACTAGGAATACGTAAGTGCAAGGGGCCGATGGTACAGATTAACAGACTCACTTCAGCCAGTCTGTCCCAGAGCAGCTGTGGCTACAATAGTAACTTACTACCACCAAGTATGGAGTGAATGAATAATGCACAAAACTGTTATGTAACATTAAGCATCTGGAACAGCGCTGTACATCAGTAATGCATGATCACTGATGATGTCTTAAAAACATGAAAAACAGAACGAGTTCATCTGATCCGAAGTTCTTCCTCACTTACCTTATGCATTCAGTCAATTATTCATCATGATGAGTTTATAAGCACTTTTCACAACTCTCAGAGACCAGAGCGGAGTTTGACCATGATGGTAAAGCTATCAATAAGTAGCTTTAGCCAAGAGCTGCTCATACAACATATGTGTACTGGGGCAAGACACAATTTATTCAAATACAGGGGTAAAAATCAGGTACAGGGCCTTTAAAACGATGATAACAGTGTTTGTAAAAGTGTAGATAGATTGTGCTGCCCTGCTCTCACACATACTGAAAACTGGACTTTTAAACCAGGACTAAACTCAGCTCAGACAAAAACAGTCTAAACCTGTTCCATCTGCTGCCCTGTGACCAGGCCACATGAACTCATCAGCATTTTATCGTCCCAGAGGAAATGTTTTTGCAGAACAAAGATGAGAGCAGACAGGCAGGAGTTGACAGACAGGAAAAAAATATTAATCTATGATGATTTTACAGCTGTTTTTGTGAGTGGACATTTATGTCCTTAGGGTCCTGAATGCGACTTTTTCAAAGGGACCCCTGAGGGTTAATAAACATGTTATAAAACTATCTTTTGGATGCATTTAACCTTTATTTAAGCATCTAACAGAAACTACATCTGTAAAGGAGGATTTAAATGGTGATAAAGGGATCACAGTTTGGAGTTTCAGGTCTCTGGGAATCTTTGGTTTGACGCCGGTTTGAGTGACTGGTCTCATTGAATGCTTCACAGAACAGTATCGAGACATACACGTGTGAGGTTTGAAGTATTATTAAACCAGGGTAAAGTGACATACAGTATTTGATGATCATGTACAATGCTCCACCCACAAGCCTACGTCACCCATGCTGTACACAGCAACCTGACAAACCTGATGTGATGTGCAGTAGTTTCATTAGCAGGATGCACACTGAATGAGTTGTGATAGCACTCTGAAGGGGTAGTGAATTAGCATGGACAGCAAAGGCAGGGAAGACTTAGCGTCAGAAACAAAAGTGAAAGTTATAAAACATGTTAATATGTTGTTTGTGGTGAATATGGCATTTTCAGAACAACAAAAGGGAGATGGTGATCTAAATATGTGTTAGCCATTATACCCCAGAGGAGTCATTTCTTTAAATTGTTCCTCCATATAGGATCTGAACATTTATTTATGTATTTATTTATTTATTTATTTATTTATTTCAGGGACAGTGCATATTAATTAACATTTGCATGTAAATATGCCAGAGCTAGCCAGACGGCTATTTTTCATCTGTCTTGACACGTTTCCTTGTTGAATGCTGCCATCTGCAGGTCTAATCATCTTTCTACATTACACAGCAATCCATGGGTTTGATGCAGAATGATGATGGTTGACAATTTAAAACCAGATATGTAGTGATGCTCTCAATACGTCACTGCTTATGAGAAGCTGAACCTCTGATCACATGTGACGACTCCTGTTAAAGTCTAACTTAACTAACAGAGCTTTAGACAGAGCAGTGCCTACGGTTAGCATCACACCCCCAGATAATGTTGTTGACATCACCTCCACAGCATCACTTCTGTTTTACTTTTACTTTTTGCATTGTTATGCTTTGTTCTAAACTCCCCCTATCTGCACTTTACATCTGATGTAAAGTGCAGTTTGAACCTGATCATATGACTAGAGCCAAGGACTCAGTGTATCACAACACAAGTGTGCGTCTGAACAAGATTCATCTGAGCTGTCCCTTCTGACTTGGTTAAATAAGTAAACAAATAAATAAAACCAGGAAACCAAATGGTGATGCACTTTTCTTGCTGTATTCACACAAAAGCCTCTCTGGAAATTGCCAGATCAAAATCCGCTCTGGCTTTGTTCACACATGACTGTTCTGGTAAAATGCAGGTAAATTCCAGGGTCAGGTGTGTGAATGCTCCTCACCTCCTCCTTCTCACTCAGGTTTAAGGACAGATCACTCTGGAGCTGCTAAGGCCATGTCCAATACGTGCCTCCCTCAGGGCCCTCGTTAGCCAAAAAACTGACTATGCGACGCTGCCGAATCCTACGTCTATCACTGATTTAAAAAAAATAAAACTGGAGGGGGAAGTGTGTACATCACAGCAGGCATGTACAGGTGAAGGTGAAAACAGGAGTTGACTGCACGAATCACTCCAAATACAACTTCAGAGGGTCAGTGAGAAGGAAACTACTAGAACATGGTTAAAAGCTCTGAAAAGTCCAGCTTGCAGAAGGGGACTGCTTTAAGTCACGCAGAGAATAAGTGGAGCTGTTTGGTTTTAGAGATGGATGAGAGATCACAGTGGGGTACCTCCGCTATGGCCACACCCCTCAGCACTACACCTGAGCACAGGTGAGGAGGGGCCTGTACAACTCTGTGGGAGAGTCACAGTTTTTAAAGAAATCTGCAAACTGATTCATAAATGTTCTCATTATTCGTTTGGGATTGGTTTCACACATTTTCATATGAATCCTTTATTAGTCCTATATTAATCCTATATTAGTCCTATATTAATCCTTTTAGCTGACTTCAATCACGTCTTTGGGGCTGAATAATGGCTCCACTTTCTGAAGTGACTGTGAAAAAATCATTTGACTTTAGTTTATTTCTCCTGACAGAGAAGACGTTCAACTTTGTGCCGGTTTTAGCTTCGTGCAGATAGGCCCAGTAAATTACAAAAAAAAAAAAAAAAAAAATCCTCAAAAACACAGGCCCAGCTGCTTTTCAAGTAAAAAACAGCTACATGCAGCCCTATTTGTCATAGAGTTCTAGGCTATTCTCCACAGAGATCAAGCACCAACACCGACTCACACCTGTACAGTCACAACAGCGCAGGGCAGCTGTCCCCTTTACGCAGCAGTGTCTGGCCAAACAGCACAATGACATTAGAACATTATAAACATGAGCACACCACATGACAGCTCTTATACACGTGTAAAACCAGTCAAACAAATATTAGATGAGCTGCACTTTCTTAGTAGTGTGAGCAGAGGGCTGTGTCCACTATAGAGTGTCCCTCCTGCTGTATTTGTGTGTTTGTCCTCCCATCACAAAAGAGTCGCCAAATCCATAAAATCCACAAGAATCTACAAGATTTCCTCACGTGTGATTAAAACAGCGAGTATTCGAGTCATTGGTCATTCGTTAGAGTTAAGAAAGCATAACATATAGTCTCCATACTTGGAAAGACATTTAAAACATGTACTTTTAACAAAAAAGTGAAAAACATGAATTAATCATTTGTTTTATATAGTGCCGTTCATTACACCAAAAGCACTTCACACACTATTCACTCACTCCACACTCTTTGGTGGGAAGATACTATTATAGCCACAGCTGCCCTGTTACAGACTAACAGAAGTAAGGCTGCCAACTTGCACCATCAGCCTCTCCCAGCACCAACACGACACATTCATCACCACATTCATACTAGACAAGAACAGTTTTTTTTTTCACTGGCACCCCCACTGTGGCACATGGAATCCCCAATGGTCTCCCGTCTAAGTCCTGACCAGACTCAGCCCTGTTTAATGTAACGAGATCACACTTTGACATATTGTGCTTGTGTGTGCTCTATAGTGATCATCTCTGACACCTGTGGATCATGATGTTATCATTTTAAATCACAATATTCATCTAAAACAACTTCATAAAGACACTTTATTTCAGCACTTCAGTACTCTCTCCGGCTGTGTCTCATTTCTCTTTCCTCACTTCCTTCTCCTTGATTCCTCTCCTCCATTCTGCAGGAAATGGGTGAGGAAGTTCCGCTCACTGAGGAGACACAGAGACCAATAAAGTTTGATTATTTTCTCTGATGTCGGCCTCCTGAAGCCTACCTGAGGTTTTATCGTTCCTTTTGTGGTTTTCTTTGGGACACCACTTAATATGACACCTTTGATTGACAACTGAAAAATGGAGGATCGGGGAAGGGAATCAAGGAGAAGGAAGCGAGGAAAGAGAAATGAGACATGGCCTCCCTGTGGCCACCTCCTCATTTCCTCTGCAGCTGAAGCAGGAGGAGACTAGAGGAGAGGAGGAGGAGGAGACTAGAGGGAGTAAAGAGGAGACGATGAGGAGACTAGAGAAGAGGAGAGCAGGTGGAGATGGGAGGAAGGGGAAAGGAGCTGAGTGCAGCAGAGTTGAACTGAAGTCAACTTGATGCAAATGTGGAATGATATCGCCGTGGCGACAAGCACAGACAAGTGCAGTGTTGAAATACAGTAAGTTCCAGGGTCTAGCCTTGCCTGAGCTGCCAGTCCCTCCACATTCTGTTAGAATCCAGAATGTTCCAGACCACAGAGTGTGACAAACCTCGGTACAAACTTGAGACGATCCACCACAGCTGCTCATTTGTAGCACGTTTCTCTCAAAGACATTCTACTATATAAAAACTATAACTTCTTTTACTGGAGTCTCTTGTTTTTTCTCATTTTTACAGTTAATTTTTACAGTTAGACAGCCATGTTTACTCATTCACAGGCACACCCTGTGGGGCTGGGGGTCACACCCTGTGGGGCTGGGGGTCACACACCTTCTTTGGTTTGATTTTTTTCAGTGATTTGATTTTGATTCAGTGCTGCTACACATTTCCTGAATCCGGATCATTTAAAACACAGCGTGTATTTAAACCATGCATTTCATGAAGATTTCATCTGCAGTTGTAAAAGACCGACATAGATGTGTATGTAGTCATCGTAACATTATACACAATGAGAGACTATAACCGGATTATTTTGTGAACTTTAGATTTCTTAGCTGCACTGAAATGGAATTTATAATGAAACTGATTTTTTAAGTAACAAAAACACGGTACTACAGTATCTTGCAATTTAATGAATGCAAGCTATAGGCTAATACATGGAGGCAAACTGCCGCCTATCAGCATTCATATAGTGTTAAGGTGGGTGAAGTGTCTTGCTCAAGGACACACAGTGGCAGTATGATATGCACTGGTTGTTGGAGTTGGCGTCAACCCACTCATCGAGACACTCCTGGGCAGTGCTTGGCTTCTCCACCAGAGGGAGCTGTTGTCTGGCTTTACTACATGAATAGCAGCAGAACCATCCACCTTAACTGCGCAGGAGGACGGGTTAGAATTCAGTGGGGCTCTATGGTGAGAACAAATAACACCAACAAAACATCAACACATTCACCACCATTTTGGAATGAATTATTATTACTATTATATAATTAAGTCATTATAATTAAACAACGAACAGGTTTCATTTTGGATTCCACATTCCCTACTTTTAGTTTTGGTTCTTGGACAGCTCTTCAGTTTGTGGGTTTTGCTTTAGTTAGATTTAATTTGTCTTTGTCTCTGCAGTGATGTAGTCCACTTTTAGACCTGGTTTGGGTCTAGATCAGACCTGGAATAGTACTGTTATAGACCTGGTTTAGTCTTACATTATAGCCCTGTTATAGACCTTGATCAGACCTGGAATAGTCCTGTTATAGACTTTGATCAGACCTGGAATAGTCCTGGTTTAGACCTTGATCAGACGTGGAATAGTCCTGTTATAGACCTGGTTTAGACCTGGTGATACTTGAAAAGCCAGATCTTGTCTTTGGTGGTTGGCGTGAAAGGTCTGAGAGGCACAGGACTCGTGACTCTCCTCGAGTTTCTGGTACTTTTCAGATTGTACAACGTGATAATGACATTGTGTGATGATTGCAATGAAATATCCAAAAGGCCAATTCACAATTATACAAACCACCCACACATTTTAGCACGCAAACACAGACTTAGGTTTCAGTTCTGTCAAGGAAAATGGGACAGCCAACCACTTTGAATGCAAAAGTATATATCTGAATGATGAAACTGACCACGATCTGAGAATTGTTACGCAACTGTTTATTTGAATGGGAAAGTAGTAAGGCTGGAAAACAAAATATATCCTTAAGAAATATAGTCTAATATTAAAGAATAAATGGCTCCTTCAGCTGGAAAAAAAAAAAAGATCAATCAATCTGTAAAAGGAAAGTAAAAAATAAATCATGAGTTTCACTATGACAGCTGTGTTTATTTTTCATCATTCTGAAACCAATGGATAAAGCCCACATAAAGTGGGTTGCGAATTAAGGCAAGACAGACAATTTGAAACTTTTTCTGTTAGAAAATAAGTATTACATTTCTAATGTAATGTTTTCATATAAAGCCCTTTTGTGTAAATGTGCTTTGTGTTTTACAAAGGGGATTTTGATGTCATTCATCTTTAATCACTTTTTTTGGACTGGGCCCATAAAACATCTCGGACTGCATCCAAATTTCCCCTGCACGAGCTTTGAGTTCCGAGGGCCAGTGGGGCCAGGGTCTTCTCTGTGACCAGCCCTAAGTTCTGAAACGCTCTGCCCCCCCACGTCCGAACAGCCCCCACAGTGGAGTATTTTAAGTCTCGTCTTAAAACCCACTTTTATTCTCCGGCTTTTAACACTGTGCAAGTTGTGCGGTCCACTGTGTCTTATTTATTTGACTTATTTATTGCTATTCTATGATTTTTATGGTTTTGCTTTTATTTGATTTTTACTGGTTTTATATAGATGTATATATGATCAAATATTTAGCAATTTACCTTTCTGTTGTCTTCATTTTATGATTTCTGTGCAGCACTTTGGAAACTGCTTTGTTTGTAAAATGTGCAATAGAAAAAAAGAGGATCTGGATTTTCAAGACACCATTTTGACATCTCCTCCACTGCTGTACACACTTCCTTCTCCAGTTTAATTTTACTTAATGTGTGATACATGTAGGATTCAGCAGTGTCACATAGTCATCTCAATAAAAGAAACAAGTGCGCTGACTTCCGCTTTAGAAAACACACAAAGTGCCGCATGCTGTGGGCCCGTCCTGTGGATAGCTGCACATCACACTAGAGCAGAGGATTCTTTTGTACTAAGTCATTTTAGATCAATATTGTGGTTTAAAATGTGCAAATTATAACAGAATGATCCACGGAGGACAGAGATTAGAACTATAGAGCACCAGCACAGTATGTGTTCTTTAAAGTTACAATGACCCATGAAAATCAGTGGCAATCAATTAATGAAAACTGATTGAACTACAAACTGACCGTGCATGTTTCAGGCACCCACAGGACGAGTACACTTACTTAAGATGAGTAACCTTTTTTCAACCAGAGAAAATTCACCCAGACGCAGAGAGAACATGCAAACTGCAGGAACTCGACCCGTGGCAACAGAGGATAGAGAGAGAGGTCATTTGTACTTAAATCCTCTCTCCTCTGTAGACATGAAGATTGTCAAAAGTATCAAAAATCAGATATTAATTGATATAAAACTAGAATCAAAACTTATGATACTTATTTGAGAAGGTATCGATACTAAAGTCCCACTGACAGAACGACCACGCGGTAATTTAAATAAGTACTACCGTTTAATGTTGAAAATCACATTCTATTGTTTAAATAAAGAGTGTTTTTTATTATAATCATGGCATCAAAATCATCCAAATTAGTATCAAAATCAGGTTTGAAATCTCAGTATGGTAGCAGACATGATACGGCTCAGGTCCAATAGTCGATAATATGCTTTATTATTTTAAGGAAACACTCATCTATATTCCCACTTTACGAAAGTGACAAAGTTCAAGCGTACTTCCCATGAGATATTGCATAACAGTGGAAAGAACAGAACTGGTCAAAAACACATCACATGAGTACCAGATCATGTGATGGTGATAGTGTTGGTGATACAGTTGTTTATATATAGATGATGTTCAGTAATAAGGTCAAATCTGCCTCTCTCGGTTCAGTTCCATGTATTTTGTGTGTATTTTTGTAGAGCCGAAAATCACAACAGCAGTCCCTCATAATCACAAAACACACACAAAACTGTAGAAAGTGAGAAAATCAAACTCAAAAAGTGCTATTACAGCCTCTGCAGCTCAGTGAGTGAAATCAGGGGGTTCTGAGCTCTCAAATGAGGCATGGTCTGTTCATATACTGAGATTGTAGTACTGTTCAGGTAGTGTGCAGGCTCCATCCCTGATAACATGACGACGTCATGCCAACGTTGGGCCAACGTATGTGTATACGTTGGGCCAACGTTGGCAGTTGACGTTGGGCCGACGTCATTTTGCTCATTGGCAAGTGGTTGGGCCAACGTCATCAAAAGACGGTTGGCTGGACGTTGGTCCAACGCCTTGCCAACATTCAGTAGGTCAGTTTCAGACGTTGGCCCTACGTCGGGCCAACGTATGTGTGGACGTTGGGCCAACGTTGGTAGTTGACGTTGGCCCAACGTTAGCAGTTGACGTTGGGCCAACGTCATTTTGCTCATTGGCAAGTGGTTGGGCCAACGTCATCAAAAGACGGTTGGCCCAACATCTACCCAACTATTAATTAGGCTTTTTATATACTGTATATATTGTACTACTAAATTGCATACTTTATGGAAAGTAATCACAGGTGAACAGTGCATGTAGGTTTTGTTGCAGTATTGCAACATTTATTGATAATACTTGAATTCATGTACACACATATTATCAAAATATAATGTTCAAGGGTGGTTCTTAATTACAATGTACAAAAAATGTTACCAAAATATATTGCTGAAGGCTGATTTACAACAGAAAAAGTTAACTACATTTCAAATGCATTAAAATGCACTACAAGTTTCTGTGTACCTATATAAGTAGATGGAAATAAATGTAATGAGATCAACTTCTGAATGTAAAAATAAAATACTACCAACATGTCAAAACATACCTGAACAATCATGAGAAATCATAGCACCAAAACATAGCATATTTTCATACTTTTATCAACTAAACACACCCTAACTATGCATACACCGTGCGTGTGCCAGCACTGGATGGAATTACTAACAAAATAACAACCAAAATTACGAACCCAAATCTTAGACAATATATCTAAAGTGAATTTCAAATACAAGCCGATAAACCACGTGGGACAAGATCCAGTTGGAAAATGGATAATTAGTCAATATTCAGTGAGTAATCTAGCACTTTTCACGGGTGACGGCACATACTTGAAAACCGATGGGATGTAGTCAGGTGAAAGCGGGTTGTCACTCTTTTTACCTAGGACACAAAATAAGTAACGTTAAGTAAAGAAACCACTAAGATTACACTGAGAAAAAATATTCACTATTCAATGATATAGGCAGTTTAAAATGTTGTGATGTCACATGAATGCAACCCATTAGCTAATACGTTTTTAGGTCTGGACATTAACCACCGCAGTGAGGTTTATATCGCCAACTAGACTGGGTTGGTAGATTAGGTTGAGGACGTTTCGGCTCGTCCGACTGAAATACAATCCACCCAGTTTAGTCGGTGATATTTATTGTCCAAAACAATAACTATCAGCACCATTTAAGATAATATTAAATGTATAATGTTTACGTGAAATTACCTGATATGAAATGGTCACTGCACAAGCGAAATCCATTAGGTGACGGGTTCCAACGCTCGGTTTTCTTCAGCGCGCTTCTTGCCCGTTTTATCGCAGAAATCCATTTTCCCCTCCGAGCTGGATCTTTGGGAATGCGATAAAAGGCTTTATCTTTAACTTGTCCTCGGTGGTTTGTACATCCAGGGGCACAGCATGAGTCTACCATCGTTGTAAGCTGGAAGTTTTGTAGGCTAGTTAGTTAGTTTGTTTACAATAATTCCTGCCAAGACGGCGCCCGGTGGTGCATGCTGGGATAGCGTGACGTCATCTCCCGGAGCTCTATTGAAACGAATTGTCATTACAAACATCGGCTCGACGGTCGCGCCAACGTCGTTAACCTGTGTCAGATATGGCGGAATACCGAAAAATCACGAACTTCAAACAACGTCGGTTCGACGTTGCGTAATGTTCGTTGGCTGCACGACGTCGTGTAGACGTCGGCTCGACGTCTAAGATTATACGTCGGCAACGCCGACGTCGGCAAGACGGATCAATGTTTTCAGGGATACAGCTAAGGGATTTCTGAATGATACGTATTGTGCTGAATAACTAAGATCCAATGAATGAAATGCTTATTATCATTGTAAATGCATGCTTTTAATGCCTACATTTGTGCATTAATACATGGATAATGGTTTGTGCTTTAAAGGCATCTAACTGTCTCCATCTAAGGCTTTTATATTTACTTCATTTCTTTCAACCTCTAAAATGAGTAGCTCTCTGGCATTTTTGTTTTGTAAAGTTGTTTAGTAGCTCACCAGAGGAAAAAGGTAGAAGACCCCTCTTCTAGAATGTGATGATGTCCCAGATGGGGGGCAAGAGACAGTTTTTACTATTGATTACATTGAACTTTTCATGAAAAATCCTAAAGGCAAATTCACACATGTTGAACCTGATGATTTCTGTTAGTGACTAGACCCAAAAACTCACAAATCTGCACTTTAAAACTATTCATTTTAGCCGACCCTCATCTGTATTTAATAATATTGGCTTGTAGAATGTTGTGATGTCATCTGAAACCCACCAATACCCACCGGGAGAGCGCGTCTTCGGTGAATGACGTCCTCGACACCGTTACCTGGGAAGGTGCTCATCACTGGCCCGTATCCAATCAGAAGCGGCTCTCATGGTCGCGCCTGCCGCCCCACTCCAATAGAGCTATGCGCTCCTAAAGATCCACCGCTGTCTTCAGTACGCACCCGTCGCGCCCGCCTGCCGCACCTGCCGCCAACTGACCGCACCGCATCCTCTTGACGCTGCTCCGGAATTCCTTTGCTCTCTGGTAACTTTTATCATCTAATACTTTTACCGCTTTCAATTAAATAGCGTTTCATGTTTCACTACAACCTCCGTGTACAGTTTAGCACCCCCACGGGTCTATTCTACGTTTTGACTTTTACGCGCAGCAGTGTGAGGAGGTAAACATGATGATGGATGAGAGGCGAGTAGGCTACTGAGGGACAAAGATGCATTTCTGTCTTTTGAAGCTAAGTTAAAGTTTGAGTAGGCTTTTTGTGAATGGTGAAAAATCTCTGAAGGAAGCATGATTAAAGAGCACATAAAAATATGAAATTGAGTCTGAATCGCACAATCAAAAATAATTGTATATGTATTGTTGTATAAATGTAGATCTTTGTGTAGCTTTCATGTTCTCATGGGAGCCACCTTCTTGTCTTGTAAATAGTCTTATTACATCCAAATAAAGGCTCAGTCAATGAACCAATACCCGATCCAACTAAAATGTTCAGTATCGGCACGATATTTAATACCAGTGTTGTATGGGTGCACTCCTAGTGAACATGGCAGAAGAGAGATAGTGCTGATTCAATGGGGGAAGACTGAAGTGTATTCACATAATGCAGACAGTGGAAATTTACTGTGTGTGATGTTGGGAGGGGGTGGGGTTCATTCAAGAGAATGGTTTCATGTTCTAGAATGTGATGATGTCATCATGTTGGCTGGAGAGGTGAAACAGTACATACAGTTATCCTGAAATGAGTCATCTTTTTAAGTGACAACACTCACATCTTTGGCACCACTTTCTGAAGAAACTTTAAACTGACCCGGAGACACGTCAGACTTGTTTGTTGGAATTTGTTGTGTAACTGTCAGAATGTAGATTTGTTCACCTGGTTTCTGGTTAAAGGGCCCATATTGCCTGATCTATGTTAGAATATTGTTTCTTCATCACAAACAAACCTGGAGTTGTGTTTTGTTTCATTCACACATGTTTAACACACAAACCCAGAATGCAGATTTAGAGTTCTTCTCTCAAAAAAAGAACAACAAAAAAAAACAAAAAAAAAAAAACACTGATAACGTGGTAGTACAGGAAGTGATCCAGGAAGTTTTTAAACTCCATACAGCTTCACTTGCATCATTTGGATAATTTCATACCTGGATTTGCCAATCTCTACTGAACAAAAGGTAAAAGGTGCTGTGAACTTAAAAAGTACAGCTTCTAGGTGGAACAGAACATTTGGAGCTTTGGAGATGTAGATAGACTAATAATAAAAGGTTACTCAAACAAAAAACACAACTCCAGGTATGTTTTTGATGAGGCAACAGCATTTTGACAAGGCTAAAATCTCAGAAGAGTCAGTTTTGCATAATATGGGACCTTTGATATCCCTGTAATTACTGGCCCTGTCCACATGAAACAAAAACGTGCCCAAAGTCACGTCTTCTCTGTCTTTTTCATAATCGCTTCAGAACGTGGGGCCATTATTCAACCACAAAGACGTGACTGATGTCAGGACTTTAAGACAGATACAGCATGGGAGGTTTGTAATAATAAAGCCGTTTATGTAATATTGTTGAAGTAATTACTGAGGAATGCACATGGAGCCTCAGGAGCTGCAGTTATGAAATAGTTCCATTCCTCTGTGCCATTCCTCTGCCAATGCCACCCAACGCCCACACCAAAAATCACCACTGCCTGTGCCTCTCCTTCAGATATGATTTTGTTTTCATATTTTTGTGGTCTGATTTTTTGAAAATATCAGATTTCAAAAACTGTTTCATCCCTCTAATTACATTTACTCCAAATGATAAAGCAGATGTCCAGGAGTCTCATCAAATTTTATGCAGAATTCTTACTTGAAGTGTTTAAAGTGTACGCACAAACACAAGACAAACAAAAGACAAACTTCCTCGTCTTCACTTCTCATTTCTCTGAGCTCAAATTTCCTTCTGTCTCGTCTTTGAAAGCCCCAGTGCGCATGCTTTATGAATGGCTTTCACAACTCCAGTACAATACTTATTTAAAACTCTTACTACAGTTAATATCTGAATCAAGATGGAGATTCAGTCAGCGATCAGCCTGGGTCTTTTTAATAGCGGTCCACATCTGCTTTTACATCTGTCAATAAAAGCATGTGGTTTGGAGCAGATGGGAGATGAATTTGACCTATTTTGGAGTTAAATGGCATTAATTTAAAAGACTATATTGTTATTATTATTATTACTGATTATTATTTTTGTTTGCTTTTTTGGTCACTTTATGCAGCTCTACACTCGGATCTACTTTAGACCAAAACATGGAGACAGGCTCCAGTATCTGTGACCTGTCATTTCACCTGTACATTCTGATTTTACAGCTCTTTTTCTGACATCTGGATCAGCCTATCTTGGAGGAGATCATTCCAGCGTTAACACTGCATGTCACTTGAGAGCATGTCTGTAGTGATCTAAACTACAGGGTTAGCAGGAATGGCCTAAGTCCCCAGGTGAGCCCTGAGGGCCTGGGGCAGGAATGTGGCTCACAGTCTGTTTAAGGAGCTCTGAAAAACAAGTTAGGACATTGAGATAAGCATCTCCACATCTGCTAGTGTGTAAAAAAGAACCTAAGGCACGAATAAGACAAGACAAAATGGTTTTAAATTCACATCATTGACAATTTAAAGATTTGATTCATTGCAAAGTCCATTTGTACTCTACTTTGGGGTGGGAGTCTAGTCTAGTCGACACCATCAGCACCACCTCAAATGTCTTTTTATTCTCTGTTATTGCTGATATTCTGACTTTGAAAAACGTGTTAAAGGCACTGTACCTGATTTTCACTGCCTTAAAACCGTCAAAAACAGAACTAGTTCATCTGAATCAGTTTGCAGTGGTCTAAAGCTATTCCTCACTTACCTTATGCATTCTGAGCGTCCTACTTCAGTCACTGTGATGAGATTCTACGCGCTTTTGCTGTAATGCGCGCTTCCTGATTCTCAGACAATAAAATGCTCATTCGATGCAGACAGAAGTTTAAGTTTAAGTTAGTGTAACAGCTCCTGCATCCAAGAGCCCTGCCCATGTCATGTGCCAGATATTAGTGGGTACTAGTGTTTTGATGAATGAAAAATGTAGTAAAAGTATATTTCTTATTGCTAGCATAATGTACATAAGAGTAAACCAGTTTTAACATTTCTAGTAACAACAGCTTCAAAATTGAGCTGAATCTAGTGCATTCAATTTGAGTAGCTGTGTGTAGTCACCATAACGCACTTTGAAGTACAACATATTACTCAAGTAGACGATATTGAAACCAAAACATAAAGCAGAATAATCACCCAAAAATGTACAATATTGTTAAATATGAATAAATAGAAAACAGAATGCAAAACTTTAGTAGTTTGTTTGTATCTATAACGAGTCTTAGAAGCTCACGATTCAACCTTCCACAGCTCAGATCTCACTGTAGTACACCAAAGTAAAATTTTTCCCACAAGTGAAAAAGTACCATGATAAATGCTAATACTAAATACCAAATACCTAAAAATGATTGCTCCATCTGGCATGTACTGAAAGATAAGACTGTATAGTATTTATCGTAACAGGTCTAGCGCCAAGTGAGAACTTCAAAACTAAAACTTATTGTTTTGGTTGAATATAGCATTTTCAAAACAATGAAAGGTAACGTGGTGATCTAAATATGTTATGTGTTAGAAGTTAATACCCCAGTGTAATACTTTCTCTTAACTTTCATTTTTGTCCTTGTATTTTGATCTATTCCTGATTCTTACTTGTGTGATGTTCTTATGTAAAGAACATCAC
This sequence comes from Taenioides sp. WSHXM2023, assembly GCA_029959045.1. Taxonomy (NCBI): domain Eukaryota; kingdom Metazoa; phylum Chordata; class Actinopteri; order Gobiiformes; family Gobiidae; genus Taenioides; species Taenioides sp. WSHXM2023. The sequence continues at coordinate 4,793,940 of CM057086.1, read as the reverse complement.
ACAAGCTGCTCCACAATTGTGCCTCAGGGATCAAATAATTTCAGTGTAAAGTTCAATGTTGTGTCTCTCTTTTTATTTGCGCAGTCAATCATCATTAAGTCATATAACTTTGCTCTCCTTAGCACAGTTACAGGATGGTGCATCTGGCGCACCTTCACACATTTGTCATGTTCAGTGCAGCTGTCACTGAGCCATCGCGTGTCCTCAGTTTGCCCAAAGACACAACGGCATGGCCTAGTTGCACCTCTGTTTGATGAGGAAAGCTCTGATCATGTTTAGACCAGTGTTGACATGCTTGTTCTGTGAATTTTTGTCATGGGATTGGAAAAGCATTCACCTACTGACACAATTCCAGCTGTGGCCTGTGCATAAGGCCATTGCGTCCTTAGGCAAGACACTTCACACACCTACAGTCCAGTGTCTGTGTATGTGAGTAAATGTTTGCGTTTGTGAACAGTGGAAGTGTTTACGCTCATCACACTGCAAAAGTCCCAGAGGTGTTGTTTGGACTCAGAGGAGCATGGTCAAAAACATGCTTTCATCCTCTCAAGGAGATGTCTGTTCTTTCCACATGAGGCTGCACCAGGAGGATCCGGTGCACCAGGAGGACACTGAATAACAGACAAACAAACAATTAACAGCAGAACAAAACAGGTCTGTCCCCATTAACAGGAATAGCTCCTCTGACCCTGCATATGCCTCTCAAGACCATCACTACCCCACCACTAAAGTGCCAAAATCTGTGTAAATCAGTCGCAAGGTTTACACATCACATGAACCTTCTGAAGAAAAACACAAAGCATCCAAAAGGTGTAAACAACACACTTATCTGTTCAAAAGAACCACTATATGGATGAAAACCTGTCATATGAACTTTAAACCACTGACTGATGTTACAGCAGCGTTATGAAGTCATCTTCTCTACACGTCTTTACAACTTCTCCAGACTTCTCTAGACTTGTCACATTGTAGCTTTAGGTGATTTGGGCTCCTCTCTTCTCTGATCAGCTCTTCCCCCTGAGCATACAGTCCCTGACAAAAGTCTTGTCGCTTATCCATTTTGTAGAAACAAAAGCTTATAACCTGACTTTAAATTAATCGATTGGTTTTAGAAATGTCTCATATGAAAGCTAAAACCCTCCCAAATTATGCTCAATATACTAAAATAAATTTGCTTCACTGAAGAAAGATTGATCATTTAATGAACACAGAAAGGTCAGATTTTGGCAAGACAAAAGTCTTGTCGCCTTGTCATATGATGCACCCAATCCTAGATTACAGCCTCACCTGTGATCAGTTACTGATCAATCAATTAGTGGGTGTGTATAAAAAGAACCCCAGCACACCAGACCTTCACATCAACTGCAACTTGACCTCTGACAACATGCCTAAGATCCACCCTGAGACCAAAGCGTTAATTATCAAGAGGCTGAAGACCAGATCCACTGCTGAGGTGGCTGACACCTTCAATGTGTCTCAGCGTCAAGTACAAAGAATAAGAAAAAGATCTGAAAAGACTGGAGATGTTTTTGACAAGCCCAGGTCCGGCAGACCCCGCAAGACAACTGCTCAGGAGGACCGTTTGTTGATTCAAAAATCCAAGGCCAGCCCCTTTTCCACTGCAGCAGAGCTCCATCAGGCCTGGTCACCTCAAGTCCCTGTGTCAACCAGAACAGTTTGTAGAATTCTGTCTCGAAATGGCCTCCATGGTTGAATCAGTGCACAGAAACCAGCACTAAACAAAAGGCAATTAAAAACCGTGTGGCATTTGCCAAGGCCCACAGCCTGCTAAAAGGATGGACACTGGAAAAGTGGCAGAAGGTGGATTTCTCAGATGAATCCTCGGTTGAATTACATCACAGCCGCCGCAAATATTGCAGGAGACCTACTGGAGCCCGCATGGATCCAAGATTCACCCAGAAAACAGTTAAGTTTGGTGTCGGAAAAATCATGGTCTGGGGTTACATCCAGTATGGGGGTGTGCGAGACATTTGCAGGGTGGAAGGCAATATCAATAGCCTAAAATATCAAGAAGTATTAGCTACCTCTTACATTCCCAACCATAAAAGGGGTCAAATTTTGCAGCAGGATGGTGCTCCATCGCATACTTCTATCTCTACATCAAAGTTCCTCAAGGCGAAGAAGATCAAGGTGCTCCAGGACTGGCCAGCCCAGTCACCAGACATGAACATCATTGAGCATGTCTGGGGTAGAATGAAAGAGGAAGCATGGAAGGCAAAACCAAAGAATCTTGATGAACTCTGGGAGGCATGTAAGACTGCTTTCTTTGCTATTCCTGATGACTTCATCAACAAATTGTATGAATCATTGTCGAACCGCATGGATGCAGTCCTTCAAGCTCATGGAAGTCATACAAGATATTAAATATGGATCTCACAGCACCACTACTTAATTCACTGTCGTTATGCAACATATTTTTGTATTTGAAGTAAATTATTTGTTCAGTTTTCTGTAGGCGACAAGACTTTTGTCTTGCCAAAATCTGACCTTTCTGTGTTCATTAAATGATCAATCTTTCTTCAGTGAAGCAAATTTATTTTAGTATATTGAGCATAATTTGGGAGGGTTTTAGCTTTCATATGAGACATTTCTAAAACCAATCGATTAATTTAAAGTCAGGTTATAAGCTTTTGTTTCTACAAAATGGATAAGCGACAAGACTTTTGTCAGGGACTGTATGCCTGACTGGACAGACCTGTTTGTGTAGTGAGCGATCATGTTCACTGAAGCACTAAAACTTAAACTTCTTTGTTCATTGTTCACTGCACTGCAAGGCAAATAAGGGCAATGAGGTCCTGAAACTACATGTTTACCTCTGGTATGTAATCCTATGGCTGTGTCTGAACATGCATAAATATATGTATGCAATGGGCTACAAAACTCACAAAGCAACCTAAACATCTTTGTGGATTATAATACCAATGCAAAGATGCCCAAAAGAACATAACAGAACTAGAACTGAAATTGAAATGATTTGTGGGGTTTATTGGAGCAGAACAGGGAGCAGTGGGTATAGCACGTCGGTACTGTAGAGTTGTCAGTTCAGAAGAAGCTCTCCTCAGCAGTAAGATTCTGCACAAGCCTCTGCCCATCGTCCCACACAACAATTCTCCATAAATATACAAAAGCAGGAAATCTGTTATGTGTTAGCAGTTAATACCACATAGAAGTAATATACCACGTCTTTAACTTGTTTATCTCCATAGAGACAAGTAATTGATGCAAGTCCACTTAAAATTTCTAGCAGTAAAAAACGTGTGTAGTTAAAAAAAAAAAAAAACCGCAAAATGTTTGTCATTTATAAATATTGCAGCTGTGTCGGTTCTGGGAAACATTTACTCACATCTCAAACCTGTACAAACTTGAGCACAACGGGCAGTTCTGAGGAAAAGACCAAGATCCAATATAAATTAACTAATTAGATTGTACTAACACATTTACTGAGTTGTATAGACTTATGTTTATTAGTTTTAGCATGTTTTTCTAATGGTTTTTAATTGTGGATAATGATGCTGAAGCGATACACAAGATACACAATGCACACTGGCTCTGGCTCTGCGCACTTGAACTCTCTCTGCAAGTGGATGAGTGTCAGTCCTGGACACATCTGCAGCCTGTTCATCTGTGTTCAGTCCTGATTTAATCCTGCTTTAGTCCTGTTTAGGTCCTGCTTGCCTTTTTTTTTTTTTTTTATTGCAGAAGGAGGGTCATTGTCCAGTTCCCGGGCCACATTGGTTGACTCTGAGTGGCCCGTTTAAATTTGGAATTGCAAAATAAACATATTTTATAATTCTACCTCACGCATGGACTAAAGCTGCATTGCTTTTATTTTAGAGGTGTTTTTTAAATGACATTTTTTGTAAGGCGACCTCACTTTTTCATTGCTTAGTCATAACATACACTCTTACCAGTCTTACCAGTGAGTCAAAACAGTTTACTGCTTTTTTATAAAGAAATACAATTAATATTATGCAGAATTGAGTTAGGCATTTTGGCCTGGCCCTCCACAATATTTTCTGTTTCTTATGTGGCCCCATGGAAAAAATAATTGCCCAACCCTGGTCAAAGGACAGGGAGCGCAGTTCTCATTTTCTTGTTTCCTTTGAATATTGGTTCATCTGTCTGTTATTGACCAACCACTGTTTCACTGTTGGATTTTTTAACTTTCTGTTGGATAACTGTGAGCAGCCCTGTGAGGCTCTTGTGATTTTGGACTCTACAAAAATACACTGAATTAAAGTGAGTCAATGAAAACTCTGATGAGGAGATGAAAATGGGGTTTGCTGGGACAAAAGACGCACATCCGGTAAGCCTGTATATATGGGAAATACTCACCATCAGAACTCATGTGTGCCAACTTGTGTGTTCCAGAGATGTTGTTCACGCTGACCCGTGGCATCTGCAGGGCCTCTCCTCTCCTCCGGACCACGGCACGTCCAGCCTCCTCTGCCCCATCACGGCTGCAGCCTCGGGGCAGCTCCACCTCTGAGGAGCTCCTCTCGCTGGAGCACAAATATGGAGCACCTATTTACCATCCGGTCCCCGTCATCCTGGACCGAGGTGAAGGTATGTACTCAGAATATTTCGTTCTGACTAAACATTTGCATAACTACAGGGGAGGCTGAGGGGGAGGAGGACTTAAGTGAAGAGTGACATTTGTGAAAAGAGTGCAGAGGGAAGAGTTTTGCACATTTGTGGAGGGAAAGATGTCTGTCCTTTTCTCAGAACTGGATTTGATTTCTCTATTTTTAGACTGTTTTAGACCGCAAAATAGCAAAATTTGCATTCAGATTTTAAAAAAATCTGTTATTAAAGCTTTTAAGGTGACTTTATTACTGATCTCTTGTAAAGCTGTATGTTTAAACTGTAGCATCTCATCCATATTATCTAGAGATTTGGCCTCCAAGAATAATGACCCAGTCCACAAAACTGCGCTATTAATCCAGTTTGAGGTGTTCTTTAAAAGTAAAAAGTCCAGAGTATTTCCTCACATGTGTCTGTTTACATCCACACAGCGCACAGCTTGAGGTGAAGCTGCAGATTAGCGATAGTGACTCTACTTCCTGTGGACTTTATCTCCAACTTTCTGTGCACCACATTTTACAAATAATTATAACACAGTTTTGACTTGCATCTAAACTAGAAGTGCAATGCCCTGATCTTTTGAACACTTAAGAGTGTCACAGTGAGTTGTTTTACTCTAGACAGGAAACAGCTGACATGAGGTGCGCTCACAACTGTGCAGCAGTCTTTGCGATCGGAGATTTTAAATCTCATAAGTTTCTCCTCATGTCTGTGGTCTGCGCCTTTTGTCACATGTTTAAAAATAATTTAAGACTGAAAAATCCTGTAGTGTCTGTAGTTTTCTCTTTTGTCCAGTGGCAGAAACACCACACCCATGTGGCTGTTTAAACAGAGAAAGTTCACGTAAACAGACAGAACACTACTCAACAGGTTTGCACACAATGTCTCTGACAGGCTCTACCATTAGGAGTGACAACGTTAGTCCTCATTTTAGACATGGCAGTCTTTCTCATATAAAGCTTAGTAATAGTGGAGGCATATGACTTCAAACAAGACAGGAGTTTAAAACTCCTCAACAAATAAAATGTCATACACTGACACTGAAATGCCAAGCAGTACACCAGTTGTCCTTGTGGGACATCTTTGGACATATGGTCACCTGTCACATTTGGAGAAGTGATTTATTGGAAACAACACAGCAAAGAGAGAGCAGGTACTGTGATATTGGATGGGGTGAGGAAACATCAGAAGTGTGACAACACTAGAGAATATTCAGGAGAATGTCTGTAGTGTTTTTATACAAGTCTATAGGAGTCAGCAAGTTCACACACAAGTCTGTCTCAGAGAGGAAGGCAGGAAACTTCAGCCTGTCTTCTGTTGGCAGTTCCATGAGTTTCCAGCATGTGAACAGGATTCACTGGTCTTAAAGGTGTGCTCTGCCTGTGTGCCTACAGGAGTGTTTGTGTGGGATGTGGAGGGCCACCAGTACTATGACTTCCTGAGCGCCTGCAGCTCTCTGAACCACGGCCACAGACACCCACGCATCCTGGCTGCCCTGCACGCCCAAACCTCCAAGCTCACCCAGACCTCCAGGGCCTTCCACAACAGCCTGTTGGGTCAGTACGAGGAATATATCTGCACGCTGTTTGGATACAACAAGGTTCTACCCACTAACACAGGTATGTACTCTTTAGGACACAGTACTCTTTAGGACAGAGTACTCTCTAGAACACATTACTCTTTTGGACACAGTAGGCTTTAGGACAGAGTACTCTTTAGGACAGAGTACGCTTTAGGACACTTTAGGACAGAGAACGCTTTGGGACACTTTAGGACACAATACACTTTGGGACATTTCAGGACACAGTAAGCTTTAGGACAGAGTACTTTCGAGAGCCCATTACTCTTTAGGACACAATACACTTTAGTACAGAGTATGCTTTAAGACAGAGTAAGCTTTAGGACACTTTAGGACACTGTACACTTTAGGACGCTTTAGGAAACAGTACTTTTTAGGACAGAGTACTTTCTAGAACACATTACTCTTTAGGACAGAGTACGCTTAAAGACAGAGTAAGCTTTAGGACACTTTAGGACACAGTGCGCTTTAGGACAAAGTACTCTCTAGAACACATTACCCTTTAGGACACAGCACACTTTAGTATGCTTTAAGACAGACTATGCTTTAGGACAGGGTTCTGCACTAACACTAGGACATTAGACTTTGGGACAGGGCTCTCATCCAGAGGGTGATCTTGATGCTCAGAGCAGTGCAGCAGTGTGACGTGTGCACTTCTCCACAGGCACAGAAGGAGGAGAGACGGCCTGTAAACTGGCACGCAGCTGGGCCTACAGAGTGAAGGGCGTCCCCAAATATGAAGCCAAAATCATATTTGCCCGTAAGTGTTTTCAAGTGTTTGGTTTGACGGTAGCACGATGGTAGATAGATTGGGAAGGCACTAGTTCATTACAGGGGTACAAACGTGTGGGTTTCTCTGAGAGTCCCCCCAACCCCCCCAAAAAAAAAAAAAAAATCATATTTCACCAGTAAAACTGCTAACTCGGGCTCAGATCTCCCTCAAACAGATTTGATCTCAAAGTACTAAGATTAAGATGAGCAAATATACTTGTGTAATCCTCCAATCATGTGCCATCCAAAAGTTACTTGAAATTATCTGGACCAAGTTGCTGTAATTGTAACGTAAAATGTAAATGTCATCAAAATGTAATTCATTCGTTTTTAACCAAACTTTGAATAGATGTAAATATATGATGAGTAAAAGGGACTTGTGTGTGATTGCTCTGTTCCCGTCTGTCTTCTGTCCCATATCATATAGTCTGTTTCCATGTCCTCTGCCCACTGTCTGTCCTACTCATACCATGTCCTCTATGTCTCATCTCCTTTGTCTATTCTCCACTTGTCCCTGTGTCTCTTGTCCCCTCTCCGTGTTTGTCCTTGTGCATGTCCATGGTTGGACCATGGCTCTGTGGTTTCTGACTCTCATGTTTTTGAAGTAGATTCTGTTGTGCCAGCGGGACACATTCCAGCTCAGTGATGTGTTCTGGTAAGGTTCCAGTGCACTGGCTTGTGCACATATTCTCTTCAGGGCTATAGTCTCACCACATGTAGCGCTTATATATTATATGACATTCATGACATTTATTTGGAAAAAACATACCCTCTTTATATGACTATGTTGTTGTATAATTAGATAGCTGGGTAAGGGGTTAGGTTGTGGGTAGGAAGGTTAGAGTTGTAGTATTCTCTGTTTAAAGGAGCACTACGTAACTTTTCTGGTTGAAAGTTTGGCACCTACTTGTCTCCATAAGGAGTTAAAGTTAAGGTCAAGTTATTGTAAAAGTCTGCATGAGACTGTGTTAGTGTTTACTGCTGCCAAACGCTCCTTCTAAAGGTAACTTAGGCGTGTCCTGTTGCAGATGGGAACTTCTGGGGCCGCACTATGGCCGCCTTCTCCAGCTCTTCAGACGTGAGCAGCACAGAGGACTTTGGGCCCTTCATGCCCGGCTTCCAGCTCATCCCGTACAACGACATCCCTGCGCTGGAGGTGAGCCCCCAAAATTTGATATAAAGTCATTAAGATCTACATCAGGTCTGAGTCATATGTCCCTGTATCCCCAGAGGGCGCTGCAGGACCCACACACTGCTGCCTTCATGGTGGAGCCCATCCAGGGTGATGGGGGGGTGGTGGTGCCTGACCCTGGATACCTGATCCAAATCCGAGAGCTCTGCAACAAGTACAATGTAAGTGACACAACTGAGGCTGGGGCAGGTAGTCTCCGATGTGGAAGTCAGCTAAGACATCATACACTTGTTTTTACAGACGCAATGTGTTTTTGAGCCTTTAAAGGTGCACTGTGTAACTTTTCTGGTAAAAGGTATACTCACGTCACCTACATGTCTCTATGGAAATGTTATTGCTTTGTTTAGAATATTCCACAGTATGGCATTAAACTTCCAAGCAGGTGACGCCACAAAATAGATACAGTATTTCAAGCAAAGAAATACCATGAAGACAAGCAGGTAGCACACCCCTCTCCAGAAAAGCTACACTGTGCACCTACGTAATTTTTTTTTGTTAAGTAGGTACTGGCTATTGTTTCAAACTCTCTCCAAAGCCCTCTGCAGAGCTGACCTGGAGCTGTGTGTTGCAGGTGCTGTGGATCGCAGATGAGGTGCAGACTGGCATGGGCAGGACTGGCCGCAGACTGGCTGTAGACCATGAGAACGTGCGCCCAGACATCCTGATCCTGGGCAAGTCCCTGTCCGGAGGAGTCTACCCTGTAAGCTCCCTATTCCTATTCTATTCACCGCTACAAATGCCCTGCTGCCCTAAGAGACTGTGTGGATCAGCTCTGTTTTTAGTTCAAAATAAACAAATGTGATGTCATAAAGATAGTACACATATTTAAAAATGATACAGCCCTGAGCCGCTCTTGTAAGGGATCACCGGCAGTCATCGCTGCTTTTTGCAGACGACGTAGCCAGGCCCTTGAGCTGGAGTGGTGGGAGTGTGAAGCTGCTCACAGTGGTATTATAGGTCAGTAGAGTTGCATGGGTAACTTGTGTGTGTGCGGCAGGTGTCGGCTGTGCTGTGTGATGATCACATCATGTCCACCATCAGGGTGGGGCAGTACGGCTCCACGTTCGGGGGGAACCCTGTGGCGTGCTGTGTGGCCATGGCCGCTCTGCATGTGATGGAGGAGGAGAAGCTGGCGGAGAACGCAGCCATCATGGGGCGAATACTGCACAGCGGTCTGAGCAAACTGCCCAAAGATGTGGTCCAGGAGGTCAGAGGGAAAGGCCTCCTACAGGGACTGGTCATCAGAGAGACCAAAGGTACAGGCCCTCAGGTCACACTGCAAAGCCTGGCTTATTTGGGCAGTCCAGGCTCATCAAAGCCTCAGTTTAGTTCCATCAAACTAGGCTAACCAGAGTTGGCTCTTCGATGCCTTAATTAATTTAAACTTTATTTGGTTATTATTAATGTATAATGTATTATGTATTATTAGTGTAGTCTCACTGTACAATAGAAATAATGTTGAGACTACTCAGCTAATTGAAAAATGAACCGCTGACTGACTAATGAATGGGTAGCTGCAGCCTTATAAGTCAGTAACATGTCCACGTCCTGCAGAGGGACTACAGCTAACATCGTTTGCTGGCTGTACTGTTTCAGATTGGGATGCGTGGAAGGTGTGTCTGCGTCTCCGTGACAACGGACTGTTGGCCAAAAACACCAGTCATGGCTCGGTGATCCGCTTGGCCCCACCCCTCATCATCAAGGAGCACGAGATGCAGGAGTGTGTGGACATCATTCAGAGGACCATCATGTCCTTCTGAGACCTCGTCTGCACAGAGACATGATTCTATACACTATTCTATTTAAATTGTCCAACGGGTCAAAGCGTGGTATTTTTATCCAAGGGTTTATACAGGAAGACTAAGGCTCATTTATCCTGTCATTTACAGAGCATGCGGAGGGTCCACGCTCTGTGTTCATCACATCTGGAGGCCCTCTCACTGACTGATGCTTTTTAACTGTTGCACTTTTTTAACCATTTTGGTGAATTGTCACTGACTTCAGAATGGTGTCCGCTGAATATGCCACAGACAAAACAAAGGAGCTGCTTCTGTTCTGAGTCCACATTAGAATGTGATGAGGAAAGTGTAGTGACACTTGTAAACGTGTAAAGTCCATCCATCCATCCATTTTCTTCCGCTTATCCGGGACCGGGTCGCGGGGGCAACAGTCTAAGCAGGGACTCCCAGACTTCCTTCACCCCGGACACTTCCTCCAACTCCTCCGGGGGGACCCCAAGGCGTTCCCAGGCCAGCCGGGAGACATAGTCCCTCCAGCGTGTCCTGGGTCTTCCCCGGGGCCTCCTCCCGGTGGGACATGCCTGAAACACCTCCCGAGGGAGGCGTCCAGGGGGCATCCGGAACAGATGCCCGAGCCACCTCAATTGGCTCCTCTCGACGTGGAGGAGCAGCGGCTCTACTCCGAGCCCCTCCCGAGTGACTGAGCTCCTCACCCTATCTCTAAGGGTGCGCCCAGCCACTCTACGGAGGAAACTCATTTCGGCCGCTTGTATCCGCGATCTTGTCCTTTCGGTCATTACCCAAAGCTCATGACCATAGGTGAGGGTAGGAACGTAGATTGACCGGTAAATTGAGAGCTTTGCTTTTTGGCTCAGCTCCCTCTTCACCACAACGGTCCGGTACAGCAACCGCATCACTGCCGACGCTGCACCAATCCGCCTGTCAATCTCACGCTCCATCCTCCCCTCACTCGTGAACAAGACCCCGAGATACTTGAACTCCTCCACTTGAGGCAAAGACTCCCCACCCACCCGGAGAGGGCAAGCCACCTTTTTCCGGTCGAGAACCATGGCCTCGGACTTGGAGGAGCTGATCTTCATCCCAGCCGCTTCACACTCGGCTGCGAACCGCCCCAGTGCACACTGGAGGTCCCGGTTCGATGAAGCCATCAGGACAACATCATCTGCAAACAGCAGAGATGAGATCCTGTGGTTCCCAAACCGGATCCCCTCCGGCCCCTGACTGCGCCTAGAAATTCTGTCCATGAATACAATGAACAGAACCGGTGACAAAGGGCAGCCCTGGCGGAGTCCAACATGCACCGGGAACATGTCCGACTTACTACCGGCAATGCGAACACAGCTCCTGCTCCGGTCATACAGGGACCGAACAGCCCTTAACAAAGAGCCCCGGACCCCATACTCCCAGAGCACTCCCCACAGGACCCCACGAGGGACACGGTCAAATGCCTTCTCCAGATCCACAAAACACATGTGGACTGGTTGGGCAAACTCCCATGAACCCTCGAGCACCCGATGGAGAGTATAGAGCTGGTCCAGTGTTCCGCGACCGGGACGAAAACCACACTGCTCCTCCTGGATCCGAGGTTCGACCATCGGCCGGATTCTCCTCTCCAGTACCCTGGAATAGACCTTACCGGGGAGGCTGAGGAGTGTGATTCCCCTGTAGTTGGAACACACCCTCCGGTCCCCCTTCTTAAACAGAGGGACCACCACCCCGGTCTGCCAGTCCAGAGGCACTGCCCCCGACCGCCACGCGATATTGCAGAGACGTGTCAACCAAGACAGCCCCACAACATCCAGAGACTTAAGATACTCGGGACGGATCTCATCCACCCCCGGAGCCTTGCCACCAAGGAGCTTGCCAACCACCTCAGTGACTTCAGCCAGGGTGACGTGTAAAGTCATGACACGTTTTCATGTTTTTTTTTTAATTCTGACTTGGTTTGGTGGTGCTAAAGATTTATCATAGTTTTACATCAGTTAGGTGGCAGTTTGTGGAAGAAGCTGAAGAAAAGTAAAAATAGAAGAAGGAAGAACAGACTGTATATATAAATGCACATAGCTAACCCACTAGCTGCAGTGTTCCAAATAGGAAGTTTGCGTGTGCGCTCTTCCGACTCATACTGACCCTGGCTCCCATTGATTTACATTGGAATACTGCAGCCCCTCTGTCTGTAACTGCTGCTGTGAACCTCGTCATTTTGGCCTTAAAATGTTCGTATTAACCCACTCTATATGATCCTGGTGTTTTCACTTAGCTATTTTGTCCATTTCAAAAAAATTTTTTTGCCCCACCAACAAACAACATAACAGATGACAAAATTAGTATTATAATCATAATACTAATAATACAGTGGTGTTCAAAATAACAGCAGTCCAATGTGACTAACCAGATTAATCCACGTTTTTAGTCTATTTTTATTGTTACATGGCAAACAAGTTACCAGTAGGTGCATAAGTTCCTCAGAAAACAGACTCAGCATTCATGATATGCAGCTCTTAAGGCTGTGCAATTGGGCAGTGAGTTGAAAGGGGTGTGTTAAAAAAAATAGCAGCGTGGCATTTAGTCAGTAAGGTCATCAATTTTGTGACAAAACGGGTGTGAATCAGATGGGACCAATTTAAGCATGAAGCCAGCACTTGATGAACATGCCTTTCTCTTTGAAAGCCTGAGGAAAATGGGTCGTTCAAGACATTGTTCAGAAGACCAGCGTACTTTGATTAAAAAGTTGATTGAGAGGGGAAAACTTGTAAAGAGGTGCAAAAAATTATAGGCTGTTCAGCTAAAATGATCTCCAATGCCTTAAAATGGAGAGCAAAACCAGATAGATGTGGCAGAAAACGGAAGACAACCATCAAAATGGATTGAAGAATAACCAGAATGGCAAAGGCTCAGCCAATGATCAGCTCCAGGATGATCAGAGACAGTCTGGAGTTACCTGTAAGGACTGTGACAGTTAGAAGACGTCTGTGTGAAGCTCATCTATTTACAAGAATCCCGCGCAAAGTCCCTCTTTAAAAAAAAGGCATGTGCAGAAGAGGTTACAATTTGCCAAAGAACACATCAACTCGCCTAAAGAGAAATGGAGGAACATTTTGTTGACTGATGAGAGTAAAATTGTTCTTACTGGGTCCACGGGCCACAGTTTGTGAGACGACCCCCAAACTCTGAATTGAAGCCAGTGAAGCATGTGGTGCAAGCATCATGATATGGGTGTGTTTCTCCTACTGTGGTGTTGGGCCAATTTATCTCATACCAGGGATCATGGATCGGTTTGCATATGTCAAAATACTTGAAGAGGTCATGTTGCCTTATGCTGAAGAGGACATGTCCTTGAAATGGGTGTTTCAGCAAAACAATGGCCCCAAACACACCAGTAAACAAGCAAAATCTTGGTTCCAAATCAACAAAACTAATGTTATGGAGGGCCAGCCCAATCCCCAGACCTTAATCGAGAACTTGTGGGGTGACATCAAAAATGCCGTTTATGAAGCAAAACCAAGAAATATAAATGAATTGTGGAATGTTGTTAAAGAATCTTGGAGTGGAATAACAAGTTGGTTGATGTCATGCCACACAGATGTGAAGCAGTTATAAAAAACTGTGGTCATACAACTAAATATTAGATTAGTGATTTACAGGACTGCTAAATAGTTTAGAGATTGTAAAGTCAACGGCAGACACTGGTATTTTTTTTTAACACACCCCTTTCAACTCAGTGCCCAACTGCACAGCCTTAAGCGCTACATATCATCAATGTTGGGTCTTGTTTGTTTTCTGAGGAACTACTGCACCTACTGGTAACTTATTTGCCATGTAGCAATAAAAATATACTAAATACCTCGATTAATCTGGTTAGTTACATTGGACTGCTATTATTTTGAACACCACTGTATATAATTAATAATAATAATGATAATATGATAATAATGATAATAGTGATAAGCGGGCTGTTTTTAGCCATTTTGTTGTGCTCTGTGGTTCCAGTAGTGTCCTCACTTTTGTCCTAAAGTGTCCTAATTTTCAGAGTTATGTCAGTGGTCACCCTAGACGTCACACTCGCTTAGAGAGTTCTAAAACTGCATTGCCTCATTGTCTCATTATGGTAACAGTTATGGAAGTATCTCTACATATGTCTTATCTGCTGCATGTCCAACCAGGAAGTCAAATGATGAAAACATGAACATGAACAAGTTTAGTGAAGTTTAACTGAAATGAGTCTAACCTGGCATATGCACTTAAAGGTAATACATGTTAAGATATGTATACCTCGCCCGGTCAGGGAGTCAGCTGACCTCTGTCTTTGGGGACATGCTGAACCTGCTGTAATTCTCCATTGCTTAATACAATGCTTGGCCAAATGGCACATGGGTAACTGCATTAATGTGAGAGTTTATTTTTATTTAAACAATATAAGGGAATATATTTTAGTACAAAACTTGTAATAATATGTGCATGTACAGGAGGTGGCTAACACAGGGTTGTTGCATTTATAACGGGTAGCAAAACTGTAATCTTCTTGTATGATTTTGTGAAATAAACCAAATGTAAGCGCTTTAGTTGTTTCTGTGCACACTTGGACACTACCAGAGGACAGTGACCCCAGGGCAGTTGTTCAGATCTGTCTTGGAGGGGTAGACCACCTTCAGGCTGCCATCTGGGTCCACTGTCCGCACCTGCTGCACTGTCAGCTCAATGGTGGAGCTGTCAGAGGGGGCGTGGCCTTCCCCATCTGACCCTGCCTCTTCTGCATGCTCGGATGTAAACCGGTTGAGCTCGCACATTTTCTGTGAAACAGGAAAAGGCTCAGGTTAGTGCAACGTACAGAAAATCTGACCACCAAGTCATTTTAAATAGCAAAAGGAGAAATTTAATTTGTCAACTGGACAGAGTTTATTTGGTCGAATACGTTTCGCAGCTCATCCAAGCTGCTTCTTCAGTTCTGGTCAGATGCTGGTGGACACTGCTTTATATCTGCCTGAAGGAAGGAGCTAACTACAATGAAAATTACTCTGAGACAACACATATTTGTTTACAGTTTCTGTTAGGTGAGTCAACAGACTCAACAGAAACTGTAAATAAATATGTGTGTCTCAGAGTAATTTTCATTGTAATTAAGCTCCTCCCTTCAAGCAGATATAAAGCAGTGTCCACCAGCATCTGACCAGAACTGAAGAAGCAGCTTGGATGAGCTGCGAAACGTATTCGACCAAATAAACTATGTCCAGTTGACAAATTAAATTTCTCCTTTTGCCATTGATTCTACCTGGACGACTGAGGGATTCTACACAAGTCATTTTAAAAGCATAGTTTTGTTCCCTTGCTCTGGGACCATTCAGTCATTATGATAATTTGGGGAATTACCCTATAAAAAGGCTTAAAGCTACCATCTGTAATTAGATGACTAATTACAAGCCTGACCCAAGCCTGTTGTATTCTCACATATCACCATTAGATGCCATCTATGCTACTGCTGTCTGACAGTTATGGCGCCAATATAGTGTCATTAATACACACGTGTAAATATTAACTGCGAGCGAGCAACATTTCTCCGCGCGCGAAGAGAAATCTGTGACATGCGCGCAAAACAACCGCTGGGGGCAGACACGTCCTCGAAAAGACAACGAGCCTCTTCCTGAATACGTCATTCTGCGCATGTGCAGCGCAGATCAGGTAGGAAGACCACGCCGGGCACCAACAACATGCCCTGCCAGGTGTCACATCAAGACATGGAAGCGAAGTTTGCGTTGCAGCCTTTTAAAACACCATCATGCAACCTTCTGCAGACTTTAGAGTTCACCGCTGTAGTGCGCACGAGAACACGGAGAGAAAACACGGAGCAAAAAGCCCGTCCGGAGAGCGGAGAAAACATGTGAGTACACACTTTTAACTTTAGGAAATCATCACTAACACAACTGTAAATGTAAAATACGGCCATAAACCACAAAACTGTCAAATAAGTTTGTTTTTAACTGCGTGAACCTCGGAGCTTTGAGGTAAAAGTTTGGCTAGTAATCTGCAGCTAACGCAATGAAAAGTCCGCTCAAACTTTCATATTTGGACAGATTTCCATCAAACACTAATAATGTTTTTACTGTCAGGGGAAAAGAAAACCACGGAGGGATTAATGAAACTACGAGGAGGACGTTTTCATGTAAACACGTGAACACTTGGCCAGTGTAGCTCGGAGGTAAGATAAAAACACACATTATTTCATGCATTAAACTTAAAAGACTATGTAGACTATGTAACTGATGATGGTGTCAGTATATTTGTTTTCATGGTTATAAGTTGTTGTTGCTCTGTTGTATGTTGAGATGTCAGAACAACACTGTTGTTTATTTTCATACAATTTATTTGTAAAAATATTTACCATGTGACGTTTACTTTGCCCCGGAAGTAAACGGAGAAAAAGAGTAGCCGTGAAAGAGAGAAAAAATGATAGAGAGAAAGCAGGAATGTGTAAAGAAAATACACCAAGAAATGCTACTTAACTACCGCTGAAAACGTATAGGCGAACACGGTAATATATTGTTTTGTATTATATATGTAGTTTAAGATATTGTATGTAAAGCTGAGCTGTTTTCTCTGTCGGTGTCTTAGTTTTCACAGTGTTAATGAGAGAATAAATATTGACACACATGATCATCAGTACGGAGCGTGAAGTCCTTTTATTGAGAAGAAAACCAGGGTAGCTATAGACTATATACAGCTTATATTTACTTGTAAATCACGTAATATAAGCCTCCATCGTATGCATTTAATTCTGGGAATACATTATCTGCTTTTTACAATCCGTGCATGTTTGTAAAGTGAAGGGTAAATAACACTGCCTGGACAGGTCAGATTTAAGATGGACATTAGGCTCATTTAACAGGTGCAGACACTGGTGTAGATACTTGACACCTGTGTCTGTTATGTCTATCACATCTAATAGTATAACAATGAGAAAACTGTTTGAAATGTTTTATATGAATTTTCTTTTCTCATCTGCAGCCTCCTGTATGAGGACACAACACTGCTGGGGCCACAGAACTGTTGGCTGATGAGATGTTCATGATTCATGAAATGGGTCAAATGCAGATGACAAAGTAAAGCTAACACTGCACTGGAGGTGTGCTGACCCAGACTCCTGCCCCTGATTAGGTATGTTACATGTTGCTTTATTACTCCAGTAATAATAAAGGCTGCAAAATAATCATGCTCATATTGAAATCTAAATTGTGAAAATACACCTTTCTCAAATGTGTGGGATTCCTCTATTAATTAAGATGTTTCAATTTATATAAACGGCCTTTGGATCTGAATGTATATGCACTGTGAACCTCATTTTCCTCTAATAGTTTTGTAGTTCTCTTAATGTGTGTAATTACAGGTTTTCACTCTGCAGGACAGGACTTTGGTCAATCAGACATAAGGCCCATTCTGCTCTTCCTCCTCCAGAAGTCGAGATACATCACACTGAGTGGTCCAAGTGCACTGGGTCATGTCTCCACTGTCCATGCTGACTGTAGAAGACCTGTGGGGTCTCTGGTTGCATCAGGCCTCCCTCCTGCACGTGCTGCTGCTGTCCCTAATGTGTCCTAATAGTGATGTTTAGGTTTAACTTCTAATTTCCTGCAGAAGTAAAATAGTCAAATGGTAGTTTCTTTGCATCTTAGCAGAGGAGCACCTAAACAGCTTAATCACTGAGGAAGTGTCCCATGATAAATGTGGCCTTATATGACCTTAACAAGAGTGCGAGACAAAACTGACAACATATCATTTGCTCATATGTTTATTTGAATGTTTTTCAGTCTATACTGACATTTGAATCATGGTGAAATGTGCCACTTATTTGATGTCTCTTTTGATAGTAACTAATTACATGTACTATAAGAATGTACTATTGTACTGCAATTAAGCAGTGGTAATCCACCTGATCATATTTTAATTTGTTCAATTTGGACTGTCACCTGCTTCAGCAAAAAGGGAACACAATTTGAGAGTTCACTGACATACAGCTGTTTTTAATGACTTATTAATGCATTGAATATTTGTAAAGGGTTCAATGTTTGATTTTTCACATTATGATAAAGTATTTCCAGAAGTTCCTTTGGTTGTTTAATAAACCATCTTTTCTCAAAGGAGAGATGTATTTCTTTATAAACTGATTTAAATGCATTCCCTGTATAAAGTTAATCCTTGGTCAATATAAAAATATTTAATAATGATAGTAATAATTAATAATGCATATCTCATCACTGTATTTGAAACTTTTAAGGTAATTTAGCCTATTTCAGATCTATCCCAGAAATATAACAGTTTTGTTTTACAAAAGTTAAACATACGTTTTCATTTTAGCCACAAGATTTGGATGAGAATTATTAGAATAACTTGGTCTCAAAATCCGACAGTTCAGTTACCCAGGCGTAATCTTTGTTATTGATCTGTGTGCGTAATCTGCGTGGTGCGTGTTGTTAGCATTAGCATTAGCATTAGCATAAGCGTTAGCAGCGTGTCTCGGTTGCTGGGCGACGGGAGCGGCTCCGTAGGCTGGACCTGTCCCATTTCGACCACAGCCTTGCGGTCCGCGTAGGCTGGTTCGCAGGCTGCACAGCCTTCGGAGCACCCGGCCTTTGCAGCCTCCGGAGGCTGCAGCCTTCGAATTGGGACACGGCTAGTGTGTCGGTGCCCAGCGTGGTCTTCCTACCCGATCTGCGCTGCATATGCGCAGAATGACGTATTCAGGAAGAGGCTCGTTGTCTTTTCAAAGGCGTGTCTGCCCCCAGCGGTTGTTTTGCGCGCATGTCACAGATTTCTCCTCGCGCGGAGAAATGTTGCTCGCTCGCGCACGGGTCTTAGTTTTCTCCTCGCGCGCGGGTCTTAGTTTTCTCCTCGCGCGTGGAGAAATGTTGCTCGCTCGCAATTAATATTTACGCGTGTGTATTAATGACACTATATTGGCGCCATAGACAGTGTGCAGCTTTGACCTGACAGAAGAAGAGAAGAGAGCACAGGTGAGCCTAAACAAAGCCCAGGTGAGGGATAAATCTACTGCCATCTACTAGTAAAATCAAATCAAATAAACTTACAGATGGTATCTTTACAAACGAAACAGTTCAGAGGACTTCCAGTTCAAAACTGCAGGGCTGATCTGCCCTGTCTCTGCATAGTCAATTATACTATATAGTATAGTACTATAAGCAGGAGATATTCATTTTACGTGTATTTATTGTGGACCAATGGAGTCTGAACCTTTAGAATAACTGTAAGTAAACATGGAAAAGTGGGCGGGGATAAGGGGTAGGTGAATCCAGCACTCAAGCCTCTACCACAGGATTATACAAACATGCATGAATCAATCCAAATACAACTGAGTTACCAAATGATGAGCGAACAGCATCATAACATGGTTAAATGGTCATAAAAGTGCATTTACACAATATGGCCCCTTTAACACTTTCAGTTAGAACTAAATACCACCATCGTGTTTGCCACACACAAACAAAATCATCTTATCAATGGCAGCAGAGAATTGTGCTGGTTTTAGTTTGTTGTGGACAGGGACGCTAACCAAACCTCAGGCCCAAACAACCACATTTTGACACATTTCAACCTGTCCTTCAAAGCTGCACTGTGCAACTTTGTGTTTTTGCTTTGGCTGGAAGGTTCCACTGTCTGACATTAAACGTATCTGTGATTTAAGTCAGTGCAGTTTTTTTTATTACTCAAAAATACCTTGAAAACATGCATTCTTACTGTGAGTGGAGTGCACAGATCTGACTCAGATCAAGTTTACAGATCAAGTTTATTGCCATACTGTGGAGCATTCCAGGCAAAGCAAAAACATCTCCTTGGAGACAGCCAGGTGATGGACCCCCCCACCAGAAAAGTTTCATAGTGCAACTTTAACTAGATTATACACTATAGAGTAATTTGAGAAATAAAACAAAGTATCAAACAAAACAAACATGCAAACAACATTATCATGTTAAAGTGGGCCTATTCTGCAAACAGGACTTTTCAGAGCTTTTAACCATGTTACAGTTGCTTCCTTCTCATTGACCCTCTGAAGTTGTATTTGGAGTGATTCATGCATGTTTGAGTCATCTTTATTCTCCTGTATTCAAGACGTCATTGTTCCGATGTTTGTGTTCCCATTGGGCACCAAAGTTTTCTAATGCACAAGTCAGCACACTTGTTTCTTTTTAAGTTTTACAGCATATTTCAATTGAAATGTGCATTATTTTCTGGTACACATGTGCAGAGCCATTCATTGATCTACTACATCTTTTCTATTCTTTTTAGCAGAAAAACACAACGTACCAGAATGAGAGCATCCATGACATGTTTACAGGTCTGCAGACTGGTGGCACTGGTCACCTCCACAAACAGCTCTAACGCAGTCTTACTGATCTGGACAATACAAAATGATAGACACAGTCATAGTCTCTCAAATACTGTGCCCTAACCCTCCAACATGAAGAACCTGGCAGAAGCTAGTCTGAAATACCAGTGCTAATAGTTACTTCATCATCTTGTAGCTATGGGGGGGAACTATATTTTTTAATGAAACAGAATCTTTATTTTGTAATGGAGATGTCTGTGTACTTGTACTGCGGACAGGAGGAAGGATCAATATAAAGGTTAGGTTAGATTTCTGGAGGACTAAAGGGGAGAGTGGAGGGGGAGGGACGGTCTCACCTTGGTGTGCTCGCTGTTGGTGATGGGAGGGAAGGACACCACCCTCCCCTCAGCGTCCATCAGGCAGGGGTACAGAGGCTTCCCGTCCAAGAGCTGCAGATACCTGGGTCACATGTGTCAAACGGTCAGTCCACTTTCCCTTTAAACTGCAGCGGTCTAGACTCACTTAACCTGGAGCAAATTGTAGGCACAAGCTGAATGATTAAAACAATGTAAAGTCAACAAATACAAAGCACAGGAAACACCCACTAGCTACGAATGGGAAATTTAGTTTTTATTTACTTATTTTATAGTAGTATGCATTTAACTGATTTAAGAAACTCAGAGAAGCCTCAAGACGATCTCAGGCTTCAAAGCACCTCCTGCCCAGACGGAGGGGGATCTGCGGTGGGTAAACGAGCTCAATTCTCACTTCCTGAGATTTGATCAATCACCCACCACTCCCCCCACCCAGCTGCCAGCTCTCACCTCCCCAGCTGGACAATGGGGAACTCCTGCACCTCTTCACACCTCTGCCTCTGCTCTTCAGCCCACCACTACACATGGACTCACCCATCCCCCCAGCCTGCCACTGTCATTTTCTACAGCCCAGGTGAGACTGGAGCTCAAGAAGATCAGACCCAGGAAGGCAGCAGGACCAGACGGCATCAGCTCCAGGCTCCTTAAGTCCTGTGCAGACGAACTGTGCGGAGTTATGGAGCATGTCTTCAACATGAGCCTTAAGCTGAGGGTGGTACCACAACTCTGGAAGACCTCCTGTGTGGTACCAGTGCCTAAAACACCGCACGCTAAAGACCCCAGCAGCTTCAGGCCGGTGGCTCTAACATCGCACCTGATGAAGACACTGGAGAGACTGGTCCTTGGCCACCTCCGCTCCACCGTGAGCTCAGCGATGGACCCGCTGCAGTTTGCGTACCGGCCTGGCATCGGAGTGGAGGACGCCGTCATCTACCTGCTGCACCGCTCACTGTCTCACCTGGAGAACCCCGGCAGCACTGTGAGGATTCTCTTCTTTGACTTCTCCAGTGCTTTCAACACCATCCAGCCACTGCTCCTGAGGGACAAACTGGAGACCGCCGGTGTGGACTGTGACCTGGCAGACTGGATCCTGGACTACCTCACAAACCGGCCCCAGTTTGTGAGAGCCAAGAACTGCGTGTCTGACCTACTGACCTGCAGTGTGGGGGCGCCCCAGGGCACTGTCCTCGCGCCCTTTCTTTTCACCCTTTACACTGCAGACTTCAGACACAACACGGACAGCTGCGTCCTGCAGAAGTTCTCTGATGACTCTGCCATCATTGGCTTCATTAAGGATGATGACGATGTGGAGTACAGAGGACTAGCGCAGGACTTTGTGGACTGGTGTCAGCAGAACCACCTCATCATCAATGCAGGGAAGACCAAGGAGATGGTGGTGGACTTCCGCAGACGCCACTCTACTGTCACCTCAGTGAACATCCAGGGAAGGGACATTGAGAGAGTGGACTCTTACAAGTACCTGGGTGTTCATCTGAACAACAAACTGGACTGGACTCACAACACAGATGCACTGTACAGGAAGGGCCAGAGTCGGCTCTATCTCCTGAGGAGACTCAGGTCTTTTGGAGTGAGGGGGCCACTCCTGAAGACCTTCTATGACTCTGTAGTGGCATCAGCCATCCTGTACGGTGTGGTCTGCTGGAGCAGCAGCATCACAGAGAGGGAGAGGAAGAAGCTGGACAAGGTCATCAAGAAGTCCAGCTCCGTCCTGGGCTGTCCTCTGGACTCAGTGCAGCAGGTGGGGGACAAGAGGGTCCTGGCTAAGGTCATCTCTATGCTGGACCATGAGTGTCACCCCCTGCAGGACGCCCTGTCTGCTCTGGAGAGCAGCTTCAGTGATAGACTGATTCACCCTCGCTGTGTGAAGGAGAGATTTCGCAGGTCTTTCCTTCCTGCTGCTGTCAGACTGTATAATGAACACTGTTAACACTGAACATGTGTCATTCAACTGTATCTATGTGCAATACTGAAGACCTCCAATACAATTCACTTATGTCATTTACTGATATTTATCCTGTCTGTACATAAACATAGTCATATTACTGTAAATAACATAATATACTGAAGTCACTTTACTGAGACTTACTCTGTTCATATGCTGCACTGTTACTTTTATTGTACATAATAGTATTTTTGGTATTTTATATTTTATATTTTGTATTTTATATTTTTGCTCCACTGGAACAAAATTAGAGTCTATCTTTAAGTCTATTTCTAAATTATTATTTTTTTAGCCATTATCTATTATCTTGTTTTATTGCATGTTCCATTTTCCTGCTGTTCTTGAACTGTGCGTTGCAACACTGGAATTTCCCCACTGTGGGACTAATAAAGGCATATCTTATCTTAACTAAAAGAAAGCTGCATTGCACTGAGACACCTGACCAGCACCGCCCTCTTGTGTTCACACCACACAGCTACACTGAGGACACAACAGGGTGACGTGCAGCAGCTTATTTCTTTTTTTCCGTGCAACAGGTTAGTGTGAGACTGACAGCAGTAGAACATGCAGCAGGTTGGTTGTGGGACTGACAGTAGTAGAACATGCAGCAGGTTGGTGTGGGACTGACAGTAGAACATGCAGCGGGTTGGTGGGACTGACAGTAGTAGAACATGCAGCGGGTTGGTGGGACTGACAGTAGTAGAACATGCAGCGGGTTGGTGGGACTGACAGTAGTAGAACATGCAGCAGGTTGGTGGGACTGACAGTAGTAGAACATGCAGCGGGTTGGTGGGACTGACAGTAGTAGAACATGCAGCAGGTTGGTGTGGGACTGACAGTAGTAGAACATGCAGCGGGTTGGTGGGACTGACAGTAGTAGAACATGCAGCGGGTTGGTGGGACTGACAGTAGTAGAACATGCAGCAGGTTGGTGTGGGACTGACAGTAGAACATGCAGCGGGTTGGTGGGACTGACAGTAGTAGAACATGCAGCGGGTTGGTGGGACTGACAGTAGTAGAACATGCAGCGGGTTGGTGGGACTGACAGTAGTAGAACATGCAGAGGGTTGGTGGGACTGACAGTAGTAGAACATGCAGAGGGTTGGTGGGACTGACTTGTGAAGGCCTGTGACGTTCTGCCTCTTCTTCTGCTTCCTGAGCTCCTCTGCCTCCAGGTGCAGGTGTCTGATGAGCTCCACTGCGCTCATCTCCTTCCGCCCGAGTGCAGTGATCTGGAACACACACAACTACATAGAAACGTGCACTACTGGACTTTTTTTACATCCTACTTTGTTTTAGGTAGGATTTAGATTTAGGTTTTAGATGCTATGGCTTTGTGCCTGGAATGAAATGGCATTGAAGTCATGTGTCTCCGTGGAAACAAACTGATGACGCCGCTTCGTTTGTGCTGCAAAAAGTTTCGTTTATGCTGTTATGATTCTTAAGATATTAGTTTTATTTTCGGCCGATGACGTCATCCAGCCCCTCAAAATGTTAAATAGCCTCAAAACAGGCAGAGAATTATACAAAACGTTTGTATTTCATTTGTGCTGTTTTGTGCTGTGACAATTTTCATTTGTGCTAGTATATTTCTAAAATTATTCATTATTATTTTTGCGGAAATGTACATATGATATATGACGTAATTTACGCTCAGCTGACGGCAGCGGCTTTAGCAAAACTCAGCAAACTAGTGAAGATAAACAACCTGTATCAGTCTTTAGTAAGTTGCTTTTGATTCATATTTTATATAATAATACATACTTTCATCTTCACTAGTTTTGCGGCGTTTGCCGCCATCAGATGAGCGGAAATGACATCATATGATTTCCACAAAAATCATAATTAACTAGAAAAGCACTCAGAGAGCGCAGACCTCCGCCAAGCAGCTCAGTTTTCAAAGTGATCCAGAATCCAGGATTTCTTCTGGATCATCACCAAAATTTAATCATCTATTGGATTTACCATTAGGAACATTTCCTGAAAATTTCATCAAGATCCGTCCATAACTTTTTGAGTTATCTTGCTAACTAACAAACAAACAAACAGACAAACTCGGGCGAAAACATAACCTCCTTGGCGGAGGTAATAATTTTAGAAATATACTAGCACAAATGAAAATTGTCACGGCACAAAACAGCACAGGCAAAGCACAAATGATTGACAGTTTTTGTGTAGGTGCGTGTTGTGCGTTCGATGAGGGGCCAACTTCACGCAGGTTCCTAGAGGCGGTAAAAACGGGGTAATGACGTCTTGAATACAGGAGAATAAAGACAACTCAAACACGCACGAATCACTCCAAATACACCTTCAACTTTAATGCCATACTACAGAACATTCTAGGCAAAGCAATAACATCTCCATAGAAAGCAATAAACCCTCCAACCCTAACCCCATTACTCACAACATTATTAATAACAGGATACTTATGGGTAATAAGTTTGTAACAATCCTTGCCTGGAGCTGTTTGGGTGAATAGAATAGGGACCAGCTGGATTACATTTAAAATATGGTTTTGATTCTTTGACCTGCTTAAATAATAATATTATAATGAAATAAAACCACCGTGTGCGGCTTTACCTTTAGCTGGGTTGGGGGTTTGACTCCGTAGGTCAGCGGGCCTTTGAGCAGGCGAACGTCGTGAGTGGCGATGGTGGCGGTGGTCCTCTTCCCACACACGTCTTCATGGAGCTTAGTCTAGAAATGTAAGAGCGATTTATCAAAAGTACCAGTCAGCACTCTGCCTTTTGGAGCGAAATATACTGTAGTTGTGGTACTGACTGCATGGTATTTTTGTTTTAAGCATGTCGTGGGTCACTAATGTCCTGCCCTGTCCATGGGTAAGACACTTCGCGCTGGACTACCTTGTGTTACTTAATTGTTTTGGTCTGCAACGTTAAAGTGAAAGTAAAAACTACCCGAGCGTCAATGTGTTAATTTGCGCTTATTTGTACGATAGCCATTTTTATGAGCAATTAAAGCTACAAAGTTCGAAATTACCAGACACACCTGAACACCTCTTAGCCCCCTGTACACCTGTCCAATCACAGCCGCTCATTTGTATCACGTCTCTGAAATGCAGAAGACGTCGCCTGTCCAAAACTCTGGATCATTCACAATTAAATCTATCACTTCTTTTACCCGAGAGAAACTAGAGTCTGGAGCTTCTATTGATTCCGCACACATCTGCCGTTTTTCAGTCATTACGTGTCATTTTTACGTGTAAACCGGCATCTTTGCTTTTACCCCAGCAAACTATGCGTCTCTGATTGGTTAATCCATCTGTCAATCACACCTCTCTGAAACTGAGGAGACAGGATACAGCTCCAGACCCACTCTTTTTGTAAAGTTTTGTGAAAGCGTGTTGTTCTGACTCGACTGGAGCAAAAGCTGTACATAAAGAGTTGTAAAAATGAATTGGCATTAAGCACGTTCCGTCCAGGATGTGCAGGCCTGCCTGCGTCTCACGTACCTGGGCCATGAGGAACCTCTTGAGGGCGTTGCCGGGGCGGAGGTTGAGCCCGCGCACCAGGCAGCAGACCAGGTACGGCCGCACGTCCCTGACCTCAGGGCTGACGGTCACTGTGAGGGCGGGAGGGGCCGAGGACACATGCAGCACGCGCACCAGCATACGAGCCACATCCTCCACATCGTCCACCTCTTCGGCCTGGGGACGGGGACAGAGACATTTGACAGTGCGTAGTGATTAGAGAGTACATGTTACAAGATCATTTAATTATAGAGTTTAAATAAAGGTTAAATATATAAACATACAACATAAGGATAAATACAAGAATTGAAGTAGCAAAAGCACTTTTTGGAGCATTGTTCCCTCGACAAAAAGGTGGTATTTTTGTTTTAAGCATGTCGTGGGTCACTAATGTCCTGCCCTGTCCATGGGTAAGACACTTCGCGCTGGACTACCTTGTGTTACTTCATTGTTTTCGGTCTGCAATGTCAAAGTGAATGTAAAAACTACCAGAGCGTCAGTGTGTTAATGTAGTAATCCAGAGTCAGAATCAGAGTAATCCAGTGATCTCTCTCAAACCCACCTACAGTTAGCAGTAAGGTTCTGTGCAATACTCAGTTCACAAGCCTACGTCACCCACGTTCAGAATACAAATGCTTTTTCTCAAATCAAAAGGAATACATGGCAGTACTTGATCAAACAATTTAGGCTCCAAACTGCACAAAACTGAGAAAAACTGAGAAAAACAGCGCTCTTGAGTTTTCCTTCTTTGATCAGTGATAAATAAACGCCGAACAAATGGTGAAACAAACATAAGTCTAATTTTATGTTGCGTGTTTACTTGATAATTTAAATGCAACTTGATGTAAAAGTATTCATAATGCAGTACTCTGATTGGACCATGTATAGGAATATATTACAAAATACATTTTAATTCAGGTATTCAGTACTTTGTAATTAAATACATTTTCAAACTATTCTTTCCATCACTGAACATGATACAAAACTGTACACAACAACGTCACAATCCTGATGCAATGTGCAGCAGCTTTATTAGCGGACTCATTTTCTAAACAATAAGTAACATGGTGATCTAAATATGTTATGTTAGCAGTTAATACCCCATAGAAGTAAAATATCCTCTCTTTAAACAAATTATTGAATAGAAAATAATAAGTCATATCATAATATAGTCATCTATTTGACAGTGACAGACACAGGGAGGGCATCTGACACAGAGGGACAGTTCAGAACATGTTTGTAGAGGTCAAAACTACACGGTTATCTCATGTGTTTACCTCTGCCGCTCGGCCCTTCTTCTTGCTCTGGGGGCCTTTCTTAGTCTTATCTGCATTGCGGGGCCCATTGCTGCCCCCCTCTGGCCCCGCACGGGCCTTCCCTCTGAGGTACTCCAGCACCGACTTGGTCTGACACCCATTCACCATCTTCTCCAGGCGCCGGTCTCGCAGCTTGTTACCTACAAAGAAACCATTCTACTTTATAGTAACTACTTTTGCACACTACAGCACTGGTATTTTCAGATGATATTTTTAGTAAGGTATACGACTGAGTGCAGGTAATGTATGACAATGACAATACACACATGAATCTTGAATTTTGATCCACTTTTGATGAGGGAGCATCACTATCACATGGTTATGGCAAGGCCTGAAAGTTTTTTGCCAGTACTATTTGGCCTACATTTTTAATTTTGACACATACACCCAATCGGTTAGAATATCCTTTGGGTAGAATGAATAGCCTAATCATTTTAAAATGTACATCAGGCACATTATTATACATTGCTCAGAAAAAGGAACACTTTGAAAATACATCAAATCTCAATGTGAAAAAAAAAAACTATGTTGGACATCTATACAAATATGGACAGGGTAATGTCTTCGGAACAAAAGGATGCCAACTCTTTTAATGGAAATGAACACCAGGGGCACTGGAGCGGCAACAATGAGACGAGCCCTAATACAGGACTGGTTTTGCATGTGGAGGTCATTTCAAGTTTCTCCCTCTAGATGTTTTTTGGTTGCTTTTCCACTAGTGCTGCTTTGGCTACAGTGATTATCACTACTGGGACTATGAGGCCATTCCTTAACCCTACAGAAGCTGCACAGATTGTCCGACTTCTCCAGGATGGCACATCTGGACGTGCAGTTGCAAGAAGATTTAATGTGTCTTATAGAACATGGAGGAGATTTCAGGAAGGTCCTCGTAGAAGGTCCTCAACCCATCAGCAGGACCCATATCTGCTCCTTTGTGCAGGAGGAACAGGTTGAGCTCTGCACGTGTCCTACAGAATGACCTCCAGCAGACCACTGGTGTGAATGTCTCTGCCCAGACAATCACAAATAGACTTCATGAGGTTGGCTTGAGGGCGCCACGTCCTGTAGTGGGCCCTGTGCTCACCGCCCAGCACCGTGGAGCTCCATTGGCATTTGCTAAACAACACCAGAATTGGCAAGTCCACCACTGAGCCCTGTGCTTTTCACAGATGAGAGCAGGTTCACCCTGAGCACCTGTGATAGACGTGAAAGCGTCTGGAGAAGACAATGAGAACACTCCGTTGCCTGCAACATGGTTCAGCATGAGCAGTTCGGTGGTGGGTCAGTGATGGTCTGGGGAGGCATATCCATGGAGGATATCCTTGAACCCATTGTGAGACCCTACACTGGTGCAGTAGGTCCTGGGTTCCTCCTGATGCACGACAATGCCCGGTCAAATCAGGGTCAGGCTAATTTTTTCCTCTCCACAGGAGACATTTTCTGATGCATTTTAACATTAAGGCTGACTCTGGTGTGAGTGAAATCAACTGTCACATCCAGTTGCCATTCTGTGTGAGGTAAACATCACTCTGTAGCCTGCTCACTTTATCCACAGAAGTCCTAAAGGGCAAAGGAGCGTTGACTTGTCATATGTTTAGATCATGTTTTGATCCATCCATTTAATACCTTTTTCATACTGAGCCAAAACCAAAATAAACTGCTTCAGACAATTTACACTTAATGAAGCATGTGGCCTTTGAAATAGCCCTGAGACAAAACCAGGGACTCTTGGGGGACTATGAGGACTACATTCTCAGTGCGTAGGTTTTCACCCTCTTAGTTTTCATATCCTCTCTTAACCGGGGGACGGGGATTCTGTGAGCATAACACCTCCTTACAGACGCACATGGCTAATTTGCATCCTCTGTATCCTTTGCATCCTGTCAATATACATGAAAACACGATTGGAGCTAAACTTTTGAGTTGTGTTGTTTGCTTAGATAGTTTCCTCCTTCAGTCACACTTGTGCAGAAGACACAAGAGTCTGAGGAAAAATGGGCTGTGTGTGTGTCTGCCCCGAGCTGCTCACGGCTCAAATGTCGCTGTCGCGTAAAGACGCACAGAGAGACAGAGGGGAGTCAGATCCAAATGAATGAAGGTCGAGGTAGGGCAAATGTAATTAAGTGGTTTCATTGATGGTTGGAGTCTAGACTCAATTATTTCAGCGGGACTTTGCGTAAGGTTCGGCAGTGGTGCGGCGTACCGCCACTGTATCTTTAGGGGTACGTGGTACAGGACAGTACCGGCTCACTTTCACCCCTGGTTATAGTGTGTACTCGTTCATTAGAACCTTTAAAGTTGATCTCCTTGAGTTTGGGGCAGTCGCTCAGAGCTGGAGGGATCTCACTCAGCTTGTTGTTGGACAGGTCCAAGATCTAAGAGACAGAACATATTTTCAGGTGAACAAAAAAACAATACATTCTGAAAAAAACCTTTATTTTAAATAGTAGAAAACCCTATAGTATACTGTGACACAAATGAAATAATCATGATAATGATGATTAATATGGATATTCCCGACTTTCACCTACTCCTGTTCAGTGTAAATGTCTTCATTCTGTGATAACCTTTTAGTTAGTAATAGTAATAGAGGGAGCATATATAGTAAGAGAGAGAGCATGGCAAAAGCTCTGAAAACTGCACTCACAAGACTACATCTGAGTTCAAGCAAAAACTACTATTTATGCAGAAAAAAGGGATAGAAAATAACATATTTATATAAAGACAGATTCAACTTGTGAATCATGAGTTTAATCTGACTTTTTACATAGAAATACCAAAAAACAAAAAACAAATCTTCACTCCCTTCTCCTCTCTGCTGCTGTCCCATAGAGATCCTGATCATCTAAATAAAATAATTAATCGACTAATACACATTTAGGCCGACTGAGACTATCGACCGACTAAACCATTAAAGGACTAAAGAACTAAAGGACTACAGGTCTACTTGGTACTATTGCAAAACTGCTCACAATGCTGTTATCTCCAATTCAGAAAGTATTAATACTTTGTAGTTGAGGTCATCAACATTCCCTGGGGGTGTGAAGCTAACTGTAGGCTCTGCTCTGTCTGAAGATAAGTTAGACTTTAATGTGAACTTTTTTTTAACCCAATCTGACCAGAAAGAGCCAAAAGAGCTACAACAGGTGAGATTATTTTGTACTGTTAAATAAGTCTCTCATATATAAAATTACAATCACAATTTAGCTAGCATTCAACAAGTTTTTCAAATTTTTATTCACTCCCATCATTTTTGCTGAAAATGGGTTGTTTAAATCTATTTGTTATTTTTTCTTGAGTCCTAAAACTTTTTGACTGCGTTTGCTAATGTGTGCATTGTGTCACCACAGTAAATGATTCCACCATAGGCATACATGTAGAACACCCCCAGTGTGATGTCACTGCAAAGCATCAATTCACTCTAAAGCTCCCAGAAGAGTCCCCAGCTGCAGACCTTGAGGGCGGGCAGCCGGTGGACCTCCGGGCTGAGCTCCTGGAGGAGGTTGTCTGATGCCAGCACAGTGCTGAGCAGCTCCAGCCTGTCAGAGCACAGGTCAGAGGGCAGGCTGCTCAGGCGGTTCTTGGACACGTTCAGAGTGGAGAGTTTGGGGCACTGGCTCAGTCCCTCAGGTAGGTTCTCCAGATGGTTACAGCTCAGGTTCAGAGTGGTGAGCTCCTTGAGCCCGCACACACCCTCCGGTAAGGACCCAAGCTCATTCACAGACAGGTCCAGGACTTTCAGTGCCTGACGACAGTTAGACAAGAAACACAAATGTTGCATCTTTGTTAGGGTTATCAGATACTCATCGATACTTTAGAAAGTAGACACTCATTAGAAGTAGTGCCAATAAAAGGAAAAAAAAATCACAAACTGGACAAAATTTGCCATTATGGTATTAGTACTGAGGATCAAGACCACTGTTTATTACTGAAATCAAATCTGAAATGTTAGTATTGTGATGACAATACACCTTGGTCTTACATAAATGTTACATTTTGTAACTTTTTAAATATAATAGCCTATTAAAGAATAGATGGAACATTACAGCTAAGGCTGCGTTCACACTTGTCCTGGTTTGAGCCTAGTTTAGTCCTGAAACCACAAACCACAGGTTTAAGTACCTTACTTGGTTTGGTCCTGGTTTGGTCCTGGTTTAGACCTGGTCTAGTCCAAATTTAACTCTGCGTTTAGCAGTTATCACAATTTTGATGTGGTGTGTCACCATGTTCTGTGCAAGTGTGAATACGCCCTGAAAAAGGACATATGTACCAGGGGTACCAGACCCAGGACTAAATCTAAAGCGAAAATAAAGAAGCAGTAAACGAGAACTGAACCAAAAATCAGGCATTGTATTCACACTTGTGTTTATGAGGTCCTAAACTGAGTCCATTTTAGCCCTGATGTGGACTGATGTTTGTTTTTGTTTGATGTTCTTGATAGTCTCTGATCTAAGCAGGAGTAACCCTGGATTTAACAGGTACTTAACCGAGACTAAATGAGTCACTCAGGATTAAAAAAAGGGCCAAACTAAGGAAGATGAAAAGAGCATTGTGTAACTTTTCTGATGGAGGGTCCGTCACATGCTTGTTTCTATGCTTATGTCACTGCTCTGCCTGGAATGTTCCACAGTGTGGCATTAAACAGATCTACCTTACATTTATTCAATTACAGGTGGTTTTAGAGCTCAAAAATACCTAGAAAAACAGACATTCTCACTGTGAGCGGGGTCGCCTCTCCACAGATCTGACCTCTAACTAGTGATGGCAGTTTTGAAACACGCTTTGCGACACTGCTTCGAAGCCTCGAAGCGCATGCAGTGTTCCGAAACGCGAGTCAAAACACTGGTGTTGGATTTTGTGTTCCCATCTGCAATATTGTTGGTATATTTCTGTTGTAAATTTTTGTGCACTTTATTTTGAAATGTTTTACATTGAAGGCCGTTTTAAGCCTACTTCCTCCTGTTACCTCACTTCTGGTGCCCGCTTGATTTTTTTTTTTTATTAGCGTGCCGCTTCGTGCTACACATAAAGAAATAAAGAGAAAGAAAAGAAGAAACCATTGTCCTCTCTTACTTGAAGCATGGCAAATGAAGCAGAGAATGCTGGAAACGCAACAGGTTATGGGCCCAGGCGCGATACAGGTGGACGATGGCAAAGGTTGGTGTTTAGCGGCGATGAAAATGACTATGAACTTTGGGAAGTGAAGTTCCTCGGCCATTTACGCATTATAGGCCTGAAGGACATTATCCTTTCAACTGCTGACCCCGATGCCGACAAAAACGCCGAATGTTATGCAGAACTCATCCAATTTCTCGACGACAAAAGCCTATCCCTTATCATGCGGGATGCGGCCGATGACGGCAGAAAAGCCCTGAAAATTTTAAGGGACCACTACGACAGCCAGAGTAAGCCCAGAATCATCGCGCTGTATACCGAACTCACATCACTACAAAAGGGGCCAGATGAGCCAGTGACGGACTACATAATACGTGCTGAAAAAGCAGTAACTGCCCTGAGAAATGCAAAAGAAGTCATAAGTGACGGCCTCATTATCGCTATGATCCTAAAAGGACTTCCAGAAACCTACAAACCTTTCGCCATTCACACAGCCCAAAGCAAAGAGGACATAACATTCACGCAGTTCAAGAGTAACTTGCGAAGCTACGAAGAAACGGAAAGATTTGAAAACAAACCAAGAGCAGACAACGTGATGAAAGTTGACCTAACATCAGTCACATGCTACAGATGTGGAAATCGCAGACACCTCGCCAAAGACTGTCGCCAGAAAGCTGTCCCGAAGTGGTGTACCTACCACAGAAGTTCTACACACAGTGACGAAACATGTAGACGGAAAAACAAACACAAAGATGAAGCTAAACAAACAGCTGAAAGACAAGAAGACCAGAAAGAAGAACAAACATTTGTGTTTAAAGTCAGCCAAAGACTTTTATCAACAGACATTGTGAATGAAAGATTAATGGTGGATTGTGGGGCCACCTCTCACAATATCACAGAGAAGAGCAAGTTCACTCGTTTTGATGAAACCTTTGACCCAAGAAAACATTTCATGGAACTCGCCGATGGATCCAGAACCAACAACGTGGCACTGAAGAGAGGAGATGCCAGTGTCGATCTGCAGGACATACAAGGAAAATGGACCACAGTAACACTGAAGGATTCTCTCTTCATACCATCCTACCCTCAGAGCATACTTTCCGTGAAGGCAGCTACAGCCAACGGAGCACAAGTCATCTTCAAGAAAGGACAAAATAAACTCATCAGTAAAGATGGAACTATCTTTGCCATTGAAGAATACAACAGACTCTACTACTTAAAAACGGTAAACAATGACTCTTCATTCAGTGATATAAGATCTTGTGACAGTATAAATCTAACATGTGATGTAAAGACATGGCATGAAATCTTAGGGCACTGTAATGTCAGTGATGTGTTTAAGTTACCCGATGTAGTAGACGGAATGAAAATCACTGGAAATTCAAAAATCGAGTGTAATGTGTGTACTGAAGGAAAATTCACTAATGACAGAAACAAAAAATGTGACCCTAAAGCTAGTGAGCCCCTTGAGTTAGTACATACGAATTTGGCAGGGCCCATTGAGCCAACTAGTCAAAGTGGCCATAAGTATGCCATATTATTCACTGATGATTTTTCAGGGGCAGTGTCAGTCTACTTCCTCAAACACAAAAGTGAAGCCACAATGGCAACAGAAAAGTTTCTAGCAGACTGTGCTCCATATGGCATTATTAAGTGCATTAGATCAGATAATGGCACTGAATTCACATGTAGCTCTTTTCAAACACTCCTAAGAGAAAAAGGCATAAAACACGAAACGTCTGCGCCATATTCCCCTCATCAGAATGGCACAGCTGAGAGACAATGGAGAACTCTATTTGAAATGGGTAGGTGCCTATTGTTGGAAAAGGGTCTACCAAAAGCCCTTTGGCCTTATGCCATTCAAAGTGCTACTCACATTCGCAACAGGTGCTACAATAACAGAACTAAAAGTACACCATATGAGATGCTAACAGGCAAAAGACCAGATCTGTCAAAACTATGGATCTTTGGAGCTGAGTGTTATGCGTACCTTCATGATCACAAGAAACTTGACCCCAGGTGTGAAAGGGCAGTGTTTGTGGGTTATAGTAAAAACAGTCCAGCATACCTGGTATATAACCCACACACAGGAAAGGTATCAAAACATAGACTGATAAAATTTATTAAAAGGGATCATGTTGGACACACTGAACAACAAACACAGACTGGAGAGTATGACTCAGAAGTACAAATGTACAACTACAAAATACCCCGAGAACAAAATGAAAACAATAGTGAAGATGAACTAGTTCAGGACTGTGAGACAAACACAGATGAGCTAAACGGTGACATGGTAGAAACAAATGAGTATGAGCAACAAGATCAACATAGACGGTGTCCGAAAAGAGAAACTAAACCTCCTAAATACCTGGAGGATTTCACAACAAACTGTAAAGACGAACCTAATATAATCTATGAAAGTGTTGATTATTGTTACAGAGCAGCATGTGGGATCCCCCAAACCTACAGGGAGGCCCTGATGTCATCAGAGGCATCCAAGTGGCAGAAGGCGATGACAGAGGAGATGAACTCCCTCAAAGAAAATGAGACTTTTGAACTGACTACATTGCCTGAAGGTAGAACCACAGTGGGTGGAAAATGGGTGTACGCACTTAAAGAGAATGAACAAGGAAAAATGTATAAAGCTAGATTTGTGGCAAAAGGCTATAGCCAGACAGAAGGAATAGATTACAATGAGACATTCGCACCAACTGCCAACCTTACATCTGTGCGAGCTCTTATGCAGATAGCAGCTCAAAATGATCTTATTGTTCATCAAATGGACCTCAAAACAGCATATTTACATGCACCCATAGAGGAAGAAATATTTATGGATCAACCAGAGGGTTTTGAACAAACTGGATCAGAAAAGAAGTTAGTATATAAGTTAAAGAAGTCCCTTTATGGGCTAAAACAATCCGGTCGAAACTGGTACAAGCTATTGAATGATTACCTAGTGCAAAATGGTTTTGAGAGAAACCCATCTGATTATTGTGTGTACAGAAAATGTGTAAACAATGACAGTATACTTGTTATAATTTGGGTAGATGATTTAATCATCGCAGCAAGCAACTTTGACCTTCTCAAAGCATTTAAACTGACAATGAGATCTAAATTCAACATGAAGGATTTGGGGAAAATATCCTATTTCCTTGGAATACAGTTTGAACAAAGACAGAGTGAAATCAGGATGAATCAGAGAAAATACATTGAAAGAATGCTTGAAAGATTTGGAATGTCTCAATGCAGACCGAGATCTACACCTTGTGAGTTACAAAGAGACACTACTGTTAGAGAGGAAAATGGTAAAAGTGAGACAGTTAATCCACGAGAGTACCAGGAAATTGTGGGCAGTCTTATTTATGCTATGACTTGCACACGACCAGATATTAGCTGGGTCGTTAGCAAACTTTCCCAAACTCTGGCTCAACCAAATAGAGAAGATCTAGTAACTGCAAAACATGTCCTCAGGTACCTCAAAGGCACAAACAACTACGAATTAATTTTTAAGAAAAACAATGAAGAACTAAATTTAGTTGCATTCAGTGACTCTGATTGGGCATCCTCAATAAAAGACAGACGCAGTACAACAGGATATTGTTTTGCTCTTACAAAACACGGTCCAATGATATCGTGGAAAACAAAGAAACAACCAACTGTGGCTTTATCAACTTGTGAAGCCGAGTACATAGCTCTAACAGCTACAACACAGGAGAGCATGTACTTAGCTCAACTGCTAAATGGGATGGACAATAAGATATACACTTGTACAACAGTATACGGAGATAACCAAGGAGCAATTGCTCTCACCAGAAATCCAGTAAATAGACAAAGGTCAAAGCATATTGACATAAAATATCACTTTATCCGAGAAGCTTTAGATGCAGGAAAAATCAATATTTTGTACTGCCCAACAGAGGAGATGGCACGCTAATTTTTTTTTTATTAGCGTGCCGCTTCGTGCTACACATAAAGAAATAAAGAGAAAGAAAAGAAGAAACCATTGTCCTCTCTTACTTGAAGCATAGCAAATGAAGCAGAGAATGCTGGAAACGCAACAACTGGCCACGTGACTTAGACGTCTCATGAAACGCGTGACGTCACTCAAGTGGTTCATGAAACACTACCGTTTTGAACGCGTTTCACTAGAGGCTCACGTCTCGAATCCAAAGTTTGATTGACAGGGATTTCAACGAACCACAAAGCAGCGCACCTGTCTCAACCTACTCCCACAAAGTTTAAAAGATATTTTGGCGCGCTGCCCAATGTGGGTTTGTGAGAGGCGAGAGATCGTGAGATTTTAACAGAAATACTGATACTTTGATTAATAGTGAGATAGTGAGTTTATGCAGCTAGTTTAGACCACAGATTAGATAGACTGTAAAGTTACACTACTGCTACAGTAGAACAGCATAACTGCAGACGCCACAGTTGAAGTGGGAAATTATTTGCAAGACCCGTTTATTCCCCGCACCGCGGACCCACTTCTCTATTGGAAAGAGGGCAGTTATTTTTCCTCATTTATACAAACTGTCAAAAAAGTTTCTGGGCATACCTGCAACCAGTGTTCCATGTGAACGAGTCTTTTCAAAAACAGGGGAGGTATTAAAACCTTGAAATCCGATTAATGCATAGCTTCCATGGCTTTATTTCATTTTATTTACACAAATTAATTCGTAACATACACCTGCATACACTTACACAAACTTTATTAGAACAAGCTTTATTAGAAACCACGTCAGATCGGGATGTGTTTTGTTGAGCCACTGTGGAGAAATACTGACAAACAATATGTTACCTCTCCCTTTGACTACAACTTAGGCAGACTTCATTCACAATATTCTTACCCAATAATCCCCCCAGTAGAATGGCAGTTTTTCATTGCACTTTGCTTAAAGTTAATTTCACACATTGTCAATCTACTCTACTCACTCACCAATTCACCATCATCATCATTATTATTATTATTATTATTATTATTATTATTATTATTATTATTATTATTATTATGTCAAGTGAACGGAACTTATAGATTTACAAAGTTAAATATCTTTGATAAGATCAAAAGGCCGGTCTAGTTAATGTTAACCCCCAAATGCCATACATATAAATATCCAGCAGATGTCGCTATTCTAACATCACTCGAAACAGTGTGCCATTTCAAAGCAGGTGTTTCATAGTGATTCAGTGGTTCACGGGGCTTCAGTTTCTCCAACACTACCTCTAACTTGGTCTGGTTTGGTCTCCATGAAGACAAAAAAGTTTAATTCCATACTGTGAACCATTCCAGACAAACCACTAACATCTCCACAGAGAAAAGCATTTGATGGACCCTCCACCAGAAAAGTTACACAATGCACCTTTAAAGCGATTTTCTGATCTGTTATAATGTGTTTGTTTCGTTTAGTTCACACATGGTTAAAACATAAACCCGGATATTTAGGCATTTTCTCTCAATCAGAAAGCACTTTATTCCACCTTGTGATGTCATGTGGTATTACAGGAAGTGCTCTACAGGACTGTACTGTAAGCCACAATGGTTTAATTAGGACTGAACCAGGACCTGAGCACAAATAAAACAAAGTCTAAACCAAGTCTAAATCAGAAATGAAGACCAAACCTGAGCAGCTAACAGCCCTATGGACCTCCGTCCTGCACGCACACGCAGACAGGTCTCTACCTGCAGAGTGTCCACTCGGGGGACGGAGACCAGCTTGTTCCTGCACAGCACCAGGCTCTGCAGGTTGGTCAGGAGGCGGATGTCCTCATGGAGCTGCGTGAGGCTGGGACACTGGGACACCTCCAGGTAATTCAGTAGAGTGAGGGAGTAGACCGCAGAGGACAGTCCCCCCGCGGCGGACACCCTCCTGTCCACGGCCGGGCCCTGCAGCACCAGCTCACGCCTCTTTTCCGAAGCTGCCTTCTCGATCTCAGGCCATTCGTGTCCATCTCCTCCTCCACTGTCCATGCTGCTGCTGCTGCTCTCCAGAGGAGCTGCTGAGAGGACGCACAAGGACGTCACTTCCGTAAACCAAACGACAAATTGAAAGGAAAACTATTATTATTTATTTTAACGTGAAAACTGTATCTCTGAAATTTAGTTACATGTTGCATTAGACGAAAGGACAAAATTTTAATATTGTAAAAAGCGTGCGTGAAAAATCGTGTATGGATCAGTCTATGGTATGGATTCTCATACTTTTTGTCCCAGAGGGGATGCCGTAATCGCCGATCAGTTTTGAAGCACATTAGGTATAACGATGTGTATTTTTACTGACAGTTTTTGTAAGACTTTTTTAATAGAGACTGCGGCTTATATATCTGCTTTACGCGTTGGTTTTACGCGTTGGCTAGTGGAGCTGTGAGTGCGCATGCGCTTGTATTGTTGTCACTGGTGGTTATGGAGACGACATGGACGTGCGAGCTGTCAACTGTGCGCTGATGCTTATGGTAAGAGACACGCTTCTACGACTTGTCCCACACGACCAGGGCCAGAGCAGAAACAGAGCCAAACTGTGCCGTGGCGTGCGTAATCTGTCAGGCCGCTTTTGGTCTTCTCCGGAGCCACAGAGCAGAGAATTTCCCGTTAGCTATAATGTCCCCGCCCATGTAAAGACACACGGAGCTCTGTGTAGGATGTTGTGTTACTCCTCAGAGTTCCTCCAGGACTTGTGCGTTAACGTTACTCCTTCAGATCTGTTGTTGTTTCCCGCCGAGGAGGACAGAAAGACGCACAACTAAGACCCTGAGCCCACCTGTTGAAGGATTAGAGCTATTTCTGCTGAATGCACACGTTCTATTATTTTACATGCCTTTATACTGACACTTTGCAGCTGATATCACCCACATTCCCTGAGGGTGCAATGCAGACTGTAGGCTCAGTTCTGTTTGAAGCTCTGTTAGACTTTAAGCTTTTTAACACAATCTGACCAGAAAGTGCTGACTTGAGCTGTAACAGGTGATCTGATTTGTGCTGTTAAACAAATCTCACACATCAAATTACAGTCACATGGTAGCTAACATGAGCCAACAGTTTTTCATTTTTCAGTTAGTAGTGCTCACCTTTTTCATGGAAACTGAAACTCTTAAAACTGGATCAGGATCATTTGTATTTTTTTCTTGACTCGTACAATATACTCAGGACTGGAATGTGCTACAACTGGACTGTTAGTATTGTGATTAGTAATGCACAAAGTGTGAATGGACTGTAAAAAATGCTCATATGTAGATCATGTGCGGCATGTTTGTTGCTACTTTCTGTTTTTTTACCTCTGTAAATAGTTTGCAAGACTAGACTATATACACAATATTCTCTATTTTGGATACATTTTTTTCTTTACCTCCACCTGTTACCATGGAAATGCACCCTCCTGGAGATCAACAATGTAATTAAATCCTGCGCACTCCTGTCCTCTCTAGTTTAGCAGTGACAACACTCACTTAACTTGTAACTTGACAACTCTCATGTAACTTGTTTATAAAATACACCAAAGAGTCCAGACATCGTGGCTTAATTTATTTTAAAATAAATTAAGCTTAAACCCTTAATTTAAAATAAATTAAGGGTTTAAGCTTTTTCAACGTTTGTACCTTAGATATTGTCCCAGGAATGCCCAGGAAGATCGGATTCATTGTGGTAAACTCTTCCAGTCATGAGGAGAGTTACAGCGCCCAGGAACTGAAGGTGCACGTGCCCACAGCCAAAGGATGGAGGTCCAGCAGGTAGAAGCACGTCTCCACCGCCTCTCTACCACGACTCCACCACCTCTCCTCCACCACCTCTCCACCACCACTCCTCCACCACCCCTACACCACCTCTGCACCACCTCTCTTCCACCACTCCTCCACCACCTCTCTACGACCAGTCCACCACCTCTCCATCATTGAATATTGTAACTGTGATTAGATTTGCAATTCCAGATCGATTCACAATAAGCAAACCCTTTAGAAACACTGACATTTGAGAGAAAATATTCACTGCTAAACTAATACAAGAATGCTAAACTACAAGGTTAACATATTTTATATATATTATATGTATTCCCTATAGAATCAAAGCATTGTGATAATCATTGAAATTTTTTGCAGTTCAATTCTACATGCTTTATTATGTAGTATTTCTATACACATAGGTGTAACTGAATCATTTCAAATGTGCAGTAGCAGTTTGAGTGTTCCACTCATTCAATCAAATATATGCATAGACAAATATGCTGCAAGATGGGAAAATTACCAAACAAAATCAACTATAAAACGTTAGTATAAACACTATGTTCCAGTCCTAACTGTGTTCCCTGGACCACCCCAGGCTGTGCTCGTACCCCCAGATCCTCACGCTGCAGCTGGAGGAGAGGAGCCGTGTGAGGAAGCTACAGCTGCTGGCTCATCAGTATATGATCCCCTCCAGAGTGGACTTCCACATCGGGGACAGCCTGCCCACCAGCAGCCCCCTGCGCAAACTTGGGTAAAGACCAGACCAGACCAGGGACTCAGTACCAACAACCATCTCCTAAGAACACACATGTGACAAAGTTTAAAGGGGAACTATTATGCAAAATCAACTTTTTGTTGCTCCCTCATCAAAAACATGCCTGAAGAGGTTTTAGATGTCATCCATGCATGTCTGAGTATTTTAGTACTCCTTCCCGGGCCATATTTGAACCTTCCTTCTGGTTATCTCTTGGATTCTGTCCAGTGCTCAGCCATTTTTTTTTATCAATATACAAAATGAGAGGTTAGTTAGATGAACAATATTTTAGCAGGTAATGTAGTGTGTCAGACTTGACTTTAGAGCCCAGTAACAGCAGGGGAATATGGTAGAAATGGCATTCCTGTCCAGCCCAAACTCCAGACTTTTTCTTTACAACGACATTCTGGACCCTTGTGATGAGAATCATTGGTTTCAAGTCTAATTCTTGTCACGTTCCCCCAGGGATACAGGCCTGTTCCAGTCTAAAGATCTAGAGTTGTGAACCAAAAAATATATTTTAACTTTCAACAAAACAGTTCCAGTTGACTGTTTGACATCCTAATGTTTTTCTAAGTTTGAAGATTTTCCCCAGAAGACCTGACATCACAAAAACAGTTCAGTAAATGCCATGATGACGCTGTGTGCAGGTACGTGTCTCTGTCTGATAACCAGCAGACGGCGTTCAAAGCGCGGGAGCTCAAGTCTGTGCACGTGGACGCCATCGGAACCCACCTGAGGATAACCCTGCACCAGAACCATGTGAACCGCCACAACCGCTACAAGCAGGTACTCCCACAACCGCTACAACCACTACAACCAGGTACTCCCACAACTGCCACAACCAGGTACTCCTACAGCCACTACAACCGCTACAACCAGGTACTCCCACAACCTCTACAACCGCTACAACCAGGTACTCCCACAACCGCTACAACCGCTACAACCAGGTACTCCCACAACCGCTACAACCAGGTACTCCCACAACCGCTACAACCACTACAACCAGGTACTCTCACAGCTGCCACAACCAGGTACTCCTACAGCCACTACAACCTCTACAACCAGGTACTCCCACAACCTCTACAACCAGGTACTCCCACAACCAGGTACTACCACAACTGCTACAACCACTACAACCAGGTACTCCTACAGCCACTACAACCACTACAACCAAGTACTCCCACAACCTTTACAACCAGGTACTCCCACAACCACTACAACCAGGTATTCCCACAACCGCTACAACCAGGTACTCCCACAACCGCTACAACCAGGTACTCCCACAACCAGGTACTACGACAACTGCTACAACCACTACAACCAGGTACTCCCACAACCGCTACAACCAGATACTCCCACAACCACTATAACCAGGTACAACCACAACTCCCACAACCGCTACAACCACTACAACCAGGTACTCCCACAACCACTACAACCAGGTACTCCCACAACAGCTACAGTGAGTTTTTATTATGATTAAATTAAATAAATGTAATTGTCCCTCTGGAGAACGATCTTGTGATGTTTTTCTTTTATTTACCACCAGTCTGAAACTAGTATAGTTGAGGAGTGGGATAATTTGCCATAGAACCAATATTTTTTTACTAAAATAATAAAATTAAGAAATATTTAATTATTTGAAAATGGCCATAAATATAAAAACATGAGCGAATTGTGTATATTTTTAATCACGTCTAAGTTTTGTCACCTAATTGACTCAACATGTCAGAGGTGTCATGTTATACAGTAGAATTGTTCTCATAGACGGTGTGAAAATGATCTCATCTTGTTGTGTTTTGCAGGTTGCTTTGGTTGCCATCAATGTCCTCGGCGACTCATTGGATGGAAACGTCTTCAACACCCTGGTAAGAAACATCACCACATTACAGCATGTCATACTGCTGCTCACCTGTAGAGGGCGCACCAACACAGAGTATTGACGTTTTCAAGCACAGGACATTACTAGAGTTGTATTCATTTGGGATGTAACAATATCCAAATGTCACGGTATGATATTATCCACACGATACGATATTTATTGTGATATTTTGGAGAAGCTAATAGAATTGTAGATAGGATACTTATTACATTTAAAATACTTTGATGACAAGACTTTGGTGCAAATCATTACTGTCATAATCCCAAGAATTCAAGTAAAAAACATATTTCTTTATATTGTCTGCACTGAAATGAATCATGGGATATGTAGTTCCCTATGTTTATTAGCTGTTACTACTATAAAACAATGCATTTAAGCGAAGGAACTTGTGATTTGATATATTCTGACAGCACACGATATTGAGATTGAAACTTTGACAATACGATATCACGATATTTCGGCTATTGTTTCATCCCTAGTATTAATAAAGTTACAGTACATAGCCTGCACTCTTTCAGATCAGACTGGCTGCAGGTGCTGGGGTTTAGATAGTGACCATCCTCTTAGGTTTAAACCAAATGGATTTCAACACTGGAACTGACAGGGACTGATGCGAGGCTCAATCTGCTTTCTCATTAGATCATCATCTTGAGAATCAAAACACCT
Organism: Taenioides sp. WSHXM2023; assembly: GCA_029959045.1. Lineage (NCBI taxonomy): Eukaryota > Metazoa > Chordata > Actinopteri > Gobiiformes > Gobiidae > Taenioides > Taenioides sp. WSHXM2023. The sequence goes on along the minus strand of CM057086.1, from coordinate 4,750,424 downwards.
AATTATAATTTAAGTAACAGTGTTTTAAAGGTAAAATATTACGCAAAAGGCTCATTATTTCTCAAATCACCAAGTGGCTCCCGGGTCACCGTTTCAAATCTCAATGTCCTTTTAACCAGTTGTAGGATTATGTTTGAGATGAAAAAATACCAAATTATAAGGCTCTATCTTTAATACTTTTCGAGATACAGCCATTTAAAGATGAGTAGTAGGCACGCGTTTTTTACAAATTGGCCTTTCAACCATTTTTGAAAGCCAATATTTCCCCAACCAATAGTACTACAAAGCTGAAACTTTGCATTTTAACAGAACTCATGGAGTTCTTTCAGAATCTGCAGTCAAAATGATCCTGTCTCTTGGGGTTCACAAGATATTGATACCTCAAATCCTAGGCTCATGCTTTTTCGAACGAAACCTTTTGACATTTTAAACACAGAAAATGTGAAATGTAATCAACAAATATGTTTTTATTGCAAATTTTGACATATCTCTGTGCAAAAGAAGCAGTTTGTATGAAAAAAAATTATTATGTGGGGCCACAGCAAGGATCCAAACAGGCAACCCTCGACGAAAATTGGTCTAACTTCAAAGCTCAAAATGGACATGTGGACAGTTAACAAGAATTATGAAACTTTGTCTGTTGAAAAACATCCCTAAGAGCTAACTGTGGTAAAAATGTTATCTTTGTTGCTCAATTCCTTCATACTTTTTCAGCATGGTGAAATTGAAGCAAAAAATCACTTCCGAAAATTTTAATTTTCTCATATTCTTCAACCATGGGGCAGTAAAGGTAATTTATTGAATAATTAAATCATCTGTAATAATACTGTTTTAATCTGAAAATGTTGACGAGTTCAACCATCAAGAAAAAATAATAAATTGATACTTTTATTTATGAACTTTTCACTTATGCCAGTAGGCGTACTTGTAAAAAAATTGTGTAATTTCAGAAATGTACCTTAGCCCAAAATTTACATTTATATTTATATAAAACAAATCTGAAAATGTGTTATATTCCAGAGTTAAAAAACAACAACAAATGTTCACAATGCACATTAATTAATTTAGTGTTTATATAAATAGCCTTCTAAATGCCAATATGGCATTCTTTTCTATATTAGGTAACTCAGCTCAGCTTGTTTATGTTCAGGCCTGTAAGAAGTGCTATCATTTCCTGCATCAGCAACCCCCTACCATGAATCATGTTATTTATGAGCCTGTGGTTATGTCACAGATAATACTATTTCTTGCAACTTTGCAAGATTATAAAGTTATATATGGAACTTGCTTCCTGTCCAGGATACTGATGCTTTGTTTTAGAAATGATGATGACATCACCACATGGATAAGATCCTGTTTATGTGGTTATGTCTATATAAACTATATTCAGCAAGTGGCTATTGGCTAATAACAATCACTAAAACCTTATATAAAGTGCACATGTTGGAAAATATTCCACACAAATTCTGATGCCTAAATACAAGTCAGTAGTGTACAAGTTACAAATTAAATAATGGAATCTAGTAGCAGTGAAAAGTTACTAAACTGTAGCATTGGGATTGCCTTAAATGACAATTTATGCCACAATACCTCATTATGCAGAGGAGCTGGCATTATGAATACTGTAAATCTATCTGAAGAAAATAGGGAGCTATTGGAGTGGAGAACTGAAGTTAAAGTTCCTGATAATGGCACCATATGCAGCTTCCATCAACAAAGGTACATCATCCAGTATGAAAAACGGGAAAAATATTGCCAGGACATTTTTAAAGTACACCAGAAGAAAATTACAAGTAAGTTTTAGATTTCAAGCTTTTATAACACCTTTTCAGATCTACATGTATACTATGCATGCTACAATATTTATAGTACCGATATTGTTATTACTAAAAAGTATTTTACTGTTTTTATGGTTTTGACCATTAAATTCTTGGAGGACTGAGATATTCTATTGTTTATAAGTTTATTAATTAATAGACACTTTAGAATAGCATGATAACTTATAGCATTGTTTTATATATTATATTTTAGAATCCTTGAGAGCTGTGAATGAAGATATTGCAAGAAAATGGAGTTTGAAGCCTGGACAAAAGCTATGTCCTCAGTG